>MU223136.1:4020833-4037291 GCA_018584345.1 Thuja plicata | reverse complement strand
TGATATAGAAATCCATATCACTAAGTTAGTGAGGGGATTAGGGTTGGCTAAGTTGATGACAGAAGAAAATTTGGATTTGGCCCAAATAAACAGTGTTGGTGCAAAAGATAACTGTTTGACAAGTATTAAAATGCAACCCTGGTATTCCAATATTGTTTATTTCCTCAAAAATGTTAAATATCCAAACAACTTGAATGATAACCAAAGGAGGAGTTTGAAATTGCAATCACAAAAGTATGTTTTGTTGCAGGGTGATTTATTTTGGAAAAACATAGATGGGATCTTATTGTTGTGCCTTGACAAAGGTCAGTCAGAAAAGATACTGAAAGAAATGCACTCTGGAATATGTGGAGGGCATTATTCTGCTAGAACAATAGCCCACAAAATTTTCAGGGCTGGATATTATTGGCCTTGTGTTTTCCAAGATGCTCACACTTTTTTCAGGAAATGTCAGCCATGCCAGAGATTTTCAAGCAAGATGAAGTATTCAGGGGCATTTTTATTAAAATCAGTAGTGGCAGAGGCTCCCTTTGCTATGTGGGGAATGGATTTTATAGGAGAATTTAATGAAAAATCAAGTGGAGGCCATGGCTGGATTTTGCTAGCAACTGATTATTTCACAAAGTGGGTAGAAGAAATCCCAACCAAAAAGGCAACAAGTATTGTGTTGATTGATTTTTTGATGGATAATATAATTACTAGATTTGGTTTTCCCCTTAAACTAATCATGGACAATGCCATGTGCTTTAGGTCTAAAGAATTCACTGACTTTTTCTCTGATATGGGAATTGTTATGTCCTATTCATCCCCATACCACCCTCAAGCTAATGGTCTAGCAAAATCCAATAATAAAAGCATTTTAAAAATTTTGAAAAAGACCTTGGGGGGGAATAAGAGAGCTTGGCATGTTAAATTGAAACTTGCCCTATGGGCTGATAGGATTACTGTCAAGAAAGCCACTGGAAAATCTCCTTTTGAATTGGTTTATGGTATTCAGTCAAGAATGCCTATCAATAATTTGGTCCCAATTTATAAGTTTATCCAAGATAAAGGAATGGAAATCTCTGAACCCATGGAAGAAAGGATCATTCAGTTGGTAGAATTGGATGAAATAAGGAGATAAAGCTAGAGAGAAAATATCAAATTGCAAAAAAAAATGAAATACCTTTTTGATAGAAGAGCATATGTGAGAAAGTTTTTACCTAGTGATTTTGTGTTACAGTGGAATATTAGGGCTGAGGAGAAAGACAAGCATAAGAAATTTGAATCATTGTGGATTGGGCCTTATGTTATATCTAGGATCTTTGGGAAAGATTCTTACTTCCTCAAGAATCTGGATGATGAAGAACATGAATTGATTGTGCATGGACAATTCTTGAAAATTTTCTTTAATTAACTTCTACTTTCCATGCACAGTAGTCGGTAATATATGTATAGGTGTGTTTCCCTTCCATTGTGTTTTTATTTCAGGTTTTAGGTTAGTCCAGTTTGTGGTCTGCATCCCCAGAGATCTATGGTTCTTGTTATAACCTAATGTTTAAACATCCTCAGAGAGAGCCACTATTGGTGCTATTTGTTGTCCAATTTACGTCTTGTAATTTTCTTAGGGTCTCCTGTCATTATTGGTGTCAAGGGTTTTAGGATTGAGTTTCAAATTATTTTCATCTCTCTGCAAAAGTTCCCCAAACCCTTAGCCTAATTGAAAATGGTTAAAAATGACTAAAAAATACCCTAAATGCCTCGGCTGGTTCTATTTTTGTGTTACTTTTTTGGTCACTTAAGTCATTTTAAGTCATGTGTTTGTGTTGAATGGGTTTCTTTCATCAAAAGATTGTATCATCCTAAACACTTTAATAATTCCTAAGTCTTGCCATGTAGGTCCCTTTTACATCATCCTCCTATGTATTAGGCAACTCAAAAAATATTGGACGGCGTGCTTATTCACTTATCTCCCAAATGCTTGACATCTAACGTATAAGAAAATAAGCAGAGGTGACGCATGTCCTTGGTGGGGCCAAGCATGTTAAGAAAGTCCTCTGTTAAAAGGTGAGCAACTCAATAAAGATCAGACGACACACTTATTCACTTATCTCCAAGATGTTTGACATCTAACATATAAGTGATAAGAGAAGGCCACGCGTGTCCTTGGTGGGGCTGAGAATATTGTAAAGGCATTCTGTTAAATAGTACACAAGTTTGGAAAGATATGATGGCCCACTTAATCACTTAAAGAGAAGATGCTCGATATCTAATGAAGAAGCAAATAAGCGGTGATGACACCTATCCAGGGAAGAATGTGGGTCCAGTTGCAGAAGAGTATGAAAGGTGTTAAAACCCTGAAAGATCTGATAGCTCACTTAATCACTTATATCCAAGATGCTCAACATCTAATGAATAAGTGAATAAGTGGTGATGTCATCTGGCAGTTGGTGGGCCCAGGCACTCAAAGCTGGCAAAGGTTTAAAGTTCAGTTAAGTTGTTTCATATCTAACGGCTTGCTTAATCGCTTATATACAAGATGCTTGACATCTAACGAATAAGAGAATAAGAAAAGGTGATATGTTTCCTCAGTCGACAGTAATTTTTGGGAAAATAAGATAGCTGACAGATGTGAAGAGTGATGTCTAGAATCGATGGCTCAAATTCAAAATTGACAGAGCAAGATATAGAGAGCCATTAAACCGCAAAATTGAAGCTGTAGATTAATTGCAGAACATGCAACACCTCTAGTCAAATTCAATTCGAAAGACTGATTTGATTGAGGCCATGAAATTGATTAAGCCAACTATAGCCTCAATAATTCACCAAAGTTATTTGAGAAAATATGGAATTGTAGAGAAAACTAGCTCCACGTGACTTTTGTGCAGAACAGGTAAGCTTATTGTTCACTTACATTAAAAATTGGGGTAGAATTTGTAGTTTAGAGAAGGTTTTAGAGCTCTTGTTTTAGAATCTAGTTCTAGTATTGATAGAAAACCCTTAGAATGGCCCCCAGAGTTAAAATTTTGGGACAAGTCAATTACCAAAAATAGAATGTTAGGGAAGATTTGTTGCAGCAGTTACCATTGTCTATAGGGGATGCTACACAAGCTAAAAAAGAAGTTCCACAACATCCCTGCTTCAAAATTGGGGAAGGATTATATGATTCGGGTAGGTGGGCAAAAGATGCTATTACTAGTTTTGATGGCCTTACTCTTTTTAGGATGGCCTATAGCCAAAGGAATGCCTCTACTTTGGACTGCAATATTTGGGAATTAGATGTGGGAAAACTGATAGTTCCCGGTGTGTTCATGGATACTGATTTATTCATCTTGATCATGAACACTTATTATAAGGTGGCTAGGGTTGTTAGGGATACCCGGGGAAACATAATATTGACTGTATCAATAGATGAAATCAGAAGGATATTCAAGCTGACTGATCCCTCCCAAAATATGGATGATATTGATCTTGAGTATTTCAAAGAAATATACAATAACCAAAGAGACTATTACAAGGGATAAGTAGTGAAGGGGTATGCCAACAAAATAGGAGACTTGGTAGTGATAGGGCCTAGAACCCCAGAACCCTTTAAATTGGATCTTTTCAATGGAAAAGCCAAAAAAATGTACAGTGCCTTGTGCAATGTTTTGGGGATAAATGAAGAGGGGGCAATGCCTGTCCATATAATGTTGATGGTTTTTTCAGATTCTACATCCCCACTTGTCAGTGGTTGTTGATTATGCATCTTATATTGCTCAGGAAATGCATGATGGTTTGTCAGGGTTGCAAGATAGAAATATACAGAAACCAATGGTTTGGTATTCCCTCATGATGCATATGTTATTATTCAACAGTGCTAACTTCTTTGAAGAAGAAATGGAATTGGAAAAGTTCCAAGATGGTAAAGAATTGCCTGTTCAGATGTGGAGTGTAGATTAGTCCTGGGACAGAAAGAATGCTAGTTATGTCTATTTTGACAAAGTTCTTGCAACTAGACTTAAGTCATTGCTAAGAAACCAAAATGCTAGAGTTCATAATGAAATAATGATGCTCTTAAGGCCTATGGAGTATGCCCCGGAGTTGAAAATTGGTCACAACTGAGGAGATTTAATCTTGTACCCTTTATCCATAGTGATTAGGGTTTATGGTTTCAGAGGTACTCATTATGTGTTACCCTACAGAGTCCCACTCAAGATTGGGACAACAAAAATTATAAGACAATTAGGTGGGCTGCAGGAGGAAGCCTTGACTAGAAAGATGAAGGGAAATATCTTTCCTACCCTCACTATAGCCCATCACTTTATCATAACAAAAGGGGGGTGGACACAGTTTGGCAAATAATTTGAGCCCTATCATTTATCCACTTCCATATCCAGGTGTGCAGATAATGAAGATTTTATCATGGGCATGTTCAGGAAGACAAAAAATTGTATAATGTTAAAGCATCAATTCTACTATCCAGAGGATATTATAAGGAGCATTTTTGACCTAGAGGTTCAATAAGTTGGGAAGGAAAAATGGATGGCATATAAGAAATCCTTGGACTTTGTCCAAAATTTTGACAAGACCTATGTTCCTCTAAAGGATTTTTTCCCATGGTCTTATAAAATTGATTCACTAATGAGTATTTTTGAGGGAATAATGCAAAACCTAAATGAGAAGAGGCAGAGAGAAGTTGATAGTGATCTAGAAAAGGCTCTTTCTATTTTGAATGGATTCCCACAAAGCAGAATAGTTCCAGCTGGGAACTATGTAGTATACAAAAGAAGAGGATATACCACTGTTGCTCCCAGAGTTGATAAGTGCATTCAACATAAGGGAAAGAGGCCAACGGATACTTATGTTCAAGAATTACCCTCTCCAAAGAGGCAAAGGGTGGAGAAAAAATAACAAGGAGGTGAATTGTATTCTCCTTCCCAATCCCCTATGCAATATGTTGACCAAACCATTGCTGATCAATTGCTCAAGATGAGAAATGCTGGTGAAGTAGTTGTTACCACTCAAGCACTACAAGAAGGGATGCTAGAAGAGCCTAAACATACATCATCTGACGTCATAGTGGTAGAATTTGCTGGCAAGGAATTAGATGCTGTGACTAAACAAGCTACTGATGAATTCTTGTCTGATGACAATTTCATCAAAACTAGGGCTTTTATTCAGTTCCAATGGAGATGCCATATTGGTGACTACAATGATAAGTGCCATAAAATGATGGAAGTTCAACCCAATTCTACCAAGGAGGACATATAGAAAGTAGTCAAGCAGGAATTGATATCAAAATCTGATAATATTACTCCTTAAGAGGGTTGACAAATGATCAAAAGGCAAGGAGTTCTCATATTGCCACAATGGGATTTAGCTGATGTAGTGGTTTTTGATGCTATAAGGAAACAAGATAAACCTATAAGCCCTATGGGTGCATCAATTGGTGCCCATTTTAGTGAGGATCATGTAGCATTGGTAGTCTGGTGACTAAAGAAAAAGGACAAGAGAAGAATTAAAGAAGATGATGAGACTGAAGACACAGGCAGCCTAATTGTGAAAAGGGTTGCAGATACCTCAGGAACTAAAGTGGCTAACCTTATTGTACAGGTTGCCAATTTGAGCATGAAAGTGTCAGAGAAGGAAAAGGAAGCATATGCTAGTCTAAATGAAAGATATGAGTTTGTGCTCAAAGCTTACAACGAAGAGAAGATGAAATCTTTGATTAAGGATAACAAAATATCAGAGTTGGAAGGTAAGCAAAAGATTCAACTGGTGCCCCAAAGGCTAATTTCTTAGGACCCATATCAGCCTTCCTCCTCAAGTTCATTTATAACATATCCCCCATCCCCTGCACCTCTAAGTCCTACTACTTAGGAAGCTATTGATGCCAAGATAGAAGAATTAGAAGCTGAGAAGAACAAGCTAATCAATGAAAAGACAAGATTAGAAGAAGAGGGTAAGAGGGACTTAGAAGATTCCCAGGCCTACAAAGAAGCTAAAGAATTGTAGAAGCAAAAGCACATAGATCAGATATTTTCAAATCTTAAAAGATGTGCCAGTGAAATTAACCTTGCTAACCTCTACTCACTAGGAAAAAAGATCACAAGCATCACCAGCTTGCATGAGGATGAAAAGAAGCAATGGGAGCTGATAGTAAATAAGTGGAAAGGGAAGGCATCCCATGTCAAATATTTCTATTCCCTCTCGAAAGAACAAAATAATATTGATTTTGTCCTAACAAGCACTCACAAGTGTCTCAAATTGATGATCAATATAGACACCAAAAGGAACATGGTTATGAAGAAAATCATAACCCTAAGGGGAGAGTTTTCCAAGGATAGGTATGATATGTATCCTAACATGTTAAAAAAGTATGGGAGCATAAAGAATGAAGCCCTATGGCTGAGGTAGTTAAACGAGGCACTGACTAGTAGGACAAAGAGTATTGTTACACTGGCAAATACGGGATAATTTGTATTAACCATTGATATTCTGAGAAAAGGCAAGGCATTTTTTGAATCTTGGGAAATAGAAGTAGAGAAGGCTAACAGTGACTGGGAGGAGTTCAACAATCGGAAAGATGAAGTTCTCAACCTTGAGTGGCCAAGTGATGAGGTGTACACTACTTGGGTCAACAAATATGGTATAGTTTCCCCCATAGCATGAAATAGAAAATATGAAGGGAACAACTAGCATCAAGGAGGTTAAGATAATAGAGAAGATCAAATATTAAGACCTCTACACCAACAAGAGAAAAAAATCTAGGTGAAAAAGACCCAACTACCTCGGAGCAACTTCAAGAATTTAGGCGGTCACAAGACAAATGATTACATGGCTTATAGCAAATATTGTTATCTCATCTGCCATCGGTTTTGTCTCTTTTTGAAACTCTATTTTGTCCTTTAGCCCAGTCATCTCTAGCTTGTTGCATCCTTATTTTCCAAAAGGATTTCAAGATGACTGTGGCTACCTATAAGTATCAAGTTGTAATATTGTAAGAAGGATGGTAAAAATAAGACTACAAGGCAGATTACTGAATTTTGTCTGACTATTGGTTTTGAGTCTTTGTGAATGTATTGGTATCCAAATCTACATTAATAAAATACAATGGAATCTCCATTTTGATATCTATGATGTCTTCTTGCATTTACTATTAATTCTTTTATGTTTAGTTTGTAAGGCACTTTGAATATACTGGTTATAAGGTAGTCATTTTATTATCTGTGAGTTGCTTTCAAGGAAATTTTTAAATCTTATAGATGATTGCAGAGGATTAGGGTTTATGCAATAATTTGATACAGGGGTGTAAGGATGAGAGGATAGTTTGTAAGGAATTCTATCTGGGGTTCACTTGTATTTCCATTGATTGTTTTTAGTATATGTATGCTCTAGTTTGACTCTATCACCCATGATTAGGCACTAGTCATAAATGCTGGCAAGTGGTTGTTATCATCAAATTCAAATTCAATTAGTCTTTATACTCATGTTATTTCAAGTACAAGTCTAGTTAATTGTATTAAGTACAATTCACCTTTGTGATTCCTTGAAGAGTGACTCAATAGGTTATCTTTCCTAGGCCTAAATGGCATAAATATAAGAAGGATCTCCAATGCTTAATCCACTATTAAAACTGCTGAAAGATGATATTCTGTGAGATTTGTACCCGCTTGGGTGTGTGGAACCCAAAGTGTAGAAGGATTTTATATCCTTGTTAATTAGCCCTTTTTATTGTGAGAATCTAACTTGGGTATAGGAGAGTCTAGAATTTATTGTCATTATAATTAATTCTATAAGAAAAAGAGCTAACAGGGGGTGGGACAGCTATCTAGGCTTTCCAATGACCCCTAGTGTCCTGAGTCACATATGACATGGTTCTTGCTAGTACATCAATTTATGCCTGGTGGAAGGCTTGCGTTACAAAGGTCATATTTGTATCCTCTCCATCTAATTCATTGGTGTACGTTCTATTCTTGGGTTGTATCTCCTTGGTAAACCAAGTAGGTTTTCCAGATGTAGTTACAAGTTCGTATGGTGCAACATGGAGGATCAAAGTTAAGCCTTGTACTTCCAGAGTTATTTCTTGCTATAATTCCTTCTCCTGCCCCCTTTCTTGTTCGCTCCCTCCTTCCTTCATTCTTTCCCCTTCTGTATCCATATCCATTTCCCATTCTTCCTTCTCCCCCTCAACCTCACCGCATTAAGTTACTACATTTTATCCTTCTTTGTCTGGGCCCTCATCGGTAGAAGAGTCAATTAGTACTTTTGACCTAAGAATGGTCATGGCCTCTTTCGTGGTCTAGAAAGGTGATGTACCTTTTGTACTTACTTCTTCTTTGGAAACCTAGGTGGAGCATGTTGAAGGGATTGATGTTGATGGAGTAAGCGTTGGTATGGATGGACTGGGAGATGGGAGAATGGTAGTAGTAGAGGAGGGCAGATTTGGTGTAGGAGTAGGTGTTGGGGTTGGAATTAATGGTGGTGGAGTAGGAATTGGAGGTGGTAGAGAAGCTGGTGGAGTAGGGATATGAGGTGGTGGAGTGGAAATAGGTACTTCCCCTACTATATTATCTGTAGTAGTGACTCAGGCTATCCCACTATCCTGAACCTCAGGTTCTTAAGTGGAACTAGAGCTCACTTGTGTAGCAGGGACATCCACTGAAGGATTGGTGAATTAGACTGGTGGTTGAGTGAGGATCACCTGGAGCTAAATAAACAATGGTGCTCTAGTGTCTAAATCCTAGTTGTGATCTGAATAGCCTTCAATTCCTTCAAAATCAGAAATCATAAAGTCATCAGATCCTAAGGCATCCAAAGGATTTCTGCTCTTTAGGATCTTCTTTATGTTTCTTGGTAACTTCCTTTTGTCTCCTTTTTTGCAATCTTGTCCTTCAGACTAGGGGCTCATCGTCTTCTGCTTCCTCAGACTCTTCTTGTACCATTTCTAACTATGGAGATTTAGAAATCTTCTTCCTCTTATATGTTTTCTTTCCCTTCTTAGCAGTGGGGGAAGATTGGCCAGAGGTAGATGGGCCTTCACCTGATAGGGGTTGTGACGACCCTGTTGGTGGGTCAATCTGATAGGTCATTCTGGTTTTCTTCAACCTAGGATTAGAGCCATATTCAACTAGTAGTTCATGACCATACATAGTTCTTGGCTTCTAAGGGGGAGCTTTCTTGTACTTAGGAATTATGGACTTCTCCCCTTGACATTTTTCTACTTTCCTTGAGGGCTCCATCAATGTTTTTACCGAGATTGGACTCATTTTATGTGGCTTCTTGATCCAAGTTATTGTTGTCTATATCACATGCCTCACCTGGAAATCCATGTCATCATTTTCATCTTTACCACCTCTACGTTCATGATTGGCCAATCATATACCTTGTCTTTTGTGTAAATTTCCTCTAAGACCTTGTCTGAATCACATTCCCAAACCTTTGAGGAAATAGGAATGTTTAATACCTATTTTTATAGAGTGAGGTTCATTCTTAAATAGTCCCAGATCTTGACCTCATGATCGTCTATGCAGTGTATCCAGTGATCTTCCAATTGTGGCTCGTGTATGTAGAATTTGCCAATAACATGGTTGTAAGTACCTATGGGGTCAAAATGAGCTTGCACTATTTTATAGAACTGCAAGGGACAATCATCCCATTCAAAACCCAAGGATTTGCAAAATTTCATGTCTTTCAGTGTGTATGGTCCCAAAGAGATAGGAAAGTCCCAAGAATGCTTCTTTTTATGTTTTATATGTTTTTATGTATATGGGAGTTTTCTAGCCATCTCCAGCATAATTATCCAATCAGATGGGTACCTGGGCAACTTCTTTGGTTGCAAGGTTGACCCAACTATCTAAATGTATGTGAAAGTCTTGAATTGGATAAAATAGGCCCCAATGGCCCTTACTTTAGTAGCAGCCTCCTCTGACATCCTCTTAGCAAAGTCACCTTGAATGGATTGGATGACTGCGAATATGAATGCATCGTTAACTATCTTGTAGTTAGAGGAATCCTCTGTTATGTGTGCCCTTTTTATCAACTGTGGGTATACAATGTGGGGCCACACATTTGGATCATTTAGACTCCCCTTCTTTGTAAGGCCTAGATAATCCCCGTGCTGCTAGTAAGTAAACCACGTAGGTGCTCATTTAGAACTTAGGATCATGTTTTACTACTATCAATTTCTCATCCAAATTGTCCCTAATAATAGTGCCCTAGTCAAATCTTTCCTTTTGTTCCCAGATCCTTTCTATCAACAGGATCATCCAGTGCTCGAGTTGAGTTGATTGAGGTAACCCATACACCTGGCTTATAAATGTTATGGATTCTTGAATGTCATCTTTCATATAGCCTCTTCGGAGGTCTATCTTTTCCAACATGTTCTTCAGAAGAGGCTTCTTGAGGTACTCATTTTTCATCATCTCATTTATTGCCTACTCTCTATTTCTGAACCACTTGGTCCCTTTCCTAATATGGAATTCATAGAACTTGTCTATGCCCTTTTTAAGGTGGAAAACATCTTCAATGACATCTGGCCTTATATCTAGTACCGCCTGACCCTTTGTGTTTACAACCACCCTTTTATTTGAGTCATAGTGGTGAGCCAGGGTGACGATCAACTCTAAAGATGAGACAACTACCAGGTGTGCAGCTGCGTTTACCAACCCACTTAGGACCAGTGTGGTGCAGTCATCAGATCTATTTGTTGGCTAAGAACACTGAGTTAGGAACTCATTCTAGTCTACATTGCTGATGCTGGTATCTGTTATCTCACTATGCTTGTTCCCCACCTTATAAATTGAGGTATTCCCTTTATATTGATACTTCATCAGAGAGGTTATCTTTGGTTCAATCATTCCTACAATTAAACCAAGTAATCAGTAGCTTATTGAATAGAATTTTTTTTTTTTTAACTAGGAAAGCAAAAACAAGAGAGCTGCTTAAACATCTAAGTGCAAATTTTTGCACTTTCAACCTGCAAAAAAGTGTCATTTTTTGGAAAAGGTCCGTCAGATCTTTCAGGATCTCAAACTGTGAAGTGTTTGTTTACGGACGCCGAAAGTCTGAAACTGTCGAGGAATCCCGAAGGGTCAAACCTTATTTTGCAAGGATGCTTTCTGCCTTTTTGAACCTTTTGATCTTTCAGGCCTTTTGGAGGTTCGAAAGATCAACAAGTCTGGAATGACACTTAGGCCGAAAGCTTTGAAGATCCATTTTTGGCCTTTTGGAGGCCAAAAACCTGTGGCAAGGGCCACAACTGACAAAAATGAAAAAAAAACCTAAAACCTAGGACAAAAGGGAAACTAGAAAACCCTAGGCCTGACAAGGAGGGACGTCCCTATCAAAACAAAAAGGCACAAAGGCCTGATGACACCAAGAAATAAGGTTCCCTAGGCTAGATAGGCACTAGGAGCAAAACAAACCCCTCGAGACCCGAAACACAAAACTAAGGTAGGCGAGAAGAACCTACCTCAAAAGAACCAGGAGTAGGAGGACAACCAGATGGCTTGAAAAATGCAAGTAGTCAACAAGGAGGAGTAGATGAAGCTATAGGAAGAAAGGAAAAATGACAAGTGAATTAAACTTTGAAGGCCTCTCCTATTTATAACCCGCGGGCTGACGTCAGTAATTTCAGGGATTTTGGACTCTGAAAGACCGACAATTTTGGAGAGAGAGAGCCTTCAGCCTTTCAAGGTTTTTGGAGGCTGAAAACACTGAAAGGGCCAGGTTTTTAGTCTTTTGGCCATATCATTATTTTGGAGTACCTAAGTCCTTTGAAAGGCCAAAAAAAAGGCTCTCTTCCCTTCTTTGACTTTGTTTAAGAAAATTTCTTTGAGGGCTGACTGGATTTTACACAAGGGGCAGACATGACCTAAAGTGAAAAGACAAAAAGGGGGTCCACATGGTCAGAGGACCAAAAAAAAATGGGGTGTTTGTTGTGGACCCACAAAAAATAGCCCCATTAAAAGGAGGAATGACCAAGGCATTTCTTTATCAACAATACTCTTCTGGAAAGTAGCTTGTAGTAGAACAAAACCAAGAGACGGTGGATTCAATAATTCTTCAATGACCTCCAATTTGAGGCTCTTCTGCTGGTTTCCCTATGTGTGTTCATGTGTGTTTATTTCTTGACCCTCGGTTGTGATAACCAAGATTTTGTCCAGCAATTCCCAACCTTCGCCAAATAGACCAGGGCTTCCCAAAAAGAGCTTTGTTTCTAGTCAGGTATTCATAGCCCTGACAAAGTTTTCCCCTAGTTCCAAGTATAAAATTTCTCTACTATCGATTGAGCATTCATAGCCCTTGTAGAGGTTGTCACAATCACCCAAGTTTGTTCTACCTGCTAGGTTATAGCTATCTTTCTTGAGAGCTTCGTCTTTTGGACAATCATTTTACCTCTTCTGCTTGCTTGGAGATGTATCAAGCCTTGGATTTTAG
The DNA here is from genome assembly GCA_018584345.1 of Thuja plicata. Classification (NCBI taxonomy): domain Eukaryota; kingdom Viridiplantae; phylum Streptophyta; class Pinopsida; order Cupressales; family Cupressaceae; genus Thuja; species Thuja plicata. The sequence continues at coordinate 4,024,889 of MU223136.1, read as the reverse complement.
TGTGTTCCATGCCTTTAGGTCCATAACCATTTTTTTTTTATATATATCTAAGCAATGATTAGGTGGTGTTGCCCAGTTTTTTACACTCATGACCTCTTTGGGGCACTTTTCTTTTGAGTGTTTCTTTTTTTTTCTTTCCCTTTTGGGCTCTCCTTTCTTTTGTTATTGCTTCTGCATAAAGTTTAGACTTGGGTTCTGAGATTAGTGGGTACCTAAACCTATGCACTCAGGATGGCTACAACTGGAAAATGCCCTAGAAACTAATACCCTTGGGTGTTGTATCTCAATGTGTCATGTGATAAGGATAACCAAATTTTGAACTCCTTGTTTGTTAATGATAATTATCACTACTTTGTCTTTTGGGAAGGTTCTTCTACGTTGCACGTATCCTTGGAGAAATTTTACTAAGAAATAACTCTACTCCCTTTGCAGACCACCTTGGACTAGATCCAAAACAAACTGACCCAAAGAAACAAAATGAGCCCTTGACAAAGAAAAGATCAAACACAAATGGAAGGAAAGACTGACAATGAGGATGAAAAAGAAAGAGAAAAAAAATGCAAAAGTGACTATGGTACAAGGGACAAAAGATGGTCCCACTCAGGATCCAAATTAATGTTTGAGGAATTTCCCATTGATGGGCAATGTGGTCAAATCTCGAGTTAATGTGCTGATCCTAAAGTGTTCTCCCCTAGGATCTCTGATATTTGGTAAGGGCCTGTCCACAGTCTTTGGAACTTGGTGTGGCTATCTGGCTATTCTTTTGCCTTATCCCACATGAGGACAAGGTCAGAGATCCTGAAGGCCTTGATGGTAGCTCTCTTGTCAAATCATGTTATGTCTATAGCCTAATGCTTTGATACATGTTCCAGGGCTAAATTTCATTTCTCGTCTAGGTTCAGGAGATTCATGAGTCTTATTTGTACCCGATCTTCCTCCCCTACATATTGGTCCATGAATCTCAGAATTGGGATCTTTAGGTTCATAGGAAAGACCGGTTGCAAGTCATAGACTATTTGATATGGAGATGTCCCCAGGGAATTCTTGATCCTTACACAATTAGTCCACAAAGCATATTTTAGCTGCGTGTGCCAATCCCTGGGGTTGTCATCTAGGAGGCATTTAATCACTATTGTCATATTTTTGTTTGTAGACTCTGCTACACCATTGCCTTGTAGATAGTAACTTGAAGAGAATTTGAGGATTACCTAGTTTTCAAAGGCCCATTGTGTGAGTGAGGCTAAGGAGAAAGAGGGAGCATTGTCACATACCAGATAGAATGGCATCCCAAACCTTGTTATGATGCGCTCCTCCAAAAATTTGGTCACAACCTCTGTAGTACAATTCTTCAGGGTTTGCACTTCTATCTAGTGTGTGTAATAGTTGGTGGCTATCAAGATAAAATTATGTCCTATAGATGAAGGGGGTTAATCACTCCCACAAAATCTAAACCCCATTGGGAAAACAGGCGTACCTCATAGACTGGTTGTAGGGGCATTGCTGGGTTTCTCTCTCGAGTTGTGCTAGTTTGGAAAATGTGGCAAGATCTCATGTGCTTGCTAGTATCTTTAAATATTATAGGCCAAAAATATCCTACTCTCAAGATTTGGTGAGCAATGGTCTCTACCGCTCCATGCCCCATTCCATATTTGTCATGAAAGTCCACCAGGATTTGTTTCACCTCCATTCTATCCAAGCATCTTAAGTTCAAACCCTAGTAATTGAGTTTGTATAGTTGTCCACCTTTTAGCATGTAAGAGTTCCTTTTTATCTTTAAATCTCTTCTCTGGGAACCATTCAGTCTTTCAGAGCAGAAATTCTATAACAAACAATACACTATGTCTTGGTACCACACATTAGTGATAACACCTTGATCGGTGTATGTCTGGCAGACCAGACCTTCTTCAAACTCGGAGATTAGCTTCATCAGGCCCTGGCCTCTTACCAAATTCATCAGTTGGATCTCTAGGTCAAAATCTTGGAGGATTTCCATCCATTTTCCTCTCTATTCTCGTAGCTCATTCTGCATCAGGAGGGACTTAATTGCTGCATCTGGAACTATCCCGATGACTTTACTCCTTAAAATATAATGTCTAAATTTCTTCACTGCCTTGACAAGAGAAAATGCCTACTTATCCAGGTTTGGGTATCTGAGCTCAGCATATTTTAAGGGGAAACTCATAAAGGAAATGGGCCTTTCATCCTCACTATTCTTCTTTTGTGTGAGGATGCATGCACATGAGTGCTCTGACACAAAAGAGTAAAATTTGAAAGGGATGGTGTAGTCACGACTGGCTAGGACTGGTGCCATGGCAGTGGAATTATTAATCTATTTGAAAGACTTCTTGTCTAGGAGAGCCCATTCAATCTTGGCATCTTTCTTGACCATGTCATTCAATGGTTTTACTATTTCTACGAAGCCATTGATGAATTTTCTGATGAAGTTGATCTTCTTAAAGAAAGATTTCAGTTCCTTACAGCTATGAGGCAGTTTTAAACTTAGGATTTCCCCCACCCTTTTGGGGTCAATAGATATCCCCTTTTTGGAAATTATATGTCCCAAGAGCTTCCCTTCAGTTACCCCAAACACACATTTCTTCAGATTGAGGGAGAATCCAAATTATCTGCACCTCTGAAGGCATTTCTTGAGGTTGTTTATGTAGCTAGTTCTTAGTTTTGAGTAGACTGTGAGATCATCCATGTAAATGATAATGCACCTCCCAACTAATCCTTTGAAAGCTATGTCCATTTCTCTCTGAAAGGTGGCTCCAGTGTTAGTCAGCCCAAAAGGTATCCATCGGTAGGCGAAAGTTCCCCATTTAGTGGTGAATTCCATTTTCATCCTATCCTCTTCCTCTACCATCACCTGATTGTACCCAGAGTAGCCATCCAGGAATGACATCATTTGAGATCATATTAACCTTCTGCAACACTTCATCTAGAGATGGGAGTGGATAATTATCCTTTTGAGAGGACTTGTTGAGGTTTCGAAAGTCTACGCATAGCCTGATTTCTCCAGTCTTCTTTCTCACAGGTACTAGGATTGCAACCCATGTAGAATGTTGAATCAGGAAGATGATCCTAGCATCGAGCAGCTTTTGGACATCCTTTTGGATTAAGGGCTCCATAGTGGAGTTCATGGGTCTTTGTCATTGTCTTTGATTACGGTAAAAGCAGGTTTTGAAGGGAACCTTGAAACCCTTTAACAAAACAATGAGAGGAGAGGCAAAAAAATCCCTACGAGCATCAGATTGACCCAGAGATGGGAAAAATCAACAGAGGGTCATAACCCAGATATAGCAACATAAACATACTAACCAAAAGGAACAAAAAATTGCTGGAAAGAAAACAGAGAAGAGGCCCGCCAGCACCAAAATCAGAGCAAGGATTTCAGAAGGCATTCAGAGTCCATCAGTTGACTCTTCATAGTTGTCACGTTCTCTCTCAGTTTCTGAAGATTCGGATCTTCATTCTTCTGCACCTTAGATCTAGTGCGAGTTCCAGGTCCCGAGTGCTGGAAGGAAATAGGGTGCTCAACATTGTCTTTATTGTTTTCCATCCAAGTGCTCAGAGACATCAGATTCTCGAGCGTGGCCTTCATTCCAGTGTTTACCAAAGTGAGCAAGTGTTTCAGCATATCTTCATTCCCTTCAATTTTCTTCTGAATGGGAATCATAGCTGCTTCAACAGCATTTCTAATTTTTTCCTCAACATCATCATTAGCAGAAGCATTGGGGTTTTGGGAGAATTCATTCCTGATAACATTTATGGTTTCCTCAATCATGGAGCTCTTATTCTCCAGTTTAATGCATCTGTTCTTTAGTTCCACCAGATCAGATTGAACCCACTTATCCAAATTATAACTGTAAATTGATTTATTTTTAGCTATTTCCAGAGGAGACAAGATAGTTGTCCTTCTCACCTTGCTATCCATCCTGCGGATATCAGCATGAAGCGACTGAATTTTACTGCCTTTGAAAGTTCTATCTCTTTCCTCTTTCCTATTATCCTGCTCATGGCTCAGGGATTCATACGGCTCAGAAATGTCCTCTTCAA
>MU223136.1:3996986-4013893 GCA_018584345.1 Thuja plicata | reverse complement strand
CCTTTCTCAGGAACAGACGTATTGTCAACTAAAGGAAAGGAAGATTTTCCAGTAGGTTTTACTCCAAAAAGAGAGGACCAATTTCCTTTAGCATTATTCTTAACTAAAGGTTGTCCATCATTTTCTTCAGAAGACTTACCTTCGCTATCTTTTGTCTTTTACACATCTTCGGTGATTTGGAATCTCGATAGAGGAGGAACCGCCCCTATCTCTTTTGTGGAGCACTCCCCTGCTGCAACTTTTGCCTTTTCCTGACTCGCTGGCATGGGTACCATCTGAGCATTTCCAGGAAGCACTTTCCTGCTTGTTTCATTTTTCAAAATGTCCCATTTTCCTCCTTCTCGAGGGCGTTGACGGTCTGAATCCTTTTCCCCTTCCCCTTCCTTGTCACCTTCCTTCAAGCTCCTGCTACCATTTGCAAGATTCGATTGCGCTCCTCCATCCATAGATTTCCCGCCCTTAGGGGAATTCGAATTCCCTCCAGCCCGCTAGTCTCCTCTGCTCCCGCTTTAGAATTGAATCTGGCTTTAAAGGGATGTTGTGCACTATGACTGAGGTGTCATATGTCTTTAATTATTCATAACTCCATGCTATGACATCTCAATATTCAGTGAGAAGCTGGACCATTTTCTTCTTTTCTTCCTTGGTTCCCACCTTTCTGATGTGGACTTCTCTTGGTTCTTATTCCGTGTCCAGGTTGTAGGTGTCACATTCTTTACCATCTGGTGTTATGTCAGGGCATCTTCTTATAATAGTCTTATCGCTTTCAAAAATCCTCTCTAGCTCTACCATTCCCTTGGGTATGGAATTGGTCTTTAGGTTTATGATGCCATGATCATTAGGCTCTTCAGGTTCAATTTTTTCCTCACCTTCCTTCTCCTTGTCTATGATTTGCTTTTGCAACACGCCGGTGCACATGATAAACTCTAAGATATGTTGATCATCCTGGCAGACTTGAAAGTTAGTGATATTATCTGGAATGGCTGAGGCTGAGACAGCTAAACTGAGAATTTCTTTAGTTTGGATTTTTCCATTGGATGTAGTGAATAGGTTGAGATATCCAATGCATTAGCAATGACATTCTTTCTTATTAGGATTGTTTTAATGTTGAAAGCGTCAATGTCATTGATCAGATCCCATGCCCTCTTTTAGTAGGCTGAGAGCCTCTTATCATTGCAAGTATACTAGATATAGATCTTATTGACAACCAATTGTGAGTCTCCTTCCACTGTCAAGATTTTGATTCCCTTCTCGTGAGCTAGGAGGAGTTCATGAACTAGAACTTTATATTCTACAACATTTTTAGTACAAAGAAACTGCAATCTATAAGCAGCATAGAAATACTTACCTCTTGGATTTATAGATTCGATTCCTGCATCTACTCCTTGTTTGCATTTGGAACCATTAAAGTGTAGTTTCCATATCTAGGGTGGTTTAGTAGGGCTTGGTTTGGTTGTTCTTTTCTTAGAGAAACCCTTGGTCCCTGGTTTTTGGCCCCTCTCCATCACTGTCAGAAGAAGTTAATTCTCCTACATACTGAGTATGCCTAGGTTTAGGGAGTTTGTTGTCTTCATTAGATTTTTATTACAAAATTCTCTTGAAAGGGGGACACACTTCGTCATCTAAGGTACTCCAATTTCTAAGCAAATTCAGGGCAACACTTCTATCTTTAGAGTCTGATTCACTATCTTGATTTTGAGGTGAACTGTTTGCAAGGACTGGGCTGTCCATATTAGGTGTGGCATTTTTCTTGTCTTTTAACCCAAGTACATCTTATTTTATTGTTAGTGCTTTGATAGCTTATTCTATTGGTAAATTTTAGCCAAAACTCGTGACAGGGCTTCTTGAGAACTAGGGCATGTAAACTCTGAATGACTAGCCCGATGTAATTGGCAATATCTAGGTAGTAACAAGATATTAGGATTTGTGTCTTGACCCAGATGTCGTAGGCTGGCTGTCGTGCTGTTGATGAAACTTTTGAAAATGTCATCACCAATTTTTTGATCAAGGAGACCTTGGATGGGACTATGGTCTAACTCTTCATCCTCTTGAATCTGGAACATAAAAACATCATCCATTCGATAAGTGCCCAAATTGGCTTGGGTGAACAACACTTCATTTGGGGTATTGTATTCAGTGATCATCCTTTTTAGTTTAGGCTCGACATCTATCTTGATCTGGTTGTTCAAACCTCTCCATGGTAGCCAGAGCTAGGTGAAACCTGTGGAGAGCCACCCTCTCAAGAACTTGGTCCATTCTTGACTCAGCAACATCCCATAAGTCTCAGGTATGTCTACTATATGTATATCAATGCGCTCTTGTATCCTGGGATCTGCGACTAGTTGAATGTGGACATCTTTGAGTACACCAATTACTTTGACCTTAGTTTTGTCCAACTGTATGACCACCTGGTTCATTATTTGGGGCACCATCCCCAATTTCTGGAAAATTGATAGGGGCATAATGTTACATGAGGCTCCTGAATCGATTAGGCAATTATGTAGGTTTTTTCCAAACATCCGCAGGCTGAGCAAGAATGGCGGGACCTCCACCTTATCTATGAATACTGCAGGGAGTGCCTTGGAGGTGTTAATATTGGATTTGGGCACCCTTGCACTATTTGAACTACTAGGCTTTGAATGATCCAAGGATCTTAAAAGGGCTTCCTTTTGAGATGGGCAACCTTGCAATAATTCAAGCATGGATATGTTCACCTTAGTTTTCTTGAGCTCATCTACTACACTATATTTGTCATTCGACTAGGCCATACCTTGGTAGCTATCATATGTACTTGTTGTAGGAGGTATAGGAGCATTCAGGCCCTTCTGAGGTATGGGGTTGTTACTAGCCCATGGATCTGGCGGAGTTGGTTTTTTTCCTGGAGGTATGCCTTGAGTGAGGGGTTCCTTTCTACTCTGAAGGTTATATGAGTTCCTTTGATCATTCTGTAAGGGATGTACCTCAGAATATTTAGGTTCATTTTCTCTCAGAAAAGGGAACACGAATTCATCTTCCCCCATATAGGCTTCTGAGCCTCCTTCCTTTCTCAACTCATAGGAATTGAACACCATAGCATTGAATTGCACCGGGGGCCCCTCTAGATTCTGGGTGTAGTGGTCTTGGGAATTGTTCACATATCCATTATTTTCCTGGTGCTTAATTGGAGCCCAAAAAAAATTGGCCTCTCAAGCCTCATAAGTATTGGAATTGTCCACTGGGATGCTGCTATTATTGGGTCTAGTGTTCCATGGCTGATTTGGCCTTTGCTGTCCAAATGGTTTCTCCTACGTGTTTTTGTTGTTGTATGCATTAAAACCCCTATTTGGATTTTGAGGGTATGTATTTGGACCAGTAGATGCTCATTGGTATCCACCTTGATTTTGGGGTGGGTTTAGCTTCATCTTGGTAACTTCGCTAGTGAGTTGTGATAAAGTCCTTTTTATGACATCCAACTCAGAAGCCATGAGAGCATCAAGCTCAGTTTGGGGTATAACCCTCTATTCTACGAATGTTGTCTTATGAGCTTCATAGCCTGGATAAGTAATAGATGGAGGCATGGTTATACATGGCTGTTCCAGTATAGGATTTATCATAGGTAGGTGATTGGCTAAGGCTTGATTGTTTTCTGCAAATGGGTGTGGGACAACAAGATTACTCATGAAGGGCGCAACTGCATAGCTCCCTTCTTGTGGGTCAATTTGCTAAGTGAAAGTGATAGCTTCATTGTACACCTTTCCAATTGTGTCTCTATCCGCCGGGGGAAGTCTTCTTAGAAAGATCAAAGTGAATGGATATAAAGCCTTCAAGTAAACTTGTATGACGGCCTCATCTGGTATAGTGTAAGGAGCTTTTAGCTTTTGGTGCATTTTGTGGAAATGATGATTAACCATAGAAATGGGCTCTTTAGGATCTTTCCTTGTGGTTATGAACTAGTGATTTGTCACAGTAGAATCGACATACAATTTCAACTGATTGAGGAATTTCGTTTCAAAGTCATTCCATACTGAGATAGACCCTCATGGAGAATTTAGGAACCAATTGTATGAAAACTCTCCCAAAGTGTATGGGAATAGATGATAGACGATGTCTTGGTGGGCACTCTCTTTACGGTTGCAAATTTCCTTGAAGGTGTGGATGTGTTCTTCCTCTGTCCTGGATTTGCAATATATGAATTACGTACAAAACTTCACTAGATTTTTGGGTAACTCATGGAGCTGCCCAACAAAATTTAAAGGTGAGCTTGTGGCGTTGGCCAAAAAGGCCATTGGATGAGTTGGTTGTAGATGTCAATTTTGCACATTCTGGTTTTGGTCAATGACTACGGTAATAGTTGGCGCAATGATGTGTGATTGTTGTTCAAGAGGATTTTCAGGTATGACAAGGTGATGAGAAGATTATCTTTTTCTTTACCCTTGTCACTACAAGCTCTTCGCTGGTGAGTGAGTTTAAGAAACTTGCCTCTTTTCAGAGATGATTTAAGCACACACTCAAATCTCTCTGGAGAGAAAGATCCAATATTATCCAATTTTTTGAGTCTTGAGGCCCTCCTTCTAGTGCCACTTCTATTGAGCATTGTTTTGACACAAGCCAACTTGCTAGGATCTCAAGATTTGATTTCCTCTCTTGAAAGAATAACAAAGTTATTCCCAAGGTTCTCCGAGGTTGGGTCACAACCTACTTAGTTACTTAGTTGAAGATAAATGTGATTGTTCATGAGGAGGCCTTTGTTGGTACGTTCAAGACAACAAACTATAAAATACTGTTAGTTTCTTTTTTTGGTATTTTCTATTTTAACAAGTATGGGTATGGTAAATAACATTCAACTTTGTATGATTCAAGATAGCGATTTTCAGAATTTCAAGACAAAATTTAAAGAGGTGAGGGTAACAAGAAATGCAGCAAATTGTAAAGAAAAGTGAAATCCTAAAGACATAAACCACTATAAACCCTTCCTTGTGAATTGAATGCTAGAGAGATTTGGAACAACCCACGAAGCATAAATCAGACCCCGTCACAATTCACTACTCTATAGATGCAAGCATTTTGGAGAAAAGATATGTTTTACCCGTACGAGATATTCAAAATCTATCAAAATGTGAAGCCACCAAGACGTGCACACCCATGAGATGGATTTATCGTTAAGCCTAAAGATGACCTCCTCCACACATTCATCACAACAAGGTAGATATACAATAGCAAATTCTAACTAAAATTACCATGAATTCGAAACACAACAACACAAAGGGCTCTCTGAAAATAAAGAATAATGCAAGCATACATTCAATAAATTTGCATAGATAGCAATAATTCACACACCACAAATGAAGCACCCAATGTAGATCTTTATTGTATTAAGAAGTTGGCCCTTTACATTTCTTTTTGATTACAATATATAGAGTTTTGATCTACAACTCTAATTTTTGGAGTTAGGGCATCAGAGAGTCTAAACTAAAGAACAAAAGCTAAAACTAGAACTTTGCTGAAGAGACACTACTGCTAACTGATACTATATAACTCACATGGATTATTAAACCCATTTAAAATCCATTTTCTCATGCAAAGAGGGAAAAATCTGCCAAGAAGAGAAAGGGAAAGAAGGTAAGTTCCTTCTGTGAACTTGGAGGCTTCTTTTTGATTCTTGTGGTTCTTCTTGGATTCTTCATCTGAGGCTATTAATGGTGGTGGGAATTGATGGGAGACCCTTAGTCCCTCTAAAAAAACTCAAGTTGTCCATTCATATGATCTAGAGTCCAACTGGTGTTGATAAAAGTGACCTCGCTAGAAGCCCCCAATTTTTGGACCCCGACCTCTACCCTGAAACTTTAATGCCTTTAAAATTTCTTAAGTGTTTCCAAACATTCAAAATTTGGAAGAGTCCCAAAAATTCAGACTTTTCACAAGCCGAAAGGCCGAAGAAACATGAAGAGGCCAAAAAGGCCAAAAGTTTTGAAGGCCAAAAGGCCAAAAAAATGTTTCTTGTTTCGGGACCGAAAGGCCAAAACAAATCTGCCTTACTAGAAATTCAGCTAAGTGTGAAAATCTTGCCCTGTGCACTTGTTAACTGGACCTTGAAGCTTTATCCAGGAAAGAATTCTGTGTGAGTTGTCTAGAGCCTCTGTACTATCTCCTGAACTTCTTCAAAATTTATCTCCTTTCCTTTTATCTTGGTGACCCTTCATTCTTGTTCCTTTCTGAAGATAGTTAATTCAGAAGAGAAGAATGTGATCTCTTCCTCATGTTGGGACATTCTTTCTATTTCCTCTTTTAGGTAAAATAACTATTGTAGGGCCTCTTTGGTGCTAACTCTTTCCAAAACCTCTTTAAACTATTAAACCACCTCTTTTGATGGATGTAGAGCCTGTCTGTCTTTATCCCGATATACATCAAGGACAACGCCTGTGAAGAATGCATCCATATCTTCAATCCATTTTATCACTTCCTCTTGATTTTCAGCTATGAGGGCCTGGTGTTTCTTGTAAACCTTAATTTTTTTGGTCATCTATGTAGTCCATGCCATAAACTTGTCCAGTTCTCCGCTTTCATAGACCTTCACTAGGATTTGGAAATGTTGTTCTTGGATTATCTCCAAGTCCTGGAGGGCTACTTGCCACTTAACTATTTCTGAATCTATACCCCCATCATTCTCCACCAGGTTAATTAGTCAATTGGCCTCAACCAATATAGAATGGTACGACCTGAATATCAATGGGATAGCCTTCTCTCTAAATTATTCAAAGTTATTTCTCCAATCAGCACTTGCCTGGATGAAAGAAGGAGTCAAACCTGTCGGCAAATTTGGTGTAGCCTTTTTATTTAGGATGGCATGTAATGAAGCCTCTGAACAATTTGGGTCAATAGGACCCACCATATTTTGAATGAATCCTTTTAAAGTTTCATTTTGGTCTGTTAATGTTTTGATGGTCTCTTCATCTTTATTCATGAACCCCAAAGCGTGCTTAAGCCCTAGAACTGCTAGTGTCTTGCTCCCTTCTCTGGTGGGTTTGCCCAGATTCACCTCTCTAAATGTATAATCTTTTATTGTGCCAGGTGTTTGAGAAGTTCTCAGGGGTGGGACAACTATCTGGGCTTTCCAATGACCCCTAGTGTCTTGAGTCACATATGACATGGTTCTTGTCGGTACATAAATTTTTTCCTGGTGGAAGGCTTGCTTTATAGAGTTCATATTTGTATCCTCTCCATCTAATTCATTGGTGTAAGTTCTCTTCCTGGGTTTTATCTCCTTGGTAAACCAAGTAGCTTTTTCAGATGCAGTTACAAGTTCATATGGTGCAACATGGAGGATCAAAGTTAAGCCTTGTACTTTCAGAGTTATTTCTTTCTCTAATTCCTTCTCCTACCCCCTTTCTTGTTTTCTCCCTCCTTCCTTCATTCTTTCCCCTTTTGTATCCATATCCATCTGCCCTTCTTCCTTCTCCCCCTCCACCTCACCTCATTTAGTTACCACATTTTCTCCTTCTTTTTCTGGGCCCTCGTTAGCGGAAGAGTCAATTAGTACTTTTGACCTAAGACCGCTCATGGCCTCCAACATGGTTTGGAAAGGTGGTGTACCTTTCATACTTACTGCTTCCTTGAAAACCTGGGTGGAGCATGTTGAAGGGATTGATGTTGATGAAGTAAGTGTTGGTATGGCTGGAGTGGGATATGGGAGAATGGTAGTAGTAGAGGAGGGCGGATTTGGTGTAGGAGTAGGTGTTGGGGTTGGAATTAATGGTGGTGGAGTAGGAATTGGAGGTGGTAAAGAAGATGGTGGAGTAGGGATATGAGGTGCTAGAGTGGAAACAGGTACTTCCCCTACTATATTAACTTTAGTAGTGACACAGGCTATCCCACTATCCCAAACCTTAAGATCTTGAGTGAAACTAGAGCTCACTTGTGCAGCAGGGACATCCACTGAAGGATTAGTGAATTGGACCGGTGGTTGAGTGAGGATCACCTGGGGATGAATAAACTATGGTGCTCCAGTGTCTACATCTTGGCTATGATCTAAATATCCTTCAAGTCCTTCAAAATTAGAATTCATAAACTCATTAGATCCTAAGAAATCCAAAGGATTATCCTACTATTTAGGATATTCTTTATGTTTCTTGGTAACTTCCTTTCTCTCCTTTTTTGCAATCTCATCCTTTAGACTAGGGGTTCATCTTCTTCTGCTTCCTCAGACTCTTCTTGTACCATTTCTAATCGCAGAGATTCAAAACTCTTCTTCCTCTTATATGTTTTCTTTCTGTTCTTAGCGATGGGGGGAGATTGGCCAGAGGTAGATGGGCCTTCACTTGATAGGGGTTGTGACGACCCTGCTAGTGGGTCTATCTGATCTATCATTCTAGTTTTCTTGGGCCTAGGATTAGAGCCATATTCAACTGGTAATTCATGAACATACACAGTTCTTGGCTTCTAATCAGGAGCTTTCTTGTAGTTAGGAATTGTGGACTTCTCCCCTCACTATTTTTCTTCCTTGAGGGCTCCATCAATGTTGTTACTAGGATTAGACTCATTTTGTGTGGATTATTGATCCAAGTTATTATGGTCTTTATCACATGCCTTGACCGGAAGTCCATGTCAATCATTTTCATCCTTTTCCACCTTTGCGTTCATGATTAGCTGGTCATATACCTTGTCTTTTGTGTAAATGTCCTTAAGATCTCGTCTGAATCACATTCCTGAACATTTGAGGAAATAGAAACCTTTAATACCTCTTTTTCCAGAGCAAGGTTTTTTTTGCAATAGTCCCAGATCCTGATCTCATGATCATCTATGTATTTTATCCAGTGATCTTCCATGTGTTGCTCATGTATGTAGAATTTTCCAATGATGTGGCTATAAGTACCTATGGGGTCAAAATGGGCTTGCATTGTTTTATAGAACTGCAAGGGACAATCATCCCATTCAAAAGCCAAGGATTTTCAAACTTTCATGTCTTGCAGTGCATATGGTCCCAAAGAGATAGGAAAGTCCCAACAATGCTTATTTTTATGTTTTATATGTACGTATGCATCTGCGAGCTATCTAGCCTTCTCTAGTGTAATTATCCAATTGAATGGGTACCTGGGCAGCTTCTTTGGTTGCAAGGTTGACCCAGCTATCTGAATGTATGTGAAATTGGATAAAATAGGCCTTAATGGCCCTTAATTTAGCAGCAGCCTCCTCTGACATCCTCTTAGCAAAGTCACCTTCAATGGATCAGATGACTGTGAATATGAATGCATCATTAACTATCCTATAGTCAGGGGAATCCTCTGGCATGTGCGCCCTTTTTATCAGCTGTGGGTATACAACGTGGGGCCATGCATTCAAATCATTTACACTCCCCTTCTTGGTAAGGCCTTGATAATCTGCTTGTGATGCTAGTAAGTAAACCACATAGGTGCTCATGTAGAACTTAGGATTATGTTTTACTACTGTCAATTGCTCATCCAAATTGTCACTAATAATAGTGCCCCAGTCGAATCTTTCCTTTTTCTCCCGGATCCTTTCTATCAATAGGATCATCTAGTGTGTGAGTTGAGTAGATTGAGGTAACCCATACACCTATCTTATAAATGTTATGGCTGCTTGAATGTCATCTTTCATATAGCATCTTTAGAGGTCTGTCTTGTCCAACTTGTTCTTTGAAAGAGGCTACTTAAGGTACTCATTGTTCATCATCTCATTTATTTCCTATTCTCTATTTCTAAACCACTTGGTCCCTTTCCCAATATGGAAGTCATAGAACCTGTCTATGCCCTTGTGAAGGTGGAAAACATCTTCAATGACATCCGGTCTTATATCCAGTACCACCTGACCCTCTGTTTTTACAACCACCCTTTTATCTGAGTCATAGTGGTGAGCCAGGGTGACAATCAACTCTGAAGATGAGATAGCTACCAAGTGTATGGCTACATTTACCAACCCACTTAGGACCAGTGTAGTGCAGTCATCAGATCTGTTTGCTAGCTAAGAACACTAAGCTAGGAACTCATTCCAGTCTACGTTGTCAATGTTGGTATCTGTTATCTCACTATGCTTGTTCCACACCTTATAAATTGGGGTATTCCCTTTATATTGATACTTCATCGGAGAGGTTATCTTTGGTTCAATCATTCCTACAATAAAAAAAGTAATCGGTAGCTTATTGAACAGAAAAAAAATAATTTAAACTAGGAAAGAAAAAACAAGAGAGCTCCTTAAACATCTAAGTGCAAATGTTTGAACTTTCAGCCTGTGAAAAAGAGTTATTTTTTGGCAAAGGTCTGTCAGACCTTTCAGGATCTGAAACTATGAAGTGTTTGTTTGTGGATGCTGAAAGTCCAAAACTATCAAGGAACCATGAAAGGTTGAACCTTATGTTGCAAGGAGGCTTTCATCCTTTTTAGACCTTTCAGAGGTCTGAAAGACTGACAAGTCTAGAATGACACTTAGGCCGCTAGCTTCGAAGATCTATTTTTAGCCTTTCAGAGGCTGAAAACCTACGGCAAGGGCCGCAATTGATGAAAATAAAAAAAACCTAAAACCTAGGACAAAAGGGAAACTAGAAAACCCTAGGTCTGACAAGGAGGGATGTCCCTGTCAAACCACAAAGGCACAAAAGCCCAATGACATGAAGAAACAAGGTGCCCTAGGATGGATAGGCACTAGGAGCAAAACAAACCCATTGAGACCCAAAACACAAAACTAAGGTAGGCGAGAAGAACCTACCTTGAAAGAATCAGGAGTGGGAGGAAAACTAGATGGATCAAAAAATACAAGCAGTCAACAAGGAGGAGCAGACAAAATAATAGGCAGAAAGAAAAAATGACAAGTGACTTAAAATTTGAAGGCCTCTCCTATTTATAACCCTTGGGCTAACATTAGTCATTTCAGGGATTTTAGACTCTGAAAGACTGACAATTTCAGAGGGAGAGAGCCTTTGGCCTTTTGGGTTTTTTGGAGGCCAAAAACACCAAAAAGGATAGGTTTTTGGTCTTTCGGCCATATCGGTATTTCGGAGTATCTAAGTCTTCTGAAAGGCCAAAAGGTCGAAAAAGGCTCTCTTCCCTTCTTTGACTTGGTTTAAGAAAATTTCTTCGAGGGCTAACTGGATTTTACAGAATGGGGAGACACGACCTAAAGAAAAAAGACAAAAAGGGGGTCCCCATGGTCAGAAGACCAGAAAAAATGGGGTGTGTGTTGTGGACCCACAACAGTAACCTATTTTAATCCTCTCTCAAAGGGATTAGTAAAATGAATTGTATATCTTGATACAATTACTTAAATTTATATGTGTCTGACTATAAATGTAAGAGATTTGTATATTTTGAATTACTTGGATGATGATAATCCACTCGAAAGATTCTAGACCAATGCCTGTCCCTGGGCTACAGAGTCAAAGATGAAAATCCATAGGAAAAGTAAATAAAGATACTATAGATTGCCTTACAACCTATACGCAACTCAAGTAAGATGCCTTACAAATTACCATGTCACTTCCACATTACTATATCAAATCCTTAGATATTGTTATGCTCCCTGAAACTACTCACAAAACTTAGTTCTTCCCTTGAAAGAAACTTGTAAGTAATTAGATAGCTACCTTGTAACCAATATGCTTAAAATGCCTTACAGATTAAACATAAAAGAGCATACACAATAAGTAAAGAGACAACAACAATATAGAAGAGAAGTTGCACTATATTTTATTTATATTCTTGATTCATACATATAAAGACAAAAAGCTCAAAAGAAAACTCAGACACAAATCTATAGTCTGGCTTAAAATTATATTTCACCACCTCTTAAGTTACAAAATTGATCTATATATATATATATATATATAAACCATCTTGGAATCCTTAAGGAAAGGATGCAACAAGCTTCGGATGGTTTTAGATACCTAACCCTAAATATGGATAAAAGAAAAAAAAACAAGCGGTGGAAAGACAAAAGAAAGGATAAAACCCAATTTTCTCTTTTGTCTTCATGTGATCTTTGACATCTTTGGTTGTGTATACTAAAGATAGTCTCTGATTTGATTTTGGTGATGACTAACCTGGTTTTCTTCCAAGAAATTTGTACAAGGTGCTCTGACATTCCTTTATTCCTCATCAATTATGTCGAGGTCAATTCTATTAGGCTTCTTCTTCTTAGGATTTTTCATTATATCCCATGTTGCCACATCACTCTCTGCAGGCCAACTAAAACTTTGAATATCTTTCAATTGTGCTTTCTGCCTGTCCCACCTGGCATCTATAATTCCTTTAACATCTGTCACAAATTTATTCATGTCAATCTCAACCTTTCATCTAGGATTTTATTGTAGCATTCCATATCTAAATCTCCATTTGCAATAAATGCCTATTTATTAGGTAACTTGCTGTCAAAATCCTCCTTCCAAGCTGCCCAAGCTTTGATCTGATTGTCTTCTCTCTTGACTGGAGGAATGAATCTATTGAAATATGCTCCAAATAAGCTCAATCTTGCCTCAATCTGATTTAACTTACCTTTGAAAAAAGGTAAAGTCACATTTATTTTGGCTATATCTTCACCAACCTTGATCACTAACTCTCGCAAATCCTACCTATGTGGTTGTAAAGAGGCCAAGCTTTAAAAAAGTTGTGTCCTATTTTACCAAGTTGAAAAATAAGGATTCAAAGTATTAAGGTAACTAGTTGCCTCAACATGTAAAATAGGTAGTTTATTATATGCAGCTAGTACCAAGTCAGTTTTATCCTTCGGGATATCTATCTTGTGCTAGAAAATATTTATTATTGGTCCATAGACCCTTTCATTACACTCACTTATCTTTTCCCCTGATTCTGCATTGTTCCCTGTTTCCTTTGTCTGGATTTCTGCATTTACACTTTCTTTGGGTGTGGCAGGGATAATTTTAGGATTTTCTAGTAATTTCCTAGTCAAATCCTCAACTAAATTTTCTAAAGCATGTATCTTAATGTAGAAAATATCCCTATCCTTGGCCATGGCACTAGCCTCACTTATCAAAATATCACATTTTTTGGATAAATGCTTTGTTTTATCCTCATTCAGATGTGCCCAATGAGTTAAGATCTAAGAAATCTCTAAGTCATTTGTGTTCTGTATTGACCATACCATCTGATTTCCTACCATGCTCTCTTGAATGCTTAATAGAGATGGTTTCTGATCTTTAGGAGCTAGGATCCACATTTCAATTGCTTGAGACTTTGGATCATACCCAAATCTTTTAATCATTTCACCAACTTGTACTTCAGATGTCAATTTCAAGTCTATCTACCTTCTGATTTGATCTATTATGAAGGCTGATGCTAGATCCCAACCCTCAACAAGTAACACACTACTTTCTTTTACCAACTTCCTGGCCTCCTTAGGAGTCATTTCTTTAGACTCAGGATCATAGTTTTGTATGGCTAGGAGGGCCTAATTAGTGACTGGTTCTCCTCTCTCTAATCTAAGATGTTCACTCACTTGTTTCTATTTATTCCATCTAAGGAAATCTTTGAACTCCTGAGTTTTGATGAAATTGTCATCATCAAGGAAATTTTGCTGATGGATAATTCTTTCATCAATACCAGTTAGGAGATGTAATTCAATTTCTTCTTCAACCTCTTGTTTTAGTTTCTTTCCTTTTCTAATATCTTTCCTCAACTGGTGATCATAAGGCCTATTTCCAGCAATAAGGGCACTCACTCTATCTTTCTTCTTTTCTTTTCTCTCATAAGTTTTGACATGTGAAGGTTCACAAATGTCAACTTTCTGCCTTTTAAGTGTAGGTTCATCAGTAATCTCATGCTTTGTGACCTTTGTTAGGTCAACAATATAATCCTGTCCTTCTGCTGCAAACTTTAATGGTACATCTCAGTACTCTGGGTGAGCTCTAGGAGAAGGACATCCTTGATCACTATCATCGTCATACTCTAACTCTAAATTTTCTCTATGGACCTTTTTAGGTACCACTAGTGCTTCTTCTAGCTGATTACATAGAAGTGTGTTATTTTAAATCATTACATCTAACCTCTTGAGATAAGGAAAATTAGGGTAGAACCCTCCAAAACTCATCCCTTTTCTCTAGACCTGCCTTTTCCAAGTCCATATGTTCTTGGATCTTATCTACTCTTCGCATCACTTCTTCTTCCAAAATATTTCTAATGACATCCTCCTCCATACCTTCTTCATGTACATAGTTATATGGTATGTTAGGGGTTATAAGATTCTTGGCTCCCTCAATGAATCCTTCAATATCAATGTATCTGCACAAG
Source organism: Thuja plicata (assembly GCA_018584345.1). Classification (NCBI taxonomy): domain Eukaryota; kingdom Viridiplantae; phylum Streptophyta; class Pinopsida; order Cupressales; family Cupressaceae; genus Thuja; species Thuja plicata. The sequence goes on along the minus strand of MU223136.1, from coordinate 3,999,665 downwards.
GCTACACTCATCTTTTAATGATTCATCCAATTATTTATTGGATCTATGGCCTTCTTTCGAATTAGAAACTGATACACTTTGAACTGTCTAGGGGTAAATGTCCCCTTTCTATGTGGTGCTAAGTGTTCTTGATCTATCAACATTACCTGCTAGATAAATTCAATTGCAGCTACCCTAGTTGGAACATGATATGGGAGAATATGAGGATGATGTGAACATCCATATACTCTTATCATTGTAAAGTTTTTTCCCAGGTAGAAATCTCCCTAATTATGATGACTAGGCCACTTATCAACATACTCACATGGCCTCAAAAGCTGCAATACTTTTGTAGGTAACCTGGTCTTGTTCACTCCTAGGCTTTGCATTATAGGGTATACAATCCAATTCTCAAATCCACAGAAATAACAATCTTTAGCAGTGTAGTTCCACACTTTGATCCATAATTGAATGAGGTTGGGCTGATTGAGATGGAACCTTTTTGGATTCAAATTCTGTATATCCATTATGGGATAATTGAAATAGAGCAATAAATGCATCAAAATAGAATAATGCAGAAACCTGGGCTCTTTTTCCCTCTTCTTGATAGCAACAAAACCCTCATGCATCCTATCAAAAATATATTGGATATAATCATAACTAGTGCTCGTATACACATCCTGTATATCTAAAAGCATCATCAAAATACCTGCATTTATCCTCTCTACACCTCCACCCTTCCCTATCACTCTACACAATGCATAGGAAGTATATTTCATGTAGTGGTTCAAATATTTATAACAATAAGGAGCCAAACCTACTATAGGGGAAATATAGTTCCTTGTCTCCTTTGGCATGTGTTTCTTTATCATATTTCTGACAACTCAAGACTCCATTTTATAGCTTTCTTCTTGTTTTTTAAGGTTGATTTTAGTTGACGTTTGATAAAAAAGGTTAAATGCTTGCATAAATGAATTTCTGTTCAAATCAAGTAACACAGTCCCATCTCTTTTCTTAATTGTTTTACTAATCTTATCATAACTGTTTGCTAGGGCTAAAATAAAATAAACATCTACAAACACATCATGAACTAATAACCTAGCCAGTCCACATATCCAAGGATTCAAAATAAGCAAAGATCCATCATAATTTTTATAAAAGTAATTAAATAGAGAATAACCTAATGTTCCTGGTGTCTTCGCATCTCTAATGTTGACCAACTCATCCACCAGGATATCAACATTTTCCCTCTTATTCTTTGTAGAACCTGGAAATAACTTTAGGAACTCATATGAATAGTTCCTCTTTCCCTTGGCATCATCATCTAAATCATCATTTTTTCCACTTGTCGAAGCCATAATCAATGCTTAACTCATCTTGTTTTGTTATGTTTTGTTCTCAATTTCTGGCTCCGATACTAAAATAAATCTATCACAGGAAACCCTTACTCTGAACTGAGATGTATTTGAAATAATTTAAGAGCACTAAAAATCACACCAATTATTTTGAATTTTATAAAAACTTAGCTCGATTCACTCTTCAGAAAAGAAAAAATTTTCACTTTTTTCAGACACAGCAAAATTAACCAATTCTCTGCTTCTAAAAATCTAAATGCAAGGTAAGTGATAATGAACATGATACTGTCCATTTATGAAAAATACTCAAAGTATGCAGCTCATCATTGGAAAATCAATGATTTCTTCCTTCAATTTCACATACTGTGCCATTAATATAAATTCTAACCGTAGCCCTTGATCATGACAGACAATCTAATTCGTATGAATGGTAAATTCATGAAATTTTTTATTAAAATTGATCAAGGGTTAAAAAATGATATGAATGGCTCCTTTCATCAACTTTTCTACCTTGTCATTACTATTTTTCCCTCCTATTGGCTGGTGACTTTTCAACTGTAACATGTGAGCATCAATTTTAACTTTTCCTCACTGTATTCATCATTTTCCTTATCTGGCAACCTAGCAACTATACTTTATCTCTATGTCGCTTAACATTTATTTTAACTCTAAATTCTTTCTAAGACCTAGAGACAACATGTGTTCCTTTACTTTAGTTTATCCTTGTGTGCATAAATGTTGACATACTTCTAAGAATCTATCCATCCAAGGTTGCTCAAGAATGAGGCCTCAAATATCGGTCCATAGCTCTCTAGTCATGGAGTGCAAAGGCGTGAAATGGAGGCCCTCAGATTGACCTAGTTAGTGCCTATGAAAGTACACCATGAAATGAGAGATTCAAATGCATGAAAATGAGATCTACTATATATGATAACAATGCATAAAAGAAAATTAATCTAAATTATAACAATGCATGGCTAAATCTATGAAAGGAGATACAAATGCAAGTTTAATCTATGAAAAGAAACATGAATCTAATCTACATGAATAGCCATGGATGCAAGAAGAATGAGACAAGAAGAGAGAAGCTGCAATATTGAAGCTCAAAGTGCTCAAATGTTCCTCCAAAATTGCTCTCCAAACCTGCAGCATAACAATACTATGAAAAAAATGATATGAAAATGAGAAGGAGAGGTCTTCTTTTAAAGGAAATTGAATGATTGAGATTAAGAGGCAAAAATCAAAGGCTATGATTAAGAGGCAAAAACCCACCACTTAGGAGGATGTGATGAAAAAGGGATTTTATTTAATTTATTTCCTTTTTCATCAAATAAAGTGCTTTAAG
>MU223136.1:3984765-3995017 GCA_018584345.1 Thuja plicata | reverse complement strand
GCCTCAAATATCGATCCATAGCTCTCTAGTCATGGAGTGCAAAGGTGTGAAATGGAGGCCCTCAGATTGACCTAGTTAGTGCCTATGCAAGTACACCATGAAATGAGAGATTCAAATGCATAAAAATTAGATCTACTCTATATGATAACAATGCATAAAAAGAAAATTAATCTAAATGATAACAATGCATGGTTAAATCTATGAAAGGAGATACAAATGCAAGTTTAATCTATGAAAAGAAACATGGATCTAATCTACATGAATAGCCATGGATGCAAGAAGAATGAGATAAGAAGAGAGAATTTGCAATATCCAAGCTCAAAGTGCTCAAATCTTCCTCCAAAATTGCTCTCCAAACATGCAACATAACAATACTATGAAAAATATGATATGAAAATGAGAAGGAGAGGTCTTCTTTTAAAGGAAAGTGAATGATTGAGATTAAGAGGCAAAAATCAAAGGCTATGATTAAGAGGCAAAAGCCCACCACTTAGGAGGATGTGATGAAAAAGGGATTTTATTTAATTTTTATTTAATTCATTTCCTTTTTCATCAAATAAAGTGCTTTAAGTGGGGATTTTTATTTATTTAATTAAAAGAGGGGTTTTCTTTCAATTAAATAAATTAGAACTTTATTGAATTAAATGGGGGAAATTGAATTTAATTAAATAAGAGGAATTTAATTAAAAGGGAGATTAAATCTTTTAATTAAACAAAAATGATCAAACCTTAGGAAATATTGAAATAATTGAATTAATTACAATTTGATCAAGGAAATTGATTTGAATTGAAAATATTCCAAAGCATTGATTCAGAAATTTGATAAATTGATAAAATAATAAATGGGGCCCAAGGTCTAGGTGACCATTTTAGGGTGCATACAATCCTTAGTCAGCTTCTGGTGATCACGCGACTGAAGAAATCCAAGTCACTGAAAGAAACTCCTAACTCTGAGTCTATCATGCGACATCCCATCCATCGTAGATTTACTTGTAATCGGACACTTATTTCTAAGTCTCTTAATCATATTAATCCTTTATGAGACTTCATGACTTAATATTATGTCACTTAATCACTAAATAATTATCACTTAACTATTTTATATTGGAGACTTGGTGACTATAGTTCAATGTTACATTTATTTCCTTCTATCTCTAAGTCGCTAAAAGAAATTACCTTTACCCTTTTCACCTAGAGACTTGATGGATACCATTGATTTCTCATCTGATATCATCCAACGGCTCCAATAAGTCTCTGAAACCTTTACCTTAACTCACTTTTTATACTGAGACTCAGCGACAATGTAATCTTTAAAACTCATCGCTTAACTCTAATTTGATCTAGAGACACTGCGACCACAGTATATCAAAGTCGCCAAATAATTTACTAACTACAAGGCTTATTGCAAGACTCTTTGACCATCGTTATATCTTTCATTTGATGAATGTTTTCCGCTCTTGATCTCTTAACCAAAGTGGCATATTCCTTTTCTCTCAGAGACAACATGACAAGAGCATTCTGCTGAGTCTCTAAACCAAATGGAATATTCTTTCAACACTCAGAGACTTAGTGACCTGTCTAAAAAGCACATGATTTATTTCATAACTTAAACTCAAAAAAGGTAACATTAAAACATAACTTCAACTTGGAAACTAGGGATTTTTTCATATTTCGAATGAAAAGGACCCAAAGGCTTAGGGTTTCTGGTCTTTCAAAAGAATTTTGAGCTCAATAGACTTATTTGTAGAAGGATATTACCATTTTAAACTATGAACTCAACTTTTAGGGTACAGGAAAGGCAGGCACTCTCAAAATTTTTAGGGCAAATTTCAAAATAGGCAAAACAACCAACACAGTCCTTGGTGATTGATGAATGGTTGACTACTCTACCTTGGGAGTAGTACCTGTGATTATTTTTTTTGGCACCCTTTGCCATTGATATCAAAGGGGGAGTATATAGTCTGGGGGAGTATATAGTAATGAAAAATCAAATGTAGTATAAGGAGATACATTAGTTAAGGTGATTTTTGTTGAGGATATTGAGAAGATTGTAAAAAAAAAGAATACTTTTGGATTCATGGTGTTTTTCATATCATATGTTGCCATAAATTTCAAAGGGGGAGATTGTTGGAGATTTTTCTTTGAGCCAGTGGTTGACTATATATTTGTCACTGATGAAAAAATATAGTATGTAGAAGTGTCCTATATGTAATTCTCAATATGGATATGATGGATCCTTGTGCATTTATTTTTATGTTGTAGACATATTCATTATGTTATGTCCATAGATGTAGATTCAGTTGTGCGGTTGAATTTGAGTTATGATGATCTATTTTCCAGTTACAGTTTCAGAAGATTGCTTATTAAGAGCTGACAGTATTTATATTATTTCTTTAGTTGTACCTATCATTTGGATATGTGTATTTGTATTCATGTTTATTTATGACTTCAAAATGTTTGGTTAAGAGCGCTTAACATGTTTCATCCAGAGAGTGAAGTTTGAGTTAATATTGTGGAGCTGACTATGTGAAGTGATGCATCTACTCATCTTGAGTTGCGCGGTTCTATTTGTGTTGTGGGCTTAGTTTGGCCGAGGAAGAAGATTTTGAAGAGTTTCCTACAAGCTGACTTGATCATAACTTTGGAGGAGGATACTTATAGAAGATCATTTGTGATCGAAAGGTGTGTGAATGAGAAGAAAGTAGCAAAGCATAATGTTTGATGTATTTGGCCATTAAAGCTATATCATTCATCATTTGAAGATCTATATGAAGAAGTAGAGAGTGAATACAATTCACTAGAACTGGTCAAGACAACAGGTCTAATTCAAAGTTCAATATTAGATATAGTGTATATATTTTGTGTAGAAGGTTACACCCTTCATCATTTGAGCAGTGTGCTCATAGAAAGTGTGTCCTCACCTCTAATAGGGTTATTTGTGAAAGACTCCTAACAGGGCCCGACCTTTGACCAGGTCACTATACTTAATACATTGTAAAGATCAACTCCTAAGAGGGTTGTAGAATATTCTAATAGGGATAATTATAAACTAGTGCAATTCTTTGTGGGTGGTAATTCCCATTGGGGTTTTTACCTATTTTGGGTTTCCCTGTAACCAATTTTGTGGTGTTATAATCTGTGTTATCTTGTTTTGTTTATGCTTAATGTTATTCTATACTTAATTGGATAAAGAATTGAATCTTGTAGATAACTGATTCACCCCCCTCTTAGTTATCTCTTGGGACTATTCCTAACATAAGATTGATATCAGAGTCTCTTGCCAATAATCTCCCCATTTGGCATTGATGGAAACTCTTAGTGAAAAATGACTAAGTGTCCTAACAAAATGCCAAAATCTGAAAATATTGCTCTCCCTAACAAAAAATGTGTTTTCCCTCTGAGCTGAGTGTCTCATTTTAAACTCTTTATCTCTCTACCTTTGATATCAATGCATAATTCCTGGGTGCTCACAAAATTTGACTACCAAAATCCTATATGACTTAACCTATATACAGTCATGCAAAAATACTTACAAAAGTTTGAACACATCTGAGAAATTATTCTTTAGAGTAGAAAAATCAATTTCCCAACTCCTTTTCATGCTCTCCATTACTTCAATTTGACCACACATGACATAAGCTAACTTCTCTACAGAAATTTTTTTGATGCATATGATGTGTTGTATGTTTCTTCTACTTCCTTCAACACATTCAACAAAACATCAAGTTTAGGAATAATTAAATTCATCAACTCATTGATCCTTCCATTAACTCTATCCATTTCAATTACAAGTGTTCTCATTTTTTCATTCAATGGAGTCACTTGAACTACATGATTTGATAATAAATTCTTCAAAGGATCATAAGTATTTGTTGTCTCAGATATCTTCACTTCACTCTCCCTTATAATCTTATCAATATCAAAAACACACTTAGTATATTCAATATAAAATGTATACAATTTCCCTCCTTTGACTAGATAATCCTTTACCCTTTTAATCACTATTCCAAATGCTACTTTGTTATTTTCATTCATGGAAATCAGTTGCTTGAGCCTCTTCTCATCAAATTCATTTTGAACCTTCACCACTGCTGATTTCTCTAATGACTCGAAGTGACCATTCACTACATTCAACAATCCCTCAAGCTGACCTGATTGTGTGTCATTTAAATATGATGTGTAGTTCAACATGATCTTACTTAATAATTCAGATGAAAGTGCAAGAAATTTATTGTTTTTCCTATGATTCTTCCTAATTTTATTTCTTTCTTTGGCCTAGACTACCAAAGTAGGTCCCATTAACTAAATTGTACTGAGAGTGTCCAACTAATTTGGACCTTGTGTGATCTTAAAATATTCCATTTTGGTGATATCATCTTCAAATAATTCATCTTTCATAGTTTCTCTTTCCTCCACATTGTGCTCACATTTCTCCTCAAAACCTTCTCCTAAAATTCCTTACGAGTCTCTTTGACAACTTCATCTGACCTCTGACTATCATCATTGGTTTTATCTTCCTCAACTTCCCTTTTACCTTCTTAAACATTTAAGATCTTATTATCTTTTGTAGTATATTTCTTCTTGTCATCAAGAACATAGTCTTATTATATCAAAGTAATCTTAATGGCATTTAATCCACTTATTATACCTTCTTCATAAATCATAGACTGAAGTAAAAAAGTTATAGGTAATCCAAAAATAGAAACATACGGCTCTTCATTAGACATCTGAAATGAATTATACATTGCATCAAGGGGCTCATTGTCATGAACAATGGTATCAACATGTCACTCCTTCCAATCACCCTTCTTTGCAATATGATATTGATTGTTTAATAAGATTTTTTTCATTATTTATTAAATCTCCTTAGTTACTTCATCTATTATCCCCATCATGAGCTTGTTTATCCATTATTTTTTCATCGATTATTTCTTTACTTTCTCAAGAATGTTATTAATTTCATCTCTAGAAATAATAGAACATATATTGATCAAATTCCTCTCTCTAATCTATGTATCCTTATCTTGTGTTTTCAACATTATTGCTTCTAAGATGTCAAATAGATCATCAATAATGTCCCATTTGATCTCAACTAAAGATCTATTACATTTTTTTAGATAAACAATTACTCCATCATCTAACAATCTCTTTTCTTGTTATTCATATCTATTTTAATATCTTTTAAATTTCCCTAATATACCATGAATATTCATACTAATAAATATATCATTAACTATATAACAGGTGTTACAAATGTCTATCTTCAATCTCTTTCTTGTGGATTATCTTTTGATGTTGAACCACTAACCACTCTAGCTGCATTGGCTTATTTTGTTCTCAGTTGATTTACTGTATCATTAGAATTTTTAACTTCATCTTTATCATCAACCTTAGTCCCTTTATATACTCTCTTTCTATTTAACTTAACTCCGTTTATTGTAGATCTAGATTTAACCTTCAGTATTTCTGATTTAGACTGGGTTGTGTTTAGTTTAGATGTCATTGGCATATCAAATTTCTTGGAAACTACAAGCTTCTTTTCCTCTGTAGGACTAACTAACATCTTCACTAAAATTCTTGTTTGTCTTCTTCCAAATTATAAGATAATAGGTATGTAAATAGGTGGTGAATTATTGTCAACATCAATAGTATCTCTTGCTACTACTTTCTTTCTATCTTCCCCTTCAAATTTCTGCCTAGATTTCATCATTTTCCCTTTTGTTAATCTTATTCTTTCACCCATCATTTCAAATTATTTTCTTATTTGTCTTTCTCTTGCAGGTTTTTAAACTTCCAATTGAACTTTTAGGATTTTCTGCTTATAGGTTTTGAACCTTTCCTCATTAGGATCAATCTGTTTGTTTAGAAATCTTGTACATGTAACTCATGAAGATTTACATAAACTCTATAAGCCATAGGCATAACATATGATTTCCTTGGAACTACTTATTCCACCAAGAAATCAAGAATTTCTACCATGAAACAAATAATGTCTTCAAATTTCTCTACAATCTCAATTAAGAACAATATCTCAACTGTTCGACCTCAAGAACATAAAATGTATTATGTGAAGTGTCAACCAAAATCTATGATGAAACACTTAGTGGAAAATGACTAAGTGCTTTTTGGTATTTGGTACTATGTTAATATATTTTTAGTTGGTTGTAATTGATGTCAATTAAGTGAGTACAAGTCCTAGTATACAACAGGTAAAGTGAAGATACAATCGGTAAGCCAGTCATACTGAAATTTGGTTAAGACTAGAAGATCAGTAGAATACACATACATCACTTTGGTCATGGTCATGGTACAAATAGAATTATAAGGAGTGATCATAGAATTAGACTCAACTAGTTTACATTGAAAAGTGGTTCCAATCACAACTTATTTGGTTGAGCGGTGATAGATTTTTAAGTGTCACAAACACTAAGACATGTAGAACTCTTATGTTCTTGATCAAATGGTCAATATATCATAGATCAGTGAGTGGAAAAGTGTATGTGATCATTTCTAATGATTTGGTGATGTGGAATAAAGGTAATACATACAATGCATGGCTATTTATAAGAACGATGCAAGCATTTAAGATAGATTTTAGGTATTGCATTAGAGGAGTCAAAACATGTTTGACTACCTTGGAGATATAAATTGCAGATCTGATCCTGACCTAACGTGGTCATAATAAATTGTTTCTTTCATTGAGATTATCAATTTGGCACATGGTACTATCTTAGGAAATAAATTTGAAGATCATTCTTAGGTTGGTTCAAGTTTTTAATATAAGGGAATAGTTCTTATTGAAAAATAGAAGAGAGAGTTGTTGTTATTGAAGAGTTTTTTTTGGGTGATTAGGGTTTTATAGTTGAAGTTACGATTAGAGAGTAGAGAGTAGAGAATAGTTATGGAGTATAGAGGTAAAGATTATAAATAACTTATATGATCTATTAAAGAAATCAGTGCTACATCTAGATCACTTATCTCAGTTTGTGGATGCTTGATATTTATTTCTTTCATATATTTGCATAAGCTATTTACTTTATAGTTTGGAAAGTATTTCAGCAGTTATTTGGTTCAGTGGTTAAATTAGTTCATTATTTGTTTGTAATAATTTACCCTCCTCTCAATACCTATTATTCCTATAATTGGTATCAGATCATAGGTCATTTTTGGTGATAAGTCTAACAGATTGGGAAAAGATCCACTACTATAGAAGTGTATAGGTATGAGATGCAACTTGATAACCCAAACAAGATGCTTAGGAAGATAAAGGAAAAGTTAAGACATTCTCTTTAAAAGAGGAGTGAACTTTATGATCAACTAAGTGAGAGTCAAGACTACCTAGAACAACTATCTGAAGGAAGTACATCTAAAGAATTTGAAGAACTAGTGGCATATCTATTGGAAAATAACAATAAGCTTAAAGAAAATATGGCCAATCTAAGAAGTGATCTTGAAAGTTAGTCTATCAAGATGTGTGAAGATATGAGAGAGAAAAGGAGTGCAAAAGCTGCCAAGAAAGTTGTTGATGATTCCCTAAAAGAAAAAGGTGAAGAGCTTGTCAAACTAAGACATGAATTCACCCTATATCATAATCAAATGTAGAATACAACAACAAAAACCTTCAAGTATTAGCTGAGAATGAAATAATTAGGAAGATGAATGCATCATTAATGAAAGAGATAGAAATTGAGAAAGAAGCAAATGGAATTTACTGAGAAAATACAATGAAATCTGAAAAAATCTTGATGAATAATTGAAGAGTTAAAGAAGACATAGAGTTACAACCGGTCTAGGTTATTCAAGAGAAGGAACATTCTATGTTGGAGATTCCTCTAAAGATGAACCTAAGGAGGCATAGAAATATCATAAGGTAGATCCAATGAAATCGGGTAAGAAACCTAACAAACCTAGTTGATATAAATGTGGAAAGCTTGGTCATTCTTAAAATGTGTGTAGAAGAATATCAATGAATATACCTTACACTTTTAATGTTTATTGTTATAATTGTCACAATTATGGTCATGTTTCATATGATTTTAGATCTAGCAGTAAATATAGCAATGGATCAAGTGGTGGTAACTTTGATGGATACTGTTTTGCATGCAACAAATATGTACACAAAGATGAAAATTTTAGGTCAAGAGTATATGCACCTATGTCACTTGTTCCATCAGCCAATACTATTAGAAGGGAAATAAAATTCAATACTACATGTTCTGTATGTGGTAACTATGGACACCTAGCAATAAATTTTAGAATGAGAACTATGAGAGGTAATATTGGTCCTTGGAAGTCAACATGTATAAAATCTTCTGTCTATCATAAATAGCTCATCTGGCTAAAGATTGTTAGTTTAAGAAACAATCTACTCATCACTTAGAAGTTAGAAAAGGAAAGTAGGTTTCTAATTTTGATGAAGTCAGAAGTGATATGAAGAACACATGCATGAAGAAAGGTGAACTAAATTCCTCTGAGTTGACTGAGAACTCCACAAGTTCAGGAAATTTAGAAGTTTCATCGGTAAACTAAGGATATTATATTCCTGGGGGGAGCACTTAAAGACTAATCCATTACCTATTAGAATAGCCCCAAAGGATAAATAAGAGGGGGGTGAATTAGTTATTAGTAACTTTACTTCTTTAACTTTAGAATACAACAAAGTAAATGCTTAATCAGATAACATAGTACACAACACACAATTTGATTACGGGGAAACCAGATGGTAAAAACCCCAGTGGGAATTAGCACCCACAATGAACTATACTTGTTTATAGTAATCCTTGTTAGAAGATATCTCAACCCTGTTAGGAGTTGTACTTTACAATGCAATAATTATAGTGACCTGGTTAAGGGTCGGACCTTGTTAGGAGTCTTTTACAAATAACCCCATTAGGGGTGGTGGACTAATTGTCCAAAAGCTCACTGCTTGATGGTGAAGGCTACAACCTTTTATATAACAGATATGCACTATATCTGATGATGAACTATAGATTAGACTTTTTTTCTTGATTAGTTCTAGTGTATGGCAATCTTTCACTTCTTCTTCACATAGACTCTTGATGAATGAACCAACTCTGATAATTTTCTCTCTACATCGTTCTTATCTTTTCGTATCATTCACACTTAGTGTGTCACCTTTGAATTTCTATAAGTATCTTCCTCAAAGTATGAGATCATGGGACCTATAAGAAAACTCTTCATAACATCCTTGTTAGCTCTATTAAGCATGAAAGCATTATTACAACCACACAAGTATAAACCAAATAGACGTGATGCTTCACTAAGTTGGCCTCACCAATTTAACTCTAACTTTGCGATCTTCTTGAAACACATTTGGTGCCTTTGGATTAATATCATCAACTCATAAATAACCATGAATATACACATGCATATACAGAAGATAGGTGCAAATCAAGAAACACGTGATATATGTCAGCCCTAAATAGTTACACTTCCAGAACTGTAACTGCCAATAACAAAATTACATAACTTTACTGAAACATAATATCTAGGTTTGTGTGTATGAACATAACATAATAAACATGTCAAAAACATGTATCTATCCACGCAAGTCTTCATATCATCATTCTGATAAGTACATATAGAATTACTACTGTGTATTATATGTTGTCATCAATGAAAAACATACAATCAATCAACTGCTCAGAATCAAATCTCCAACAATCTCCCCCTTTGAAATTGATTGAAACATATGATATCAAAAACATCCTTTGTTCATGGTGTCCTCTTTCTTTTACAATCTTCTCAATATCCTCATCAAAGATTTCTCTAAACTGCTGCAGTTCCACTGTCTATGTTTTTGTTCCATGTATATACTCCCCCAGAGTATATTCTCCCCTTTAGTACATACTCCCCCTCACTATATACTCCCCCTTTGACATAAATGGAAAAGGGCACCATAGATCTTTAGGTGCAGGTACTACTCCAGAAGTAGAGTAGTCAACCATTCATCAGTCACTTAATGACTGATGTCTTTGCTGCTTCTTCTAAAAAAATTTAGGAGAGGTAATTACTCCTAGCTTCTCCCTGAGATACTCAAAAGTATCCTTTGATAAGGGCTTTGTGAAAATATCTGCCAATTGTTCTTTGGTTTTCACATAGTCTAATTTAACTTCTTTGTCTACAACCTTTTCTCTTAAGAAATGGTACTTGATCTCTATGTGTTTTGTCTTTGTGTGCATCATAGGGTTCTTAGACATGTTGATAGTGCTAGTATTATCACAATGAATAA
>MU223136.1:3948450-3984715 GCA_018584345.1 Thuja plicata | reverse complement strand
TACTTGATCTCTATGTGTTTTGTCTTTGTGTGCATCATAGGGTTCTTAGACATGTTGATAGTGCTAGTATTATCACAATGAATAACAATAGGATAATCAACCTGAATGCCAAAGTCTTTAACCATCTACTTGACCCAAACCATGGTTGAACAATTTAGTACTGCTGCAACATATTTAGCTTCTACTGTTGACTAAGAAATATAGTTCTACTTCTTTCTTATCCAAGAAACCAACCTATCTCCAAGGAATACTGCTCCTCTTGAAGTGCTCTTCCAGTCATCAATACAACCTTCCCAATCTACATCTGTATATACATGAAGCTTTACATTCTCTAATTTAGGATACCATAAACCATAGTCTATAGTTCCCTTTAGATATCTGAATATCCTCTTGATTGCCATTACGTGACTCTGGTTGGGTTCAGATGCAAATCTTCCAACAATTCCAACTACATTAGATATGTCAGGTCTAGATTGAGTAAGATAAATGAGTTTACCAATCATACATTTGTACAAGGTTTTATCAACTGCTTTGGAATCATCATCCTTTGAAAGCTTTCTTCCTATTATCATGGGAGTGCATACTGGCTTACAGTCATCCATCTGGAAGGTCTTCAATATTTCCTTCACATATTTTGATTGATTAATGAATATACCTTTATCAATTTGTTTTACATTCAGTCCCAAAAAGTATTTTATAGGACCATCATACTCATTTCAAAATCATTCTGCATTTCTTTTGCAAATGTTGTACTGAGCTTATCATTACCTCCAAAGATAATGTCATCAAAAACTATGGAAACTAGTAGTAATCCATCAGGTTTCTCCCTTGTGAATAGGTTATAATCTGTTGCTCCTTTCTTGAATCCAATCTTGGTAAGATAACCATCAAGTCTCTCATACCAAGCTCTTGGGGCCTGTTTAAGACCATAGAGTTCTTTCTTCAATTTACATACCATGTTTGGTTCATCTGAAAGACTAAATCCTTCAGGCTGTACAGTGTAGACTTTTTCATTCAAATCACCATTAAGAAAAGCTGATTTTACATCCATTTGATAAACTTTAAAGTCTTTAAATGTTGCATATGCCAAAAACAACTTTATGGCTTCCAGTCTACTCATAGGGGAAAATGTATCAGTATAGTCTATTCCTTCTCTCTGCGCATATCCGTTGCATACCAATCTTTCTTTATTTCTTACTACTGTACCATCTTCATTCATTTTGTTTCTGAATACCCACTTTGTTCCAATCACATTTTTTGTCACTGGGTCTAGGGACCAATTCCCACATATCATTTTTAATTATCTGATCTAATTCTTCTTTCATTGCATTCTTCCAATCAGAATAATTACAAGCATCTTCAACACTTAAAGGTTCAATATATGAAAGTAAACATGCCTCTTCATCCATTGCTAGACCTTTTGCTTTAGATCTAGTCAAAACACTACTGCTCTAATCTCCAATGATGTCATCTTTAGAGTGGTATCTGGAGGTGAATTTTGGAACCTTAGGTGTGTCTTCTTCTTTTGTAATCTGTGATTCTTCTTTGCTTGATTCAGGGTCATTGCATGAGACATCAATGCAATCAAACATTTCTTCAATAATAGTATCTTTGCTACTAGGTCTAGGTTCATCTTCAATCATAGGTTCATATTCATAGTACCTCTCTTGAACCATAAACTTTTCATCATTCTTAACATGCGTTCTTTCAATTATCTTCTTTAATCTCAAATTGAAACATCTATATGCTTTTCTTTTATTAGAATAACCAAGGAAAATACCTTCATCACTTCTGGCATCAAACTTATCAGCACCATCATCTCTCTTGATGTAGCACTTGCTACCAAAGATTCTGAAATACTTTACTGTAGGTACATTGCCAAACCAAAATTCATAGGATGTTTTATCTGTGCCTGGCCTCAATTGGGTTCTGTTGATAGTATATACTGCTGTGTTCACTACATCTCTCCAATAAGTGTGCGCAACTTTTCCTTCAATCATCATAGTGTGCACTGTATCAAGTATGATCTTGTTCCTCCTTTCTGTAATCCCATTTTTTTGAGGGGTTGTAGGTGCACTCAGCTATCTTTTAATACCATGTTCTTCACAATAATCATAAAACTAATCAGAGGTGAACTCTCCTCCTTTATCTGATCTCAGACATTTCAATTTCAATTCGGATTCATTCTTAACTTTAGCTTTAAATATTTTGAACTTCTCAAAAGCTTCAGACTTCTCCTTTAAGAAAACAACCCACATCATGCTAGAAAAATCATCAACAAAAAAAATGAAATACCTTTCTCCATAGTATGATCTTGTTTGAGTAGGACCACATAAATCTATGTGCACTTGGTCCAATTTGTTCTCAACTGAGTTATGCTTGATTCTAAAAGAACTCCTTACATGCTTACCCATAACACATTCCCTACATACTATGTCAACTAGTCTTGCAATACTTGGTAGGTCTCTAACTACCTTGACATTACTGATCTTTACTATGTTATCAAAATTGATATGACATAGTCTCTTGTGCCATTGCCAACTGTCATCTACCTTTGCAACAAAACAACTTACATCAGAATTGAGCTGAAAAATATTACCTTTAGTTTTAGAGCCTGATACAATCATGTCTCCATTCTTGTTGTTAATGATGCACTTGTTTTCTTTGAACTCCAAATGATAACCCTTGTCAAGTAGCTGTCCAACACTCAACAAGTTATGATGTAATCCATCAACATATAGAACATCATTTGTCTTGTTCTTTCCATCCAAAGTGATAGAAACTCTGCCTATGGTAGGTTTAGGAGTGTTATCTCCAAATCTAACCATACTACCTTTGTATTTGTCTAACTCAACAAATCTATCTTTGTCACCTGTCATATGATGGGAGAATGCACTGTCAATGATCTAATCAGTTCTGATGTCTGATTTGGAGATTAGGGCTAGCTCTTGTTCTTCCTTTTCATCTTTGATGTCCATTTCCTCAAGCAAAATTTCCATGTCTCTAAGGGAAATGAATCCAATTTCATCTTCTCCTGAATCTTCATCAGTTACACCTTCTTTAGCATGATAACATTCCTTCTTATATTTGGGTTTTTAATCAGATCTGAACTTCTTGACTCTTGTGGGACACTTAGATGCAAAGTGACCAATCTTGTTACATGAAAAACATTTGAATGGAAGTTGTCCTTCATATTTTCCTTTACCTTTCTTTTCTCTTCTAGCAATTATAGAAATGATTTCTTCTAGTTCTTCATCAACTTCTTCTTTCTCATTATGATTCGAAATGTGGAAGGATTTCTTACCATGGACTGAGGTTTTGAAATTTGTTTCACTTTTAGGTTCAGTCTTCAATCTTAATATCTCAAATGTAGAGATTTTTCTGATCAAGGTCTCTCTCTTGAAGTCTTGTGAGAATTGCATGGTTTCCTCTAGAACACTAATCTTGTTTTCATAGTTTGATGTTAAAGTAGTTAGCAACTTGTCCATTATATCTTCTTCTAGTATTTCTCCACCATTATTTCTAATTCCAGAGACTGCTTCATTTGTCCTCTAATTGTAAGCTCTAATTTTCTCTTCAGGTAACATCTCAAGACTGTTGTATTTCTTTTTCCATGTCTTCTTGTGTGCATTCTTTTCTTGAATATCTCCTTCAAACATATCTTCTAAATACTTCCATATGGTATATGCTCTATCAATTTTTTTGATCTCAGAAAATTCACTGTCAGATAAGGCGCTGATTAGGGATTCTTTAGCAATTGCATTATGTGTAAATATATCCATTTGTCTATTAGTAGCATCATCCTTTGCAAGGTCTTTCAGAGATGGAATTACAACCTCTTGTGTAGAAATTTCAAAGATCTCAAAGCCAACACACTATAGATGTGTTATCATTTTGTTTTTCCAATCCAGATAATTTTCTCCATCGAACTTAGGGCTTTCTTTTCTGAAGTAAGACATTTGATCTACCTTAAGCTATTAGGCTTCTTCTCCAAGGCACTTGGCTCTGATACCAATCATTAGAATAGTCCCAAAGGATAACTAAGAGGGGGGGGGGGGGGGAATCAGTTATCAATAANGTGAATCAGTTATCAATAACTTTACTTCTTTAACTTTAGAATACAACAAAGTAAATGCTTAATCAGATAACACAGTACACAACACACAATTTTTTTATGGGGAAACCAGTTGGTAAAAACCCCGGTGGGAATTAGCACCCACAATGAACTATACTTGTTTATAGTAATCCCTATTAGAAGATATCTCAACCCTGATAGGATTTGTACTTTACAATGCAACAAGTATAGTGACCTGGTTAAGGGTCAGACCCTGTTAGGAGTCTTTTACAAATAACCCTGTTAGGGGTGGTGGACTCATTGTCCAAAATCTCACTGCTTGATGGTGAAGACTACAACCTTATGTATAATAGATATGCACTATATCTAATGATGAACTATAGATTAGACTTTCTATCTTGATTAGTTCCAATGTATTGCAATCTTTCACTTCTTCTTCACATAGACTCTTGATGAATGAACCAACTCTGATAATCTTCTCTATACATCTTTCTTATCTTTTCGTATCATTCACACTTAGCATGTCACCTTTGACTGTCTATAAGTATCTTCCTCAAAGTATGAGATCATGGGACCTATAAGACAACTCTTCATAACATCATTGTCAGCTCTATTAAGCACACAAGAATTATTACAACCGCGCAAGTATAAACCAAATAGATGCGACACTTCACTAGGTCAACCTCACAAATTTAACTCTAACTTTGCAATCTTCCTGAAACACGTTTGGAACCTTTGGATTAATATCATCAACTCATAACTAATCATGAATATACACACACATATATAGAAGATAGGTGCAACTCAAGAAATACATTATATATGTCGGCCCTAAACAGTTACACTTCCGGAACTGTAACTACCAATAACAGAATTACATAACTTTACTGAAACATAATATCTAGGTCTGCATGTATGAACATAACATAATAAACATGTCAACATGTATCTATCCACACAAGTCTTCATATCATCATTCTAATAAGTACATACAGAATTACTACCGTGTATTATATGTTGTCATCAATGAAAAACATACAATCAATCAACTGCTCAGAATCAAATCTCCAACATTACCAATCCCCTAGACTCAAGAGAGGTAAAGATCAATATGCACATTATGGTGTAAATTTCTAGGATTTTTTTTTTTGAGGTTGTGTAGAGATCACATTGAGATTTCAATGCTAATATCTATTTGAGAGCAGTTACTTCTATTAGTTGAGCACCAACTGATAGATAAGTGTTAAATGGTAATGTGATACTATTCCAACTATTGATATATGCAACATCTATTTCAATAATGATAAAGGGACAAGTAATTTATTTTCACACTCTTAATTTCAATTAAAAATTTGAGAACTATCTTGATCTAGTGTGTGCAAAAGGTTACATTGGTGATTGAGATCTTGAGTTATCTTCATATCAATTTTTCATGAAACTCTAACCTATGTATTGTTAGATATAATTTTAGTCTATTATTATATTTGTGTGTTGTTGTAGTTGGTCATGGCTGAAAACATTGATACACCAGTTCTGGTGAACATTTCTGAGGAACTACTACCCGTATTCAAATTACATCCAAGCAAAGAAGTTGAGATTGATATGTTTGGTACCCTATCCACTATCACTTGTGGTGTGATGTTGATTGAATATTTTAGATCTTATATCCAATGTAGAATCAAATAATTGGGAGATGAAGAAATCCAGAAAGAATACAAGGGTATGTGCATCAATGGAAAGTTGAAAGTTGAGCACAAACATCTACAAGAGAAGGGTTTGACTTATGTTTTGGTCATTCCTACTGAATTACATCCTGATTGGATTCTTTATGTGTTGCAAAGAGTGCATGATCAATTTATATGGGTAGACAAACCTCCAAAGATTTCAAAGATATTAATTAAATGAGTCACATGATTCTAAGAACAAGGTTTGGAATGTACATTGAGAATGGTGGCTACGCATCTGGTCATTGAACTATCCAAATCCAAACTAGATGGGAGAGAAATGAAAATTGATCATATTAAAAAGAAGGAGGTTAATTTCACATCTATGGTGATAGGATGCAGAGTTTACCAGTCTAGCTGAGTTAACAATCTGCTTGGTGGAGCTATTCACACTGCCTATCATAATGTGAAGGATGATTCAACATATGATCTATGTGAGATGATGAGAAGTAAATTCATGTCTAAGATGGAAAGGATAAAGAAAGATAAGAACAATCATTAAAGTATAGAGATATATTAGTATGTATGTTTTTCTATGTTCAAAAGTTCTTCACTAGTAAAGGAAATATTACATGGTCAAATGACAAAATGGTAGTTATGCAAATAAGGGAATTAATAAAATAATTAGGGAATAATTTTAATAAGGTCATGTGGATTTCATTCAAATATTTCCAATCTAGAGTTCATAAACAAGAAATGATTCCAACTAGCATTGTGGAGAAGTACAAGAGTAATATTTGTTTTCTTTTAGACACCGATTCATGTATTGTGCAAGCCATGGAACCTAGGAAATGTTGGATTCCTCCTATGGGTTATGAAGTTGAAATTTATTTAGTAACTTTTCATGTTGATGAGATTTTTTTAAAACCATTAGATAAACAAGCGCAAAGATTTGGAACTCATGATGAAGTTGTTTCTAAAATTCAAAAGGAATTGAAGAAACCGGTCATTGAAAGAAAAAAAGAAGAATGGTATCTAATCTAGAGAAGAATTTTGGAAGTAGTTATGTTTGAACATCTTGTACCACTACAAACCTAATTTTAGCTAAGAAGAAATAAATAAGACCAACTACTAGTGAAGTTAAGTCTGAAAGAGAATCTTTAGGGAAGAAAAGACAACACACTTCTACTCCAAAGAGAATCTATAAGAGGAAGAAAAAATTAACCGATGAAGAAGGGACATAATCAGATAAGGATGCCTCTAAATAGAAGAAGAATGGTGAAACAAATTTGGCCTCTTCTATTTTTGTTATTATAAAAGGTATTGAGGAAAATGGTAGACTTGATCTACTATTTGCAAAAGACACACTTTGTGGAGCAGTGGAGATAAGAAGAAGATAGAAGATGCAATTCTATGTCATTTTCATAAATTTTGCAAAACACATTTAGAAATCCATTCTTGCACCCCTAACAATTTGTATTACGTGATTGATGCTATATGGAGTGCCACATTAAATTTGGCTAGAGAGATTATGGAAATAAAATTTATCCTAGTTTAACCTGAGTTGTGTGAAGAAGATGCTAAGATAAAGATTACTGCTCACAAGTACAAATTCAATATTAAGAGTACAACAAATAGATTTCTAATTGATGATACATAGAGTGTACATGGTGAAATAGTTAAGACATGGAATGAACTACTACAAATTAAGGATTGTAGTCCAAATATAACAAGTTCATGGAGAATCAAATGAACCAATACAAGGAAATGATGCATTTTTGGTATATGAGATAATTGCGAATATTTCTCTAGACATTCCTAACTTGGTGAGGGACATTGCAACATAAAATATCAGTCTATCACATACTGGTGGTGATGATATTGAAACTTTTGACACAATAGGCAACGAGGATTCATCCTCACCATTGCCCATGGAACATATAGAGGAGATGATTTTAAAGAAAGAAGTGGAGAATGCTAAAGAAAGTAAGCAGGAGGAGACTCTAAAGAAGAATAAAGAAGAACCTGAGACTACAAAGAAATTAATTCTTGTAGTATCTAGTGCAAATAAGAGACAAAAAAAAATGACTATTGCACAAGATGAAGAAGATTTACCAATCATACCGGTATATATATCCAAAGTGAAACCAAAAGAACTGATAAACTTCAAGAACAATTGAGGAGTGAGGCTATAAAGAACAAGGAGAAATAAAAGAAGAAAAAGAAACACATATTAAGCAAAGATAGAGACATCCTAGTTGATCTAGTTCCTGACGTTACATGTGATGAAGATGACACACCAATTGATCAGATGGACACTCTTGTAAAAGCTATTTTACATCAAGATCCATATTTGCAGACAGTTGTAGTGAAGAATACAGAGGAGAACTTAGAAAAGAAGATGATGGAAAATATTACTACAAATACACTCAAATTATCAGATTTGATAAAGGAAGTTAAGAGAATATTGACTGAGGTAGGTAAACTGATTTCCAAGGTATCATGGTATTCAAATTTTGTTGAATATTTGGAACGAATTTGAGTTGAAGCACATAAGGGATTGGAGAACTTAAGTGATCAACTTGAGCCACTTTCAAGTTCATTCAAAACTTATAATAATTAGGTAGAGAAAATCAACAACAAGGTTAAGCAGATTCAAATTGAGCAAGAGAAGATAATGATAACTCTACTAGAACTTCAATCCACCTCATCTCCTATAGTAGACATGATGCAACAAAATGTGAAAAAGGAAGAAGCTATATTTTCCTTACCAGATGTGAACACTTTAGATAGCATGTAAGATATAGCCTTGAGTTTAATTGGGAAAATTATTTCTATGGGTTACTTGAAGAAGATATGGGAAACAACCTTAAGTTTGGAAAAGATTCATTTAAAGGCAAATTTTTTACAAGATATAATTAAGATTTTGTATACATATATTGAATATTTTTGGTACCTTTTTCATTTTTGTCAAATGGAGAGTATGTAAGGGAGAGTATGTATGTAGGGAGTCATAAGTTGATATTGTTATTGCATGATTGTAAGCAAATGTTTGAGTTACTATATATCTGCCATCAATGCAAAAGGGAGAGATTATTGGTATTTGGTACTGTGTTAAGAGATTTTTAGTTTTTTTTCATTGATGTCAACCAAGTGAGTACAAGTCCTAATATACAATAGGTAAAGTGAAGATACAATCGGTAATCAAGTCATACTAAAATTTGGTTAAGTCCAGAAGATCAGTAGACTAGACATACATCACTTTGGTTGTGGTCATGGTACAAATACAATTCTGAGGAGCAGCCATACAATTAGCTTCAAATAGTTTAAATTGCAAAGTGGTTCCAACAAAAACTTATTTGGTTGAGCGGTGATAGAGTTTTAAGTGTCACATACACTAAGACAAGTAGAACTCTTATGTTCTTGATCAACTAGTCAATAGATCAAAGATCGGTGAGTGGTAAAGTGTATGCAATCATTTATAATAATTTGATGATGTGGAATAAAAGCTATACATCCAATGTATGGGTATTTATTGTTATATTAGGTCGTTTTCATTGCACCAAAAATTGAACTGTCAATGGTTGATATAACCACAAGACTTATAGAAATCCACAAGAGGTTGTTAAACCCTTGACACCAACAACTACATGGACTGACCAAGACCAAGGGAGCACACCTTGAAACAATCATACCCTTAGGAAATGCATGGGGTTGGAACTTGTTGGAGATTTTCTTCTGTGCAAATAATTGATTGTAGGTTTGTCATTGATGACAACATATAATATACAACAGGTATCCTATATGCAATTATATGTACAAATGTTTTGGTAGTATGCATATTTATTTCCATGGTGTATACATGTTCTAGATGCTATGTGCATTCACGCTGAGTCAGATATGCAGTTACATTTGAGTTATGATTAATCAGTTATGGTAGTTATAGTTTTTGGAGTTTATCTATTAAGAGCTGACGTAAATACAGTGTCTCTTGAGTTGCGCCTATCTTCGGGATATGCATATTTGTATTAATTTTTATTTATGAGTTAAATATAATTATCCAAAGGTTCTAAATGTGTTTCAACAGAATATTGATGTTAGAGTTAATTTGGTGAAGCCGACTTTGTGAAGTGTCATGCCTATTCAATTCAAGTTGTGCGGTCCTAACTTTGATTGCGTGCTTGGTTGAACCGACAAGAAAGTTGATGAAGTGTTTTGAGTTACCGTCATAACCTTATCCTTGGTGAAGATACATATAGCAGTTCTAATATGTTCACTAAGTGTGAAAAATGTAGTGAAAAAGAAAAGACAGAGAAGAGAAAAAATTTAGAAAGAATAAGTTGAAGATCTATGTGAAAAAACAAAAAATGATTGCAATTCATTGGAACAAATAAAGATAGTAGGTCTACTTAAATAGTTCATTTTCCAGATATAGTGTATATCTATTGTACTAAAGGTTTTAGCCTTCACCATCTTAGTAGTGACCTATTGGACAGTGAGTCCTCACCCTTAACAAGGTTATCTGTAAAAGACTCCTAACAGAGTCTGACCTTTAACCAGGTCTCTGTACTTCTTGCATTGTAAAGATCAACTCCTAACACGGTTGTAAGATCTTCTATTAGGGATCATTATAAACTAGTGTAGTTATTTGTGGGTGCTAATTCCCACTTAGGTTTTTACCTATTTGGTTTCCCTGTAATCAAAATTTTTGAGTACTCTATTATGTTATCTGAATGCACATTTACTTTATATCAAATTACATTTAAGAAAGAGAAAAGAATTAAAATTGACTGATAACTGATTCACCCCCCCTCTCAGTTATCCTTGGGACTATTCCAATAATTGGTATCATATCCAAGTGCCTTGGAGAGAAAGCCTAACAACTTAAGGTAGATCAAATGGCATACTTTAGGAAAGAGAGTCCTATGTTTGATGGAGAAAACTATCTTGACTCAAAGAACAAAATGATAACACATCTTTAGTGTGTTGGATTTGAGATCTATGAGATTTCCACTCAAGAAATTGAAGCTCCCACCTTGAAATATCTTGCAGTAGAAGACTCTACTATGAAACAAAAGGAAGTGTTCACTAATAATGCAATTTCCAAAGAAGCCCTAATCAGTGCCCTATCTGATAGTGAATTTTCTGAGATCAAGAAGACAAATAAAGCATACTCTATTTGGAAATACTTAGAAGATATGTTTGAATGAGACATCCAAGAAAATAATGTGCGTAGAAAGACATGGAAGAAAAGATACAATAGTTTAGAGATGTTACCTAAAGAAAACATCAAAGATTACAATCAGAGGATTAATGAAGCAGTATCAGGTATAAGAAACAATGGTGGAGAAATATCAGAGGAAGATATAATGGATAAATTGATGACCATATTGATAGAAGAATATGAGAGAAAGATAAATATCTTAGATGAGACTATGAAATTTTAAAAAGACTTCAAGATGGAGACTTTGATCAGAAAAATATCTACATTTGAGATATCTAGATTGAAGACAGAACCTAAAAGTGAGACAACCTTCAAAGCCATAGTCCACAACAAGAAATCTATAAGAAGCTCTAGTAATAATGAAGAAGTGGATACAAAACTGGAAGAAATCATTTCTATGATTACCAAGAAGGAAAGGAAAGGTAAAGGGAAATATGAAGGATAGCTACCATTCAAATGTTTTTCATGCAACAAAGTTGGTCACTTTGCATCCAAGTGCACTACAAGAGTTAAGAAGTTTAGATCAGATTACAAACCTAGTACACTAAAGAATGTTATCATGTTGAGGGTGGTGTAACTGATGATGACTTAGGAGAAGATGAAATTGGATTCGTTTCCATTAAAGACATTGAGAAGATGCTTGAAGAAATGGACAAAGAAGATGAAGCAAAAGAACATGAGTTAGCATTAGTTTCAAAAGCTGACATCAGAATTGACTGGATCATTGACAGTGGATGTTCACACCATATGACAGGAGAAAAAGATAGATTTGTACATTTGGACAAGTACAAAGGTGGCATGGTTAGATTTGGAGATAACACTTCCAAACCTATCATAGGCAGAGGTTCTATCACCTTAGATGGAAAGAACAAGATAGATGATATTCTCTATGTTGATGGTTTGCATCATAACTTACTAAGTGTAGGAAAGTTGCTTGATAAAGGATATCAGTTGGAATTCAAAAACAACTAGTGCATCATTAACAAAAAATAAGGAGACATGATTGTATCGGGCTCAAAGACAAAAGGTAATGTTTTTCAGCTCAACTCAGAAGTAAGTTGTTTTTTTGAAAAAGTAGATGACCGTTGGCTATGGCACAAGAGACTTTGTCATATCAATTTTGACAACATAGTCAAGATAAGTAATGTAAAGGAAGTAAGAGACCTTCCTAGAATTGCAAGACCAGTTGAAACCATGTGTAGGGAATGTGTGATGGGGAAGCATGTGAGAACCTCATTAAGGAGAAAACAAGACTCTATAGAAAACAAATTAGATCTAATACATACTGACCTATGTGGACCTACTCAAACAAGATCATACTACGGAGAAAGGTATTTTATTTTGTTTGTTGATGATTTCTCAAGGATGATGGGGGTTGAATTATTAAAAGAAAAATTTTAAGCTTTTG
The DNA here is from genome assembly GCA_018584345.1 of Thuja plicata. Classification (NCBI taxonomy): domain Eukaryota; kingdom Viridiplantae; phylum Streptophyta; class Pinopsida; order Cupressales; family Cupressaceae; genus Thuja; species Thuja plicata. Next base: position 3,972,344 of record MU223136.1, on the reverse strand, counting down.
AGAAGTTCAAAGTATTCAAAGCTAAGGTTGAGAATGAATCTAGATTAAAGATAAAATGTCTGAGATCTGATAGAGGAGGAGAATTCACCTCTGACTAGTTTTATGACTACTGTGAAGAACATGGAATCAAGAGATAGTTAAGTGAACCCAAAATCCCTCAATAGATAGGAATAGTAGAAAAGAGGAACATGATAATACTTGACATAGCACGCACTATCATGATTTAAGGAAAGGTTGCCCATACCTACTGGAGAGATGCAGTCAATACAGCAGTTTACACTATCAATAGAATACAATTGAGGCCAGGCATAGACAAGACACCTTATGAACTTTGGTTTGGTAATGTACCTACTGTAAAATAATTCAGTATCTATGGAAGGAAGTGCTACATCAAGAGAGATGATAGCATTGGCAAGTTTGATGCTAGAAGCGATGAAGGTATTTTTCTTGGTTACTCTACTAAAAGCAAAGCCTATATATGTTTTAATATAAGATTAAAGAAGATCATTGAAAGTAATCATGTGAATATTGATGAGAAGTTTATGATTCAAGAAATATATTATGACTATGCTCCCATGATTGAAGATGAGCCCAAACCCATCAATAAGGACACAGTTATTGAAGAAATTTTTTACTGTATTGATGTTTCATGTAACAATCCTGAACCAAGTGAAGAAGAATCATAGATTATAGATGAAAGTATCATTCCTAAGAGTTAAAGATACACATCCAAATACCACTCTAAGGAAGATATCATTGGAGATTAGAGAGCAAAATTCTTGACAAGATCTAGAGCAAAAGATTCAATCGCTGATGAAGAGGTATTCTTACTTTCGTAGATTGAAGGCGCTAAACGTGTTTCAAAAAAATATTTATGTTAGATTTAATTTGGTGAAGCCAACTCTGTGAAGCATCGTGTCTATTCACTTCAAGTTGTGGGGTCCTAATTTTGATTGCATGCTTGGTTGAGCCAAAAATAAAGTTGATGAAGTTTTTCTAGATACCGTCATAACCTTATCCTTGGTGAAGATACATATAGCAGTTCTATTATGTTTGGTAAGTGTGAAAATGTAGTGAAAAAGAAAATACTGAGAAGAGAAGAAAGTTAGAAAGAATAAGTTTAAGATCTATGTGAAGAAACAAAAGTTGATTGCAATTCATTGGAACTAATCAAGATAGCAGGTCTACTCAAACAGTTCATTTTCCAGATATAGTGTATATTTGTTGTACTGAAGGTTGTAGCCTTCACCATCTTAGCAGTGAGCTATTGGATAGTGAGTCCTCACCCTTAATAAGGTTATCTATAAAATGCTCCTAATAGGGTCTGACATTTAACCAGGTCTTTGTACTTCTTGCATTGTAAAGATCAAGTCCTAACAAGGTTGTAAGATCTTCTAAGAGGGATCATTATAAACTAGTGCAGTTATTTGTGGGTGCTAATTCCCACTGGGGTTTTTACCTATTTGGTTTCCCCATAATCAAAATTTTTTAGTACTCTTGTGTTATCTGAATGTGTATTTACTTTATATCAAATTAAATTTAAGAAAGAGAAAATAATTAAAATTGACTGATAACTGATTCACCCCCCCCTCTCAGTTATCCTTGGGACTATTTGAACAGAACTTGTGACCTAGGCTTTGATACCAATTATTAGATTGGGTAGTTGTTGTTGCACCAAAAGATCAAACTATCAATGGTCAATACAACCACAAGACTTATAGAAATCCATAAGAGGTTGTTAAACCCTTTTCACCAACTACTGCATGGACTGAAAAAGGCCAAGGATGCACACATTACAATAGCTAAAAGATCACTGCAAGCATTTAAGACATATTTGAGGTATTGCATTGGAGGAGTCAAAACGTGTTTAACTACCTTGGAGATATAAACTTGCATATCTTATCCTGACCTAACACGGTCATGGTAAGTCATTTATTTCATTGGTATTATCAATTTGGCACATGGTACTATCTCAAGAAATAAATTTGAAGTTCATTCTTAGGTCCTTGCAATTTATTTATTTAAGGGAATAATTATTATTGAAAAAGAGAAGAGAGAGTTGTTGTTGTTGAAGAGTTTTCTATGTTTTGGGTGATTAGGGTTTTATAGTTGAAGTTGCAATTAGAGAGGAGAGAGAAAAGAGAATTTATAGAGAAAATAGGTATAGATTATAAAGAACTTATAGGATCTATTAAATATATAAATGCTACATCCAGATCACTTATTTTGTTGTTTCCTAATAGTTGCAACAGGCAAAATCCCTTAACCATGTGGATTGTAACAAGTTCTTTTTGTAAATTCTTTAACAAGATGACTTCTTTATTAAGGTTTTAAATCCTCTAGAGAGGTAGATCATATATAATTTTATTGTACTCCTAACATTGTACTAGTCACTTCTAGTGGGGGGAACCCTCAGGAAGGGAATTTGTATCACCTAATAGGGAAAAATCATATACTGTTGTATAAGTCTTGTGGGTGTCATCTCCATCATGGGTTTTAACCTCTTACAAGGGTTTCAACATGAAAAATATTAGTGTTATGTATGATGAGTTTGTGGATGCTTGATATTACTTTCTTTCATATATTTGCATAAGTTATTTACTTTATAGTCATGAAATTATTTCTGCAGTTATTTGGTTCGGTGGTTGAATTAGTTCATTTTTTATTTGTACTGATTCACTCCCCTCTCAGTACTTATTATTCCTATAGTGTCCAAAAAAATTCCAAAAATCCAAAGAGATTGCTCTCGCTAACCAAAAACTTGTTCTTCCCCTTGAGTTGAATGTCTCATTTTTCACTCTTTGTCTCTCCCCCTTTGAGATCAATGGAAAATTCTCGGGTGCTCACAAAATTTGACTACCAAAATCCTATATAAATCTTCCTATATACAGTCATGAAAAAATAATTACAAAAGTTTGAACACATCTAAGAAATTATTCTTTAGAGTAGAAAATTCCATTTCCCAACTCCTTATCATGCTCTCCATTACTTCAATTTGACCACAGATGGCATAAGCCAACTTCTTTGCAATAACAAGTTTTGATGCATCTATTATGTTGTATGTTGCTTCTACTTCCTTCAACCCATTCAACAAAATATCAAGTTTATGAACAATTAAAATCATCAACTCACTAATCCTTCTATTAACTATATCCCTTTCAATTACAAGTTTTATCATTTTTTTGTTCAATGGAGTCACTAGAATTGCATAATCTGATGCTAAATGTTTCAAAGGATCATAATTCTTTACTGTCTCAAATAACTTCACTTCACTCTCCCTTATAATCTTATCAAATTTAAGAACACACTTAGTCTATTCAATGCAAGCTCTATAAATTTTCCTCCTATGTATAGAGAATCCTTTACCATTTGAATTACTATTCCCAATGATACTCTTTTATTTGAATTCATGGAAATTAGATGCTTGAGACTCTTCTCATAAAATTTATTTTGAACCTTCACCAGTGTTGATTTATCTAATGACTCAAAATGACCATTCACTGCATTCAAGAATCCCTCAAGCTAACCTTATTGTCTACCATTTTGATATGTTGTGTAGGTAAAAATGATATTACTTATTAATTTAGATGCAAGTGCAATAAATTTGTTGTATTTTTTATGAGTCTTCAAAATTTTATTTCTTTCTTTGTCCTAAGTTACTGAAGCAAGTCCCATTAGCTAAACGAGACTGAGAGTGTCCAAGTAAATTGGACCTTGTGTGATCTTCAAATTTGGTAGGTCAGTTCTATCATCTTCATATAATTCAACTTTCATAATGTCTCTTGCCTCCACTTTGTGCTAAAATTTCTCCTCATGATATTTCTCCTCAACTTCCTTATGAGTTTCTTTGACAAATTCATCTCACTTCTGATTATCATCAACTTTTTTCTCTACCTCAACTTGATGATATCAAAATGATGAGAACTAATATTGATGATGATACCATAAATAATATGTTTGTCATTTCTGTAAATCTAGTACATATGTAAGTAAGTATTGTGCAAGTACAAGAAGGTCTACCAACAGACATATATTTTAACCAATCATTAACTACAAATTAAGTAGAATAGGTGAACAAACATACATGTGAAGGAAAAATCCATCAAAGAATTCAAGTATATTATTATTATACTGGAAGGTTCATGGACAAAAATTGAACAAAGATATGTAGCCGTGACACTTAGGTCACACCAGTAAAGGACATTAGTGAAGATACTACCAACCGGTCAGTTTAGTGAACATGTAAAAGTTAAAGGTTAATGACTGAGAGAAGCGGATATGATAGTGGACAATTCAATGAATTTGAAAAAAAATGAAAAATGTAGTACATCATTTCAAGAGTTGAATAAGTCAGTTTCTTGGCCTTTGTATACATATTTGAATATGAATTCAAGGCACATTTGGACCAATAAAAATGAAGAAATATTTCACATTGGAGAAAACAACTTGATGTTTGTTATGGACGACATGGTGAGATTGTAATATTTTTATGAGCTTTTTTTATGATTGAAAAATTTAGTTTGGAGAGAAAGTGAAACCCTAATTAGGTTATCTTTTGAAGAAGAAATGCAATAAGATAATCACTGATGTTATTGTAAAAAATGTTGTTGTGATAAAAAAGTGAAGAAATTTTTAAGTGTTAGATCTTGAACATCGATTTGTAGAGTAGATTACAGAGAATATTTAGAACAGATTTTAGATAAACAATAGAGCATCAAAGGTTCTAATTAGCTCATTCAGAAGTTCATTTCATAGGTCAATTTTATTTTTATATTCCTAATAGTTTCCACAAGATAAAATCCTTTAATAGGGTAGTCTCTCACAATATTTTTTTTGTAAATCCTTTAAGAGGGTGAACATTGTAATAATGGGATTAAATCCTTTAACAAGGTATTCTATAATAGGACTTTAGATACTTCTAAAAAGGTATCATTCACTCCTAGTAGGATGAGTCACCTAGAAAGTGACATATTGTAAGATCCTAACAAAGCACTCTTTTCTAATGCAGTGAGAAGATTGTGGATGTCATCCCTATCATGGTTTTTTCCCTCTGACCAAGGGTTTTCATGATAAAAATATGAGCGTTATGAGTGTTAATGTGTTGTTATTTCATGCATTTAAGTATTACTTTAATGTCACATTTATATGTTTATTATCTTGGAAGTTTATTTTTTGTTATTCAAATGTATTATTAGAAGTATAAAAGTTTGATTAGTCCCGATTCACCCCCTATCAGTACCTATTATTTCCAAAAATTGGTATAAGATCTCAAACTCTCTAGAAGGAAATTTTAACAACTTGGGGATTAAATCCATGGAAATGGAAATATATAGGTATGGAAGAGAGTTGGTTTCAGCTAATGAGATGATTGAGGAGATGAAGAACAAGCTTAAGCCTTCATTGGAAAAAAGGAAAGAATTTTCTAAACAACTAAGAGACAGTCTAGAAAGAAATGATGAATTATCTGAAGGAAGTGTTAACTCGAAAGAAGTTGAGGAAGATATAAACAATTTGATGGAAAAGAACAAGATCATGTTTGATGAAGCATCCAAGATGAAAAGAGAATAATAAATTTAAGCTATAAGGATTTGTTTAGTACTTGAAGGCATGAGAGATTTCAAAGATGAAAAAAGGATTGATGAAACTACAAAGAAGAATGCTAAGGAACTGATCAGAGAAAAAGATATTATACTTCAAAGGCTAACACATGAGAACCATTTACTGAATGCACAACTAAGTGACACCAATGATGAGAACTTACAAATGTGTTTTGAAAATGAATCACTGAGAAAGGATAATGAACAATTGAAAGAAGACTAGAATATTGAGAGAGAGACAAATGAAAAACTTAAGCAATATGAACAAAGAATGCAAAATATTTTTGAGAAATTGAAGAATCAAAGGTGATGTAGAGATAATTCTAGCCTAGGATATAATGGTGATAGAAAATTTGAAAAAGGAGAATCATCTAAATATGGTGCTAAAAAAATCTAAGATTCGTATGGTATACACAAGTCCACAATGGAAGAAACCACCTAAACTCACTTGTTATAATTGTAGAAAGCCTAGAAACATTTCTAATGTATGTAGAAGCCTAATGGGAATGTTAAAATAACTACTCAATTTAATGGTTATTGTTACAATTGAAATAAGTATGGTGATGTAACACAAGTATTTCTCTACCCTATCTTCTTCTAGGGTATCCCTAGGCCACTCCTCTGACCTACTAAGGTTCTATAATAACCCTAATCTCCTTAGTATTCTATTCTAAAGATCCTACTCCTTTCAACTTTTGAACACCAATCAAGTAAACCCACAACTCTTCACAACTCCTCCTAGGCTGTCAATAGGCCTTCTTGCTCCATCTTCACAAACTTCACAAACTGACCCAACATGATCAGAAACCACTACAAAGCAAGAAGAAGGATTTTTGGATGTCACTAAGACCCTTTTCAATGCATGCAAACACAATTTTCATTGGAAACCTAGTCGAGTTCCAATAATTCCAAGAAACACAACAAAATCTTCCCAAATAGGACTACAAGCAATTAGGCCTATTTTGGTGAAAAAATAAAATAACTTGAAAAAGTCCTTAACAAGGTGGAAAAAAAAAATTTGATCCTGACACCCTTTATAGATACCTAAAGGATTTCCAATGTCTTTGGCTCCCAAACTATCTGTATAGTGCCACCTATAATCTTGCCTAAAATTTAGGGTTTCAAGGCATTCCAAGCCTGTCTGACAGAATCCTTATTTCTACCACCAAGAATCATTCACCAATACTTCCAATTGAATTTGAGACTTCAAGACTCATGTTTCTACCTCTTTCCATAATTTGATTGAATCTATCAATTTTTTTAATCCTCCTTATCACCTCTGCAACTCACTGTGATCCCTAGCCATGCAACTCTGGCTTTTCTAGGGCATCACCTTAAAAATTTCTTGATTTATTTATAGGGCCCCTACTTCACTATAAAAATTGTACATGGAGTCATCTACCTAATCCCAAAGGCCTATGCAGATTCCACAATGGGAATAGGATCTATGACCCCATCTTCACTAGTTGCCTGGTTCATACCAGCGATTGGACAAAAAATAAAATAATTTACAAAACTAACTAAAAGCTTATAAAATGGAAATCCAACACCACAAAAAAACTTAAAAGAACCTAATCTAACACTTACATGGATTATAGTACTTAATTCAATCCATTAAAACACCAATTGCTCAGAAAAACAAGAATTGTGACTATTCTTTGTACTACCCAGTCCGTACACACACTTATAAAAACAAGCCAACCCTTTTAAAAGGTTGAGGATAGCCTGAAGTAGTTGACCACAAAAAAAAATCAATGGTTTCAAATATTTATGAAACTAATGCTCGAAGTTTCAATCATGCAACAAATGTTGTCAATGTTGTCAATGACAATATTGACAACTTTTACATCTTTTTGGATTTTCTATTGAAACTTGGTCATAAGTCCACCAAAATTAAGGAAATACCTATCTAAGGTTTTCTAACATTTAAATAGGACCTCAAGTCCCTTACTTTTCCAATTTGACATCATAATGCATAAAACACCCTATTTGACCTATTATGGACAATCTTTCAAATAAGGTCACTAAGGACCTATTAAGACATCCTAAACTAACACACTTCACACTAGGACTTGTTTAGTCCCCTTATTGAATTAGTGGTTTGGCTAGGACCAATACAAGCCAAAAAAAACTTAGGAACGCTAGGTCCTCTATTAACCCTACCTAGGTTCTCTTGTATCATACTACCCCACAATGGAAAGTTATGTCACTCCTGTGGACAAGATGTCTTTTGAGATTCCTACCTTCTTGAATTCTACCTCTATAATCCATGTTGCCTCTGAATCTGGTTTGTGTTTCCTCTTAATGAGGTGGTCCATATACACTTTGTGCCTTGTAGTCTTCTTGACTCTTGAATCCATAACTCTTTTAGCTTCCAACTGTGGCTTGGGTTGTAATACAGCAGTCTCAACATCACCACTGATCCCTTGACTACTTTGACCATTCTCAAATATCTTCCCTTTGAATTGGATTAAGTCTTGCACATTGAACACTAGAGATATGATCAAATCTAATGGTAAGTATATTTTGTATGCATTAGCTCCATATTTGGCTATGATCTTGCAAGGTCCCACCCTCTTCATCTGAATTTTAGTAGGGACACCCTTCTATAACTGAGATTTTTTCAAATAGACCATCACATAGTCACCTATCTCAAACAAAATATCTCTCATCTTTTCATCAACTTTGGCCTTCATCTTTTGTTGACTGTCTTGGATTCTAATCTTGACTTGATCCTGTAATTCCTTCATGATGTGTGAAGTAATCAGTGTGCCCAATCCTATACTTCATTCCTTTAAGATCCCTAAGCTCACACACACCCCTTGGGTGCATCCCATAAACTATCTCAAATGGGCTTCTTCTTGTCATTTTGTTCTTATTGTCGTTGTAGGCATATTCTTCTTGGGGATTAACCACATCCCATGCCTGACCATAATCCCTCGTTAGGCACCTCAATAGGTTAAAAAACACTCTATTTACCACCTTAGTTTGGCCATCAGTCTGAGGGTGGTAAGCTAAACCAAAAGACAAGTTGGTTCCCAATCTATTCCACAACAATTTCTAGAATTGGCTCATAAATATTACATCCCTATATTTGAAACAATACTTATGCGTAAGCTATGAATTCTCACAATCTATTTAAAAAATAAATATGCTATATGACTAGCATCATGTGTAGTCTTGCAGGGAATAAAATGTCTCATTTTACTAAATTTTTCAACCACTACATAAATGTTATCATATCCTTGCTTGGTTTTTGGTAGACCTACTATGAAGTCCATGCTCACACACTCCCATGTCCTGTTAGGTAATGGTAAAGGTTGATATAAACCTACATTACTAATTCCTCTTTTAGATGTCATGCATATGGCACACTACTCCACATACCTTGTAACATCTCTTACCAATTTTGGCTAATGGTATAACCTTTTCACAAGCTCCAAGGTTTTATTCATACCAAAGTGACCACTCAAACACCCATTGTATTTCTCTTTTATGATATTCTCTCTCATGGAGCCTCTTGGCACACATAACTGATTGCCCTTAAATAAAAATCCATTTTGTAGAGTAAAGTCAGAAAATTTTCTATGAAAGTGATTCTGAAAATCAACACACACCTTGTATGCTTCCCCAAAATCTTCATCTGCCTTGTAGAGATCTCTAAAACTATCAATCCCAATTCTATTCAACTAAATTTCTTGGACTATCAACAATCTCCCGCTTAGTGCATCTGCAACCTTGTTTAATTTCCCTTTCTTATGATTAATTGTAAATGTGAATGCTTGAAAATAATCCATCCATTTTAGATGTTTATTGCTTAGTTTCTCCTGAGTATTTATGTAACTAAGGGCTTCATTTTCATTGAACACAAAAATTCTTTGGGAAATAAATAATGCCTCCACTTCCTAAGGGACTTAACTAAAGCATATAGTTCTAAGTCATAAGAAGAGTATTTATTCTTACCTCATTTAATTTCTCACTAAAGAAGGTAACTGGTGTACCTTCTTGACTCAATACACCCCCTAGTTCCATTCCACTAGCATCACACTCAATAACAAACAATTTCTCAAAGCTTGGAAATTGTAGGATAGGTTGAGTGGTTACTTGTTTCTTCAACAACTCAAACTCTTTCTTTGATTCTAAGGTCCACCTAAACTTAGTTTTGACTCCACCCTTAATGTTATCTAATAAAGGAGCACAGATACCACTAAAGTTATTGATAAATTTCCTATAAAACTAGGATAAGCCATGGAAACTTCTTACCTCAGTTTTTGTGGTAGGTGGAGGCTATTTTAGGATAGCTGCCACTTTGTATTGATCCATCTTAAAAGATCCTTTGGACACTACAAAGCCCAAGTATACTAGTTCTTGCTTGAAGAACTCACATTTTTCAAGATTGATAGCCAACTTCTCTTCATGTAATCTCTGTAACACTACCTCTACATGCTTGATATGTTCCTCCTTTGTCTTTCTAAATATCAATATATAATCAAGATATACAAGTACAAACTTCCCTATGAATTCCTTGAGCACTTCATTCATGAGCCTCATGAATGTGCTCGGAGCATTTGTGAGGCCAAATGGCATCACAAGCCATTCATATAACCCATCTATGGTCTTGAATGTTGTTTTCCATTCATCTCCTTCTTTCACCCTAATTTGGTGATAACCACTATTCAAATCCAACTTGGTAAAGTACATTTACCCTCCAAGGCAATCCATGAGATCCTCAATCTTAGGTATAGGGAACCTATACCTTATTGTAATTTTGTGTATAGCCCTTTAATTTGTGCAAATTCTCCATTTTCCTCCATTCTTGGATGCCAACACAATCGGGAGTGCATGTGGGCTTATACTCTTTTTGATCAAGCCTTGATCCAAGAGTTCTTGCACTTGCCTTTCCACTTCCAAATTATGATCAGGGGTTAGCTTATAAGCTACCTTATCAGGAAAAGATGCACCAAGAACAAAGTCTATCTAATGACTTATTATTGTCCTAGGAGGTAAGGTAGCAGGATTTCCATTTCTCATTATGTATTTATACTTCTCAAGTAATTCTTGTATCTCTGATGCTAATGGATCCTTGACTGGCGTTTCTTCCTCCTTAGGTCTTAGCACAATAACATACCCTTCATTATCATCATTCTTGAGATCCCTAATAAACTCCTTTCCACTACACAACATGATGTTTGGAGTCTTGGACTATAGCTCCTCCTCTTCTAATAAAGACTAAATCTTGAAAGTTCTTTCTCCTTTCTTGAATGTGATGGAATTCTGCTTCCCATCATACACTGACCCATTGTCAAATTGCCAAGGTCTTCCTAACATAAAATGACAATCATCCATTGATAGGATTTCACACAACAGTTTGTCCTTATACCCTGCTATAGAGAATTCAACCCATGCCTACTCATTTACCAATACACTTTGGCCTTTGTTAAGCCATGTCACCTTATAGGGATTTACATAGGGTAATTTGGTCAATTTGAGTTTGTTAACTACTTCCTCAAAGATAATATTATCAGTGGAGCCAGAATCCACTATCACCTTACAAAATTTGCCAAGCATCTTGCATCTTATCTTAAAAAAATCCCTCCTATGCTTAGGTGTTAGCAATAACTAAGGGGGGGGTGAATCGGTGGCCTCAAAAATTAATCCTTAAATCAATCCTTCAACTCTTATAACCACTAATTATTTCTAAAGTTATCTTTTGTCCTATAAGATAAATGCCTTGAACAACTTATATCAATTTACTACTTGTCAGATTGCTCTATTAAACCATCTTCTTAATGTTTACCAATAAGAAATCATATATTTACCACAATATAGTAAATATGTAGAGTATACCGATATATCCAAAATGAATTATGTAAGATACAAAACAGTAAAGAAATGCATCCTACACACATATAACACATGGATTTTAACGTGGAAACCCTGTTAAGGGAAAAAACCACTAGGACCAGTACGCCAAATTTTCACTCTTCTGAAGTGAGCCCTGTTAGGAGCCAACCCTGTTAAAGGTCACAAACACACTGTTACGTGTGATCTTGTTAGAGGATTTTACACATATAGGTTTTCACTTACTATCGGGCATCTAATGCTGCCATTCTTGAATCAGCCTCTCTCTTAGACTGTCAATAGGCATCGGGCATATCCAATGCTTCTTTCATGAATCAACCTTTTTGGAACTCCTTGGGATGTAACTCAATATATAGAAGACTGTTAAGTCCTACTTTGTTAAGAGACTTGATGCTTCAATGGTTAAACTGAAACAATATGACCTATTTTTAATGCAAATTAAATTATAGATTTTCATATCTATTTAAGTACATTACCTCTCTGATCAATGTATCAATTCAATTCTTTTGTGCTCCACACTTTCTTCTCTGTTATGTTGTGCTCACTATTCATCGGTGTCTACAGAATTCCTTAGCTCTCCTTCAACTTGATTGATTAGTACTGCATGAAGTTGTTCTTCATCAATTTCTCTTCAACATCCTTTTTCTATTCACTCCCCTTAATCCCTTTTCATGAATGTGATATTTTAAAGTGAATTAAGCATGTCTCTTCTATAGACATGATATTCATTATGTCTTGATTCTTGATTCTTTACGTGAAAAACAATCTAGCCAATTAGATTTAAAGCATAACTCTTGATTTGTCTCATAGTTATCTTCATGCTAATTGTACAAATCATCTTTAAATCAATCACTTAACTCTGGTCAAATAAAACAAAGAAAACAACTAGTTAAGTCTATCTTTAGCTCTTGCCAACTAGATATTTTGTCATTTTCTAAACAATCTATTCTGTTGGTCAACTCAGTATTTAGTCATCGATGACAACTGATAGTTCCATCGGTGTGACTCCAGTTAGCTTTGGGATCTCCATCCGTTGGGCATCATTGGATAATTACTCATCAGGAAACTCTATTTTCAGCTCGTTGAGCATCCTGTGGTTTTTCTTCGTCAGGAAACATTGTCTTCTACTCATCGGGCATCACTGTGACTTTTCTTCTTTGCCTTTTCTGATGGTGTGCACTCCATCAGTGTTGTATGTCACTTTATTGAATACTTGACTTTTATGTATTGCTGAAAGGATAATGTTGGTTACATTGATTCTCTGAATTCTTTGGCATTATTTACATGACCATACAGATGATATCAAGTTGATATCAATGACAATGCAGACTATTAACTAATTTAATGCCTTGAATTATCTTCAACTTAACATTATCAAACATTCAATCAGTTACATGTCATCAATCTCTCCCTTTGGCATTGATGGAAACATACTATATTATTACACTATACTATTTCTAATACAATATGAAATACAGTTGTTGAGATTCATCAAACTACCAATCTTTCCCTTTGATAACCGATAAATGTATGAACTCTGGTAAGCTTTGTTTTAGCTTAGATTTGATTCTTGCAGCTCTTTGTATTCTAATTTGTTGAGTCCTCTTCTTGTGTCAATTTCTCTCCTTTCGATTGTTCTCTCTCTTGGTCCTCTTCTTGTCAGTAACTCTCCCTTTGTATAGTCTTTTATACAATTTTCTCTTCCTTAGATTATCATCTCTCCCTATTGGAGTAATCTGATGATGAATAATCTATCTCTCTTTTTCTTTAAGGATGTTATAATATGGATAATTTCTCTCCCTTTGACAACAATCCCAAACAAATATTTTACAAATATCTAACGTTCATGTCAAGAAATTATTTTTCTCCTATCCATAATATATTCCTTGAATTTCCCTTATCCATCAGTAATACAACAATATGCTGAGGTGCTCGGTTCTGATATATACCTGTCTGTATATAGATGTATCTTTTGAATTTGATCTCTTCACTTGCATCAACATGAATGATATTTTGATAATATGTAGGCTGATGCAACCTTCAGTCATTATACTAACTGGTAGACAAGGGTTTGACCCCTAGTCTCTTTCTCAAGTACTCAAATGTATCCTTAGGTAGTGGCTTGAGAAATATATCAACTAATTATTCTTTTGATTGCACATACTCAAGTATCACCTCTTTTTCTGGAACTTGTTCTCACAAATAATGATACTTGATGGCAATGTGTTTAGTCTTAGCATGCATGACTGGATTCTTAAAAATGTTTATTGTGCTGGTGTTCTCACAATAAATAATCACTGGTTCTGAGATATTCATATGCATACCTTCCATCAACTATTTGATCCATGCAATAGTTGAGCAATTTGCAGTAGCAGTGACATATTCTTCTTCCGTAGTAGACTGAGAGATACATCCTTGCTTCTTGCTAATCCATGTGACAAGTTTGTCACCCATAAAGAATGCTCCTCTAGTCATGGTCTTCCAGTCATCAATATTTCTATCCCAATCAGTGTCGGTAAACACTGTAAGTTCAAATTTGCCTTCTCTTCTATACCATAACCCAAATTCCTTAGTATTCTTCAGATATCTAAGAATTATTTTCATAGCAGTCATATGCAATTCTCTAGGGTTAGAAAAAATTCTAGCAACAATTCCTACTGGATGTGCAATATCTGGTCTAGTGTGTATAACATACATGAGTTTTCCAATCATTGATCTGTACAAAGTCTGATTTACCTTTGTTCTCTTGTGGTCCTTTGTCAACTTACATCTAGTAGCCATCAGTGTTCCAACTAGTTTGGATTCTTCCATCTTAAATATTTTTAGGACCTCTTTGATGTTCTTGGACTGTGTAATGAAAGTACCTTCTCCTTGTTGCATGATCTAGAGACCAAGAAAGAACTTGATTTCTGCAAACATAGACATCTCCAACTCTTTGGTCATCTCATTTGCAAATGATTTTCATAGCACATCATTGCCTACAAATATGATTTCATCAACAAATATTTTAGAAATCAAAGTGTTAGCATCAGTATCTTCCTTTAAATAAAGATTTCTATTTTCACTAGTCCTTAAAAATCCAATACTTATTAGATAGGAATGAAGTTATTCATACTAGGCTCTTGGAGCTTGTTTCAATCCATAAAAGGCTTTGTGAAGTCTACATACCATGTTCCTCTTGTCTGGATCAACAAACCATTCTGGTTGTTCAATGTATAACTCTTCTTCAAGTATTCCATTTAGGAATGCTAATTTGACATCCATTTGATATACTTTGAATCCTTTGAATGCAGCATAAGAAAGTAATATTCTTACTCCTTCTAGCCTAGAAATGGGTAAAAAGGTCTCTCCATAGTCTATACCTTCCTCTTGTGCATACCCCTTGTATAGTAGTCTTTCTTTATTCCTTGTGACTTCATTATTCTCATTCAGCTTATTCCTGAATAACCATTTTGTACTGATGACATTCTTGTCATTTGGTCTTGGCACAAGTGACCATGTTTTGTTTTTCTCAATTTGCTCAATCTCATCATTCATAAAACTTATCCATTCTTCATTATCAAGTGTAGTATTGTTAGATTTGGGTTCAAACTCACAAATTTGACAACTTGAGTTTAGAGACTTACTTCTTCTTTTACCATCTTTCTTATCTCCTATGATCTGGATCTCTAGATGGTTCCTTCTTACATGTCTTGCAAGTATAGGTATAGTTCTTTGTATATCAGTTTGATCATTGTTTCGTTCTTCATTTTTCTCTTTGTCACCTTGCACATTATCTTGATCATTATCCTAATTGTCAGTATTTGCAGCTTGATGCTCAAGAGCAATGATTTTTAGCTTAGGAGCTCTACATTGTTGGTAGGGTAGAGTGTCGGGTTCCTCATTGTAAGTGAACTTGTTGTAGTCCTCTGGTTATTTAGTGCTTTCTTGTTCAGTCTTCTCTGCAAATTCATCTATCTTTACATTTGCACTTTCAATAATTTTGTTAGAGGCTTTTTTTAGACATTTGTAAGACTTTCTCTTGGTAGAATACCCTATAAAAATTACTTCATCACTCTTGGAGTCTATTTTCCATTTCTATCATCTTTTAAGATATAACATTGATTGCCAAATTTTTTTGAAATAGCTTACATTGGGTGTGTATCCATACCATAGCTCATAAGGTGTCTTCTTGGTGTCATTCTTTAATTTTACTCTATTCAGTGTGTAAATAGCAGTACTGACAGCTTACCTATAGAATATTTTGGTGATGCCTTTTTCTATCATCAATGTTCTAGCACAATCAACTATTGGTCTATTCCTTCTTTTAGCAATCCGATTTTGTTCTGGTTTTCTTGGTGCAGAACCTGTCTCTTTATACCATGCTCATTACAAAATTTAGTGAATTCATCTGATATAAACTCACCTCCTCTATCTAATCTCAAACATTTTAGATCCTTACCACTTTGTTTCTCTACCATAGGCTTATACCATTTAAACATCTTAAATGCTTCTAATTTATCTTTTAGAAACATAACTGTCATCACTCTAGAGTAATCATTAACAAAGAGAATAAAATATCTATCTCCATAATAAATCTTTGTCCTCATAGGTCCACACAAATCAGTATGGACTAATTCTAGAATTGCATCAGATGTATGGGTTTTTCTTTTGAAACTAGACTTTGTCATTTTACCTTTTTGATAGTTTTTACACATGATGTTGTCGGGCTTGGTCATCGTCGGTAAGCCTTTGACATTTTTATTTTTTCTAATATTTATCATGTTTTCAAACTTCACATGACACAATCTTTTGTGCCATAACCATATGTCTTCATTTTTAGAAATCAAACAATTGGAGTCAGTATAATTCAAATAGAATAAGTTACCTTTAGTCTATTCACCGGTACCAATTAGATTTCTAGATTTGTTGAAGATCTTTGCCTTCTTATTTTCAAATGCAACTTTTTGACCTAAATTATTCAACTGACAAACACTCAATAGATTATAATTCAATCCATTTACCGAATAATCATTCTCACACTTTATCTAGTTATTCAACATTATTGTTCCTCTACCTGCAACTTGACAAGGTGTATCATTTCTTATTCTTACTGATTCACCCTTATAGTATTCAAAAGTATCAAACTTTTGCTTATAACCGTTCATATGATGAGTGCAGCCACTATCTATGATCCAAACATCATTTTTGCTAATTTTAGATATGAGAGTTGTTTCTACATACCTTTCTGCATCATCATCTGAATCATCTTTTGCAGCCACAAAAACCATCTCGATGGCTTCATCAGATTCAGTGTCAGTATCATCATCCTTGCATTTTTCTAGGTAGCTGACCTTCTTTCCTTTGTCCTTATAGTCTTGGGTATCTCTTCTTTCTGATTGTCAGTAGCTTCTATAATCACCTCTGTCAAACTTCTTCTCAAAAGATCTGTCATTACTTCTATCATCTTTTCTTCTGTTAGTACATCTTGCAACAAAGTGTCCAATATATTGGCAATTAAAACAAACAAGTGGTAATTTACCTTTTCCTCTCTACATTATTCTAGCCATAAGTCCTTCAATTTCATCAAGATCATCTTCTTCATTTTCACTATCACTATCTTTTCTCATAGTGTTTTTGTCACTTGATTTACTTTTTCTCATAGAAGTTTTGAATGCAGATTCTATGTTTGGTAAGAAACTATTATCAAAGTTATTCATCTCAAATGAAATCAGTCTTCAAATTAAATTGTCTAGAGTAACAATTTTATTTTCTGCTGCTCTCATTTCTTGAATGGAAGATACTCTAATAGCATAAGTAGGCAGTAAGGTTCTTAGAATTTTACTTACCACTGTATCTTCTTCTAGTACACCTCTAACTCCTCAGATAGCATTGACTACCTCTTTGATTCTTGTTCTATACTGAGTGATATTTTCTCCTTCTTTCATTTTGAGATCATCAAACTTTCCTCTAAGGCTTTCTGCCTTGGCTCTCAAAACATTTTTTTCACCACCATGTACAAGCTTCAATCTATCCCACATCTTCTTTGCAGTTTTTCGTTCTTTGAAATCTTCAAATTTAGCATCGGATAGTGAGGAAGCAAGTTCTATCATCATGCCATTATGTTCATGCTTCTCTCTCATTTTCTCAACTATTGCTTCTCCTGTGGGAAACACATATTCATTTTCTAGGAATTGAGTAACATCATTACCAATACCTAATAAGTGGAGTCTTATCCTACTCTACCATGAAGAAAAAATATCTTTGTTCAACTTGGGCACATCTCGTCTATTCATCTTTTGATCTTTGGCTTAGTTCTTGAAACCTTCCTTCTAAGCACACAAGATCTGATACCAATTTTTAGTAATAACTGAGAGGGGGGAGGGGTGAATCAGTGGCCTCAAAAATTAATCCTTAAATCAACCCTTCAACTCTTATAACCACTAATTATTTCTCAAGTTATTTTTTGTCCTATAAGAGGAATTCCTTGAACAACTTATATCAATTTACTGCTTGTGAAATTTCTTTGTTAAACCTTCTTCTTAATGTTTACCAATAAGAAGTCATCTATTTACCGAAATACAGTAAATATGCAGAGTATATTGATATATCTAGAATGAATTATGTAAGATACAAAATGGTAAAGAAATCCATCATATACAAAAATAACACATGGATTTTAACATGGAAAACCTATTAAGGGAAAAAGACCACTGGGACCGGTACCCCAAATTTTCACTCTTTTGAAGTGAGCCCTGTTAGGAGCCAACCCTGTTAAAGGTTACAAACACACTGTTAGGTGTGACCTTGTTAGAGGATTTTACACATATAGGTTGTCACTTAGTATCGGGCATCTAATGCTTCCATCCTTGGATGAGCCTCTCTCTTAGACTATCAATAGCATCAGGCATATCCAATGCTACTTTCATGAATCAACCTTGTTGGCACTCCTTGGGATGTACCTCAATATATAGAAGATTGTTAAGTCCTACTCTGTTAAGAGACTTGATGCTTCAATGGTTAAAATGAAATAATATGACCTATTTCTAATGCAACTTGAATTGTAGATTTTCAGATCTATTTAAGTACATTACCTCTCTGATCAATCTATCAATTCAATTATTTTGTGATCCACACTTTCTTCTCTGTGATGTTGTGCTCACTGTTCATTGGTGTCTGTAGAATTCCTTAGCTCTCCTTCAGCTTGATTGATCAGTACTACATGAAGATGTTCTTCATTAGTTTCTCTTCAGCATCCTCTTTCTATTTTCTCCCCTTAATCCCTTTTTAGGAATGTGATATTTTAAAGTGAATTAAACTTGTCTCTTATATAGACATGATATTCATTGTTTCTTGATTCTTGATTCTTGGCGTGAAAAAAAATCCAGCCAATTAGATTTAAAACATAACTCTTGATTTGTCTTGTAGTTATATTCATGCCAACTGTACAAATTATCTTTAAATCAATCACTTAACTTTGGTCAAATAAAACAAAGAAAACAACTAGTTAAGTCTATCTTTAGCTCTTGCCAGCTAGATATTTTGTCATTTTCTAAACTCTCTATTCCGTTGGTCAACTCAGTAGTTAGTTGTTAGTGACAACTGATAGTTCCATCAGTATGACTCTAGTTAGCTTCAGGATCTCCATCTGTTGGGCATAATTGGATCTTTACTCATCAGGCATCCTATGGTTTTTCTTCATTGAGCAACACTATCTTCTTCTCATCGGGTATCATTGTGACTTTTCTTGTTTGCCTTTTCGGATGGTGTGCACTCCATCAGTGTTTTCTGTCACTTTAGTGAATACTTGACTTTTATGTATTGCTAAAAGCATAACCTTTGTTCCATTGATTATTTTAAGTCTTTTGAATTATGTACATGACCGTATAGATGATATCAAGTTGACATCAATGACAATACAAACCATTAACTGATTTAATGCCTTGCATTATCTTCAACTTAACATTATCAAAGATTCAATCAATTACATGTCATCATTAGGTTCATCCTTACTTCATTGTCTTATCAACACCTTTCTAAACATTAATTTCTCACCCATATCTAAATCTATATGGTCAATCTCAGGTGCCTTGACACTTGAAGTGTCATCATGAGCATAAGCCACTCATTTAACATGATTAGAAGTAGTCGGCTTGTCAAGGCATCTATATGCTAGATGGTCTAATCGACCATAGTTGTAACAATTCATACTTGCAAAGTATGAGTTAATTCTACCTCCTCTTCCTCTTCTAGGACCACCTTGATTACCCCTACCTCTATTATAGCCCCGTCTTGGAGTACTTTCAGTATTGTGCTCTATCATCTTGTTCTCACCTTGTGTCCTTCGCTCATTGCCTTTGCCTTGATAGCCTCCTCTTTGAACCCTTTGGTCTCTTCCTCTACCTCTATTTTTGAAGTTAGAGTCACCCTTCTTCTTGTTCTTTTCCTCTACTCTTAGGGCTAATTTATGACACCTTTGCACTCTGGTTGGTGTCCACAAACTAATTTCTTCTGGGATGTTCCATTTCATACCACCCAAGTACCTAGCAACTTTGATTGATTCCTCTTTTTGTTTCTTAGACCTAGGACACAATATTTTTAATTCCTCTATATAAGGGGCTACATATAGGTATTTTTTCTTCAAATTCTATCTTTTCCAATGGAGTTGAATATCATAGTCCTCTGGCAGATAATTCTCCTTTAAATTGGTCACCATTGCATTCCATTTCACTATGGGTTGCTTACCCAATCTAACCCTCTCATCCTGAATGTATTTCCACCATGTTAAGGCTGACCCTCTAAGTTTGGATTTGGCCACCTTGAGATTTTCTTCCTTAGTTACTCCTTCACACTTCAAATGGCTCTCCATTCCTTCAATCCAATCCATTACTGCTTCTATGTCCATCTTTCCACTAAAAAGTGGTATACCTTTCATTGCCTTTCCTCCTAGGGATTTTATGGATTTTAGGAAGGGCTCTCCATATAAGATAGGATATAGTTCAAGGATAAGGTCTTCCTCTACTACCTTTTTACCCCTATCACTGATTTCAACTTCTTTGTTTCTAGCTACTACATTGGAAAATTCTTATAGTGTTATCTTCATTCTTTCTAAGGCTTCTTCAAGGAGTATGTTCTTCTCCTTTTTCTCATACACCTCTTTAGATACATTTGTGTTTGTCACCATGATTGACTCTCCTACTGATTCATCAATATCTGCAGACATACACTGACTTCCCAAGTCTTTAACTTTCTCTGATACCAATCTAATGTAACACAAGTCTTTCTCTACCCTATCTTCTTCTAGGGTATCCTTAGGCCACTCCTCTGACCTATTAGGGTTCTAGACTAACCCTAATCTTCTTATTATTCTCCACTCAAGATCCTAGCCCTTTCAAATTATGAACACCAATCAAGGAAACCCACAACTCTTCACAACTCCTAGGCTCTCAATAGCCCTTCTTGCTCCATCTTCACAAACTTCACAAACTAACCCAACATGATCAAAAACCACTCCACAAAGAGAAGAAGGCTTTTAGGATATCACTAAGATCCTTTTCAATGCATGTAAATACAATTTACATTGGAACCCTATTCGAGTTCCAAGAAACACAAAAATTGCTTCCCAAATAGGGCTACAACCAATTAGGCCTATTTTGGTGAAAAAATCAAATAAATTGAAAAAGTCCTTAACAAGGTGGAAAAAAAACATTGATCCTGACATGATTTATAGAGACCTAAAGGATTTCAAAGGTCTTTGGCTCCCAAACTATCCATACAATACCACCTACAGTCATGCCTAAAATTTAGGGTTTTAAGGCATTCCAAGCTTGTTTGACAGAATCCTTATTTCTACCACCAAGAATCATTCACCAGTACTTACCATTGAATTTGGGAATTCAAGACTCATTTTTCTACCTCTTTCCACACTTTTATTGAAGCTATCAATGCTTTCAATCCTCCTTATCATCTCTACAACTCACTGTGATTCCTAGCCATGCAACTCTGGCTCGCCTAGGGCATCACTTTAAAAATTGCTTTCTTTCTTTCCAGTACCCCTCCTTCACTATATAATATTTACATGGATTCATCTCCCTAATCCCAAAGGCCCATGCAAATTCCATGGTGGGAAGAGGATCTATGACCCCTTCTTCACCAGTTGCATGGTTCAGACCAGCGATTGGACAAAAAATAAAATAATTTACAAGACTAACTAAAAGATTACAAAATGGAAATCCAACACCATAAAGAAAATTAAAAACAGCTACTCTAAGACTTCCATTGATTACAATACTTAATTAAATATATTAAAACACCAATTGCTCAGAAAATAAAGAAGTGTGGTTGTTATTTCTATTACCCAGTCCGTACACACACTTACAAATACAAGCCAACCCTTTTCAAAAGGTTGAGGATAGCCTTAAGTATTTTACCATGAAAGAAACTCAATGGTTTCAGATAGTTATGAAACCAATTTCTCGAAGTTATAATCATGCAAAAAATGTTTTCAATGTTGTTAATGACAACATTGACAACTTTTACATCTTTTTGGATTTTCTATCCAAACTTGGTCATAAGTCCACCAAACTTAACCAAATACCTATCTAAGGTGCTCTAACATTGAAATAGGACCTCAAGTCCCTTACTTATCCAATTTGACATCATAATGCATAAAATATTTGACCTAATGTGGAAAATATTTCAAATGAATTCACTAAGGACCTATTAAGGCATCCTAAACTAACACACTTCACACTAGGACTTGTTTAGTCCCCTTATTGCACTAGTGGTTTGTCTAGGACCACTACAAGCCAAAAACAACTTAGGAACCCCAAGTCCTTTATTGACCCTACCTAGGTGTTCCAACACCATATGATCATCAATCTTATGAGTGTAGATGAAGGACCATACATGGATCATATGAAAGGAGTTTCAATGAATACTATTATTTATGCACCAAGTTTGGACACAAGGAAAAATATTGTAGATCAATAACACCTAACAAATCGGTGAGTGTTCTAAGAAGAGAAGGTAACATGAATGTTTCATGTACTATTTTTGGAAACTATGGACATGTTTCTATGAATTTTTGATTGAGAAATACTAGAGGGAATTATATACCATAGAGAAAAACACATACGACATGTTTCTATTTTCATAAGACTGGATATCTTTCAAGAGAATGTAGATACAAGAACCGGTCACCAAGAAATGAATATGAGAAAGGGAAAAAGATTGTTAATGCTAAAGAAGTGAGGAATGAGATGAAAAAGGTTTGGGTGAGGAAAGAAGAAAGTAAAGAATATGCCAATGCATCAATAGGTATCCCTATATCCTCTGGCACAGGAGATTCATCCTCAAACTAAGAAAGGAAGTTTTTCTTAGGGACTCAATTTCATTGTTATATCTATTTGATCCCTTATAATGATGAGCGGTAATATATATTTACATAGGGAGAAGCATTGATGTTAAATTTAATGAATTTCATAGAGATATGTTGTTATGTATCACTCATTTTATCATTTGCAAAAAATTATGTGTTAATTATACTTTTGGCATTAACTGGTGGAAGTTGTAATTGATAGAGCAATATTGGTGAAATAATTTTTTAACTAGCCATTGATTAAATTTTGGGAAAATAAATTAGAGGTAAACTTATATATTATTCACCTTTAATTTCAAAGAGCGTTTACATGAGGAAAGTGTGATTTCATATTGTGATTAATTGTGAGAACTATGTGAGCTAATCACTTACAAAGATTCAAACTATGAATTCAAAAGCCCTAATTGATATATTAAGTAGAGAGGTGATCATTTGAGAAGAAATTTAGTGTGATAAAGTTAAAAAGAAGAAGTATATTGATTTACTATGGTGTCAAGGGTTGTTGAACCTACATTGATTGAGATAACCAAGGAGGAAGAATATGAACATAAGCTACACCCATTAAAGGTAGTGGATGTTGACAAAACCAGTGCCCTATCCATAATTCCACCTCGAGTTATATTGAGTGAAGAAGTAAGAACTTTAATTCACTACAATATTGTAGAGTAGAACCCCAAACTATATAAAAAATAAACACCTATAGGTTCACAATACCCCTTATCCCCATACAATCTAGGGCTCTGTCAATAGTTCCCAATACCCACAATGATAAGATTAGATACTCCACCTAATCTTAAACACCCTTAAGGGCCAACTATGACACAAATCAAACAAACTAATTCAAGGATGGAACAAGGGTTATATCAATTCTAGACATCAAATTAGATTCTATGAAACACAAATCCATCACAAAGATAACTCTAAGACTCTATTTAGACACCCAAGGATAACTTAGGTTTGCACCCTTGCTGAAAGCTTTTCTAACAGCAACCTAGTGAAACATGGAATCAACCTCCAAGCTGTGGGACTTGAACTATGAGGTTGAATCTCCGGAGAAGGCCGGCTTCCTCTACTAT
>MU223136.1:3883743-3933428 GCA_018584345.1 Thuja plicata | reverse complement strand
GTGTTTGTAACCTTTAACAGGGTTGGCTCCTAACAGAGCTCACTTTAGAAGAGTGAAAATTTGGGGTACCGGTCCCAGTGGTTTTTCCCTTAATAGGGTTTCCACATTAAAAATCCATGTGTTATGTTCCATTACTTTATTGTTTTACATTTCAGATATGCAATTCTAGATTGATCGGTATACTCTTTATATTTACTGTGTTTCAGTAAATAGTTGACTGCTTATTGGTAAACATATAGAAGGATTTACAAAGAATTCCAACAAGTAGTAAATTGATATAAGTATTTCAAGGCATTTATCTTGTAGAACACAAGATAACTAGAGGCATAATTTGTGGCTATAAGTTTTAGGTGTTGATTTAAGGATTAATTTTTGAGGCCACTGATTCACCCCCCTTCAAGTTATTACTAACAATTGGTATTAGAGCTTGTGTGTTTAGAAGGAAGGTTTCAAGACCTAAGCTAAAGATCACAAGATGAACATACAAGATGTGCCCAAGTTGAACAAAGATAATTTTGCTTCATGGCAGAGCAAAAAAGGACTCTACTTATCAGGTATTGGAAATAATCTTACTCAATACTTAGATACTGAATATGTGTTTCCCATAGGAGCACCCATAGTTGAGTAAATGAGATAGAAGCATGAGCACAATTGCATGATGATAGATCTTGCTTCCTCACTCTCCGATGCTGAATTTGAAGATTTCAAAAGCCGCAAGACTATAAATTAGATGTGGGACAAATTGATGCTTGTAATGGTGGTGGCAAAAATGTTTTGAGAGCCAAGGAAGAAAGGCTTAGAGGAAAGTTTGATGATCTCAAAATGAAAGAAGGTGAAAACATCACATAGTACAACACAAGAATCAAAGAGTTAGTCAATGCTATCCGAGGAGTTAGAGGTGTACTAGAAGAAGATACATTGGTAAGTAAAATTATAAGAACCTTAATGCCTACTTATGCTATTGGAGTATCTTCCATACAAGAAATGAGATTAGTAGCAAATAGCAATGTTACTCTAGATATTTTGATTGGAAGACTGATTTCACTTGAGATGAATAACTTTGATAATAGTGGCTTACCAAACATAGAGTCTACATTCAAATATTCTTTGAGAATAAGCAAATAAAGTCATAAACACACTATGAGAAAATATAGTGATAGTGAAAGTGAAGAAGAAGATCTTGATGAAATTGAAGCACTTATGGCTAAAAGAATGTAGAGAGGCAAAGCTAAATACAAAGGTAAATTACCACTTGTTTGTTTTAATTGTAAAGAGATTGGACACTTTTCTGCAAGATGTCCTAATAGAAGAAAAGATGATAGAAGTAATGACAGATCACTTGAAAAGAAGTCTGACAAAGGTGATTATAGAAGCTACCGACAATCAGAAAGAAGAGATACCAGAGACTACAAGGACAAAGGAAAGAAGGCTAGTTACCTAGAAAAATGCAAAGATGATGATACTGACACTGAATCTGAAGAAGACATTGAGATGGTGTTTGTAGTAGTAAAAGATGATTTAGATGATTATGAAGAAAGGTATGTAGAAATTACACTCATATCTAAAGTTAGTAAAAATGATTTTTGGATCATAGATAGTGGTTGCACTCACCATATGATCGGTGATAAATAAAAGTTTGAGACTTTTGAATACTATAAAGGTGGTTTAGTAAGAATGGGTAATGATACACCTTGTCTAGTTGAAGGTAGAGGAACCATAATGTTCAATAACTAGATAAAATGTGAAAATTATTATTGGGTAAATGGATTGAATTATAATCTATTGAGTCTTTCTCAGTTGAATAATTTAGGTCAGAGAGTAGCATTTGAAAATAAAAAGGAAAAGATCTTCAATAAATTAGGAAATCTGATTGGTACCGGTGAGCAGACAAAAGGTAACTTATTCTATATGAATGGTACTTACACCACTTGCTTAATGGATAGAAATGAAAACATAAGGTTGTGGCACAAAAGGCTGTGTGATGTGAAATTTTACAATATGATAAAATAAGTAGAAAAATAAAAGTAAGAGGCTTACCGATGATGACCAAGCCTGACAAAATCATGTGTAAGAATTATCACCAAGGTAAGATGACAAAGTCTAGTTTCAAAAGAAAAACTCATACATATGATGTCATTCTAGAATTAGTACATACTGATTTATGTGGACCTATGAGGACAAATAGTTATTATGGTGATAGATTTTTTATTCTTTTTGTTGATGATTACCCTAGAATGATGACAATCATGTTTCTAAAAGATAAATCTAAAGCATTCAAGATGTCTAAATGGTACAAAGATATGGTTGAGAAAAAAACTGGTAAAGAATTAAAATGATTAAGATCAGGTAGAGGAGGGGAATTTATTTTAGATGAATTCACTAACTTTTGTAATGAGCATGGAATCAAAAGACAGGTCTCTGCAATAAGAACACCACAACAAAATGGAATTGTTGAAAGAAGGAACAGATCCATAGTTGATTGTACAAGGACATTGATGATAGAGAAATACATCACCCAAATCTTCTAGAGAGAAGCTTTCAGTACTGTTGTTTACACATTAAACAAAGTAAAATTGAAGAAAGACACCAAGAAGACACCTTATGAGCTTTGGTATGGATACACACCCAATGTGAGTTATTTCAAAAATTTTGGAAGTCAATGTTATATCTTAAAATATGGTAGAAATGGAAAAATTGACTCCAAGAGTGATGAAGGAATCTTTCTAGGGTATTCCACCAAGAGAAAGGCTTATAAATGTCTCAGTAAAGCAACTAAAAAAATTGTTGAAAGTGCAAATGTAAAGATAGATGAATTTGTAGAGAAGAATGAAAAGGAAAGCACTAAAGAACCAAAGGACTACAATAGGTTTGTATACAATGAAGAACCTGAAACTCTACCTGACCAAAAATGTATAGCTCCCGAGTAATAGATCATTGCACTCGAGCATCAGGCTGCAAATACCGACAATCAGGATATTGCTCAAAATTATGTACAAAGTGAATGAAGGAAAAAATGATGATCAAGCTAATAGAGAAAGAGTTGAACCTTTACTTGCAAGATATGTCAGAAAGAACCATCCACAAAACCATATCATTAGAGACAAGAAAGATGGTATGAGAACCAGAAGTAAGTCTTTAAATACAAGATGTCTTATTTGTGATTATGAGCCCAAATATGTCAATGTTGCACTTGACAATGATGAATGTATAAGTGCTATGAATGATGAGATTGAGAAGATAGAGAAAAATAAAACATGGACACTTATACCGAAACTAGATGAAAAAAATTTCATTGGTGCAAAATGGATATTCAAGAATAAAATGAATGAGAATGGAGAAGTCACCAGAAATAAAGAAAGACTAGTATGCAAGGGGTATGCACAAGAAGAAGGGATTGACTATGGAGAGACCTTTGCACCCGTTGCTAGGCTAGAAGGAGTAAGAATATTACTTGCTTATGATGCATATAAAGGATTCAAGGTATATCAAATGGATGTCAAGTATGCATTCCTAAATGGAATACTTGAAGAAGAAGCGAGGATGCATCTCTCACTCTGCTGCAGAAGCAGAGTATGTTGCTGTTGCTGGAAACTGCTCAAATATTGCATGGATCAAATAATTACTAGAAGGTATGAATATGAAAATTCTTGAACCAATAATTATCTATTGTGATAATACAAGTGCAATAAACATTTCCAAGAATCCATTCATGCATGATAAAACAAAGCATATTGCCATCAAGTATGATTATTTGAGACAAAAAGTTCAAGCAGGAGGTGATACTTGAGTATGTGCAATCAAAGGAACAATTGGCTAATATATTCACCAAGTCACTCCCCAAGGATGCATTTTAATACTTGAGAAAGAGACTAGGGGTCAGACCCTTGTCTACTAGTTAGTAAGATGACTAGAAGGTTGCATCAGCCTTCATATTATCAGAATATCATTCTTGTTGATGCAAGTAGAGAGATTAACTTCAATGATAAATCTATTCATAGTAAGGTATTTATCTACTCTGAGGACAAGAATTATTACCAATGGATTGGCAAATTCAAGGAATATATTATAGATAGAAAGAATCCATTTGGCAAAGATGTTTTTTTTCCATTGTTGTCAAAGGGAGAGAAATATCTCATTATCATACAGATAAAGGGAGAGATTATATACATCAAAGTATCCAAAGGGAGAGATGTAATTAGAAAGGGAGAGTACATACTAAGGGAAAAGAATTGTTGACAAGAGACATCAAAAGAAAGGAGAACAGCCAAAGGGAGAGAGTTTGACACGGAAGAAAAACACATCACATCAAAGAAAGACAGATTTTACATCTATCTAGTGAAGGGATTGAAGACAGAAGGAAAGCTACTAGAATCAAATCAAAGGTATTTGAGCTTACCAAAAGCCAGACATTTATAATAGTTACATTAGGAAAGCTTGATGAAACTATATATTTCGTATTGTATTAGCAATATATAGTATACTATGATAATGTAGTATGTTTCCATCAATGCCAAAGGGAGAGATTGATGACATGTAACTGATTGAATGTTTGAAGATGTTAAGTTGATAATCATGCAATTCATTAAATTAGTTAATGTATTGTATTTTAATTGATGTCAACTTGATATAATTTGTATGGTCATGGACATACTTCCAAAGAATTCAAAGAACCGTTGAATCAAGGCTATGCTATCAGTAATGCATATAAGTCATTTATTCACAAAGTGATTGTATACACTGACAGAGTCCACACCGACAGACAGAGTAAAAGAAAAAATTCATAGTGTTACCCAACGACAAAATGCACAACATTACCAATGAGAAAAGTCATAGTGTTTCCCAACAAGCAAAGCACAGAGTAACCCGAAGGACAAAATTTCAATGTTGCCCGACAGAAAAGACAAGTATGAAGATCTTGATCAAAATTGAAGTCACACTGATGGAACAGTCAGTTATCACCAATGACTAACTGAAGTGTTGACCAATAGAACAGAGAGTTCAGAAAATGAAAAAATGCTTAGCTATCAAGAAGCTAAAGATAGACTTAACTGATACTTATGATTGTTTTAATCATCCAGATAAAGTCAGAGATAAATAATTGATTTAAAGCTGATTTGTCTAGTTGGCAAGAAGATCTCTTTGAGATAAAATTGGAGTTTTTTTTTAAATCTAATTGGATAAAATTGTGTATCACACCAAGATCAAGAAAGACAAGAAAAGGTGAATCATTTCTATATAGATACAAACCCAATTCATTACAAATTGTGTGGGGTGAAGAGAATAGAGGGAAGATGCTAAAGAAAATATGAAGGAGAAGAAAATCTTCATTTAGACTTGATCAATCAAGCTGAGGAAAGAGATAGATTCTACAGATACTGATGAATAGTGGGACAACATCACAGGGCAAAACAGTATGGAGCAAAGGTATAGAATTGATTATATTGATGAGAGAGGTAATGCACTTACAATAGATCTAAAAATCTGCAATTCAAGTTGTATGTGTGAACACATCATTAATGTTTTAATTTAACCATTGAACCATCAAGTATCTTAACCGAGAGGGACTTAAAAATATTTTGTAATTGAGATACATCCCAAGGAATATAATTTTTTTTTATCATAGATAGTAGCATTGGATATTGTTGATACCTATTGACAGGCCATGTGATTGTTTGATCAAGGATGGTAGCATTAGATGCCAAATGCTAGGTGATAAACTATCTTTTAAATCCTATAATAAGGTCACACCTTACAGTGTGTTTATAACCTTTAACAAGGTTGGATCCTAATAGAGATCACTTTAGAAGAGTGAAAATTTGGGGTACCGGTCCCAGTGGTTTTTTCCTTAATAGGGTTTCCACATTAAAAATCCATGTGTTATGTGTTTATGTTTCATTACTTTACTGTTTACCATTTCACATATGCAATTCTTGATTGATCGGTATACTCTGCATATTTACTGTGTTTTGGTAAATAGTTGTCTACTTATCGGTAAACATACAGAAGAAATATTTACAAAGCATTCCAAAAAGTAGTAAATTGATATATGTATTTCAAGGCATTCATCTTGTAGGACAGAAGATAACTAGAGGCATAATTTGTGGTTATAAGTTTTAAGGGTTGATTTAAGGATTAATTTTTGAGGCCACTAATTCACCCCCCTCTCAGTTATTACTAATAGCTTAGGCAAATAATAGAACCTTCTCACCTATTCCAAAGTCTTTTCCAAACCAAAATGTCCACCCATGCTGCCTACATGCTTTTCTCTAATGATGTTCTCCCCCATTGAACATTTTGGGATACATAACTAGTGTCCTTTGAACAAGAGTCCATTTTGAATCAAATAATCTGCATACTCAACACGATAAGCTTCAGAAAAGTCAAAACATACCTTATAAATATCACTAAAATAATCATCATTTTTATACATGTCCTTTAATGAATCAATCCCTACACTTCGAAGCTAGATGTGTTGCACAACTAGAGTCCCTCTACTCAATGTATATGCCACCTTATTAGCAACTCCCTTCTTATTTTTAATTGAAAATGTGTAGGCCCGTATTGATTCCACCCATTTCATGTGTTTGTCACTTAGTTTCTCTTGACTATTTAAGAAACTCAATCCTTGGTTGTCTGTGAAGACAACAAATTTCTTTGGAAGGAGGTAGTGCCTCCATTTCTTCAATGAATGGACTAGGGCTTATAGTTCCAATTCATAAGAGGAGTATTTACTCTTTTCTTCTTTCAATTTCTCACTGAAAAAGGCCACAGGCCTTCCCTCTTGGCTCAAGACAGCGCGTATAGCCAGATTTGAAGCATCACATTCAATAGTGAATATATTTTTAAAATATAGGAATACTAGGATGGGTTTCTCTATTAGCTTTTACTTCAACAATTGGAAGTCTTCTTATGCATCCTTGTTCCACACAAACTTACACCTTTTCCCACCCTTAATGGTCTCAAGGATAGGAGCACACAACTGACTCATTTTTCTAATGAGATTTCTATAGAAAGAAGCAAGTCCATGGAAGCTTCTAACCTTAGTCATTGTTCTAGGAGAAGGTCAATTCAAGATTGCTTCTACCTTCTCAGGTTCCATTTTGATGTTCCCTCTTGAAATCACAAATCCCAAGTAAACAAGTTCTTCTTGCATGAAAACACATTTTTCTAAATTTATGAAAAGCTTTTCTTCATGCAACCTCTTCAAGACCAAGTTTAGGTGTTCTAAGTGTTCTTCCTTATTCTTACTGAAATTAAGGATGTCATCAAGGTATACTATGAAAAAATTTCCAAGGAATGGTTTGATCACCTGATTCATGAGCCTCATGAATGTGCTAGGATCATTTGATAAGCCAAAAGGCATCACCCTCCATTCATACAAGCCTTCATTGGTTTTAAATGCAATCTTCCACTCATCACTAGCCCTAATCCTTATTTGGTGGTAGCCACTCTTCAAATCCACCTTATAATAGTAACTTGTCCCTCCATGTAATCCAATAGATCCTCTATCCTAGGCATAGGAAATCTATACCTAATTGTGATTCTATTTATTTCTCTAGAATTAGTGCACAATCTCTATGTGCCTTCCTTCTTAGGGGCTAAAAGAGTAGGTACTGTATAAGGACCGAGACTCTTAGTGATTAAACCCTTATCCAAGATTTCTTGAATCAACCTTTCCATCTCCTTATTTTTCTCTGGATTCGGCTTATAAGCTAGTTTTTTGGCTAAGGTTTCTCTTGGGATCAAGTCTATGTTGTGGGTTATGTTTCTGATTAGGGGCAACTCATTTGTCAAGTCTTTAGTAACAATGTCTTTGTACTGGTCAAGTAGGTCTGCAACTTCTTTAGGGCCTACTCTTCTCAAGGGATTTATCTCTTTCTCAACCTTCTTAGGCTTTTCATCCTTGGGTAGAATGACTAGGGAATAGAAAGGGGTCTTTTCTTTGAAAGTTTTCAAAAAATCTTTTTCACTTACAAACAAAAATTTAGAGTCTTTTTGTTCTTCTACAGAATCAGACAGTGGTAAGAATGTTACCTTTTCACATTTTTAGTTGATTGTGTATGTATTCAACCTTACATCATGGTGATCCTCCACATCATATTGCCAAGGTCTCCAAAGTAGCAAGTGGCAGACATCCATTGGAACAATGTCACAGAGAACTTTATCTTTGTACTTCCCAAGTTGGAATTCCACCCAAGATTTCCCTTCTATGATAGTTTGTTTATTATTTGTTAGCCATGACACATTTTAAGGATTTGGATGGGGTACCCTTCTCAACTTTGGTTTCTTTACTACCTCTTCTGACACCAAGTTTTTCATAGACCCATTGTCAATCACCATCTTGCAAACTTTGTCTCCCACTTTACAGCTGGTCCTAAATAGACTCTTCCTATGAGGGGGTTCTTGAGTGCTTGGAGCCTTCAACACTTTCCTCCTGATAATGAGGACTTCTCCTTCCTTAGGTGGTGCATAAGACCCACGTGTATTGTCTCCTTAGTTCTCTTCTTCTCTAACCATGTTTTCCCTTCTCTCTACCTGATTACTTTCCTTCTCTAGACACTTGGAAGCTAAGTTCCCTAGTTGGTTACATCTCTAACACCTTGGAGGTCTATAAATTCTCCCTCCAAACCATCCCCTTGAATCTCCTCTTCTTCCTATATAGGAGTCTCTAGATCTACTTTCTCCAAAAGAGCTCTCTTGACTAGTCTCTCTATGACTGGTTACTCCAAAATTTCTAGGAGTTTGTCCTTTTCCACTACTTGTCCCTCTTCCTCTATTGCCAAAGTCCCTATGGACTCTACCTCTTCCACTTTTCTCTTTCCTTCTCTTGAGTTTTTCCTCAACTTTCAGTGCTAATTGATAGCACTTTTGGACAGTAGTAGGGGAACATAAACTTAGTTCATCTTGGTTGTTTATGATCAACCCTTGCATATACCTAAAAGATTTGACACTTTCTAGTTCCACCAACTTAGATTTCATGGTAAGTTTATGAAATTACTCAATATAGCTTTAGATATCCATCTCCTTTTGCCTTAAACTTTGTCTCTTCCTATGAAGTTGAAATTGATAGTCTTCAGGCACATATGCTTCCTTCACCAAGGTCACCATCCTCTTCCAAGTGCTTACTAGATTCTTGTCGATCTCCACCCTCTCTTCTTGAGTGAAATTCCACCATGTTAGGGAAGATCCCTTCAAATTGGAATTTTCTATCTTAACCTTTTGATGCTCTGGTATCTCCTCATAGTCAAATAAAGTAGCGAGTGCATCAATCCAATCCATTACTTCCTTTAGATCCATCTTCCCACTATAGACAAGTAGATCAAGTTTTCTATCCATGGTCCTTCTCTCCATAGATTTTAAATTGTTCAAGAGAAACCTCTATTTTGCAGGGACTTCTTCTTTGTCCTCCTTCCAAGGGGTCTATTTATCACTCCCTTCCTCTTCAACTCTAGAGTTTACACTACTCCCTCTCTTGACATGTTCCTTGAGTCTTTCCATTTCCTTCCTCATCAACTTCCTCTCCACATCATGTTGTTTCACCACCCTCAACAATTCTACATTGGACATCCTCTTAGGAAGTTCACTTTCTTCACCACCATCCGCCATGGTTCCAACTTGTCTTCTTCCAAAGATCTACTAGTTTCTCTGATACCACTTGGAGCAAAGCCCCAAACTATATAAAAAATAAACACCTAGAGGTTTAGAATACCCCTTACCCCCATACAATCTAGGGCTCTATCAATAGTTCCCAATACCCATAATGGTAAGATTAGATCCTCCACCTAATCTTCAACACACTTAAGGGCCAAATATAAAATAACTAGAACCAACTAATTCAGGGATGGAACAAGGGTTCTATCAATGCTAGACATCAACTTAGATTCTATGAAACACAAATCCCACACAAAGATAACTCTAAAAATCTATTTAGACACCTAAGCCTATGTAGGGATACAAGGAGAAAATATGTATTCTTGAAGGAAAATTCCTTGGAACTCCACCGAAGAAAGTCTTGACCACCCTCAAACTCTTCAATCCATCCACCAAAAAAACCCTCCAAGTTAGGGCTCTTAACCAATCCCCTAACTCCTGCTATCCTCAATTCTCTTCTAGGCCTAATTGGGTTATTAGGTCACTTCTACAAAGAAAGTGTTTGATTCTTGATTCAATTTCCAATCTTTCCAATTTGAATACTTGTGGGATCACACAAAACTTCTAAATCCAAGGATTTAGGTCTTAATTCCAGCCTTGGGCCGAGTTTTGCCTCAAAACTGAAATTCTAGACAGTCACATCTAGATGCATGTCTAGTGGGTTTAGCCATTGCTCTCTCCATTGAGTGCCTCCTGATCTGTGACCAAAAAAATCTTAAAATACATTCCCCCTCCTTCTTTTCCACTAAGGCTTAGATTTTTCTCATGGTGGAATCTCTAGGAAAGAGGAAATTTGTCTCGAAACCCTCGTTAGGGCCTTCCTGCGACTAGTGGCTACACAAAAATGGATAAATTCCATTATAATTGGTTTCAAGACTTAAAACCACTTTAAAAACTCCCATAAGAAACTATTCCAACTTTCCAAGTCCTTCAGTGATGCATTGGTCTCCGTACAAAATTGTACAACTCAAATTATAGTCAGAATTTGCAGGAAAATGGTTAGATTTTATTAGTTTGCATAAAATTTCTTACAATAGGTTCTCTCCAACCCTCAAGAAAGGTTTCTCAACCTTTTTCATACAATTACCAAATAGTTCCAAGTGACAGAAGTGGTTGTGAACATTGGTATTCAAACCTTGCACTTTTTGCAAAAGTTGCATTATGCAACATAAAGAACATTGACAACTTTTACAAAAGTTGTCAATTGTCAACAATCTTGTAAAGTTATAAACCTAGACTCCACTTAGGACCTTACAAATGTTAGATTAACAATTCCAAATTTCTTTAAGCCTCCTAGACTATTATAGCCCAACATAAAAATTTTTTGTCCAAAATGGCTAGGGTACACAACTAGGTTTATAACAACACCTATTGTCACCTTGCCTTAAAAATAGGACTTTATGATTGACATTGGATCCTAGATCCAATAAATATCCTAACCATTTGTATTTGGTTCCACTGGTGTGCTTGAAATGGATGAAATTTAGGGTGCTCCTGCACCATATTGTTGAACTAGGTAATGATAAAATTTAGAAGGAATATTTGGAAATGTGTGACAATGAGAAACTCAAAGATGAGTTCAAACATATTCAAAAAAAGGGTTTGACACACATCTTAGACCTACGTGATATTTTCAAAGAAGAATGGATTAGTTATGGTTTTAGTCATTTTCATGACAAATTCATATGGCTGGAGGAACCAATCAAAATTACCAAAGAGTTGATTCATTTGATAATATGTTTCTCAAAAGATGGGGAACACTGCACCCTGAGGAAAATATCCACAAAGATGGTTGCAAAAATCACAAAGTAGGAGCAAGATCATAGAGTGATGACTATAGATGACATCAAAGATCAAGAACTTTGTTTTGCAGAAATGATTGTTGACTATAAGGTTTATCAATCTAGTCGATTGAATAGTGTTCCCCATGGAGCTATTCTTGAAGGAAGGAAAAATATATGACCTAGCTGACATGGTAAGGTCTCAACTTATGGAAAAATTAAATAGGATTCAGATAGACAAGAAGCAGTCACTAAAATTTGGATCACTTTTGGTATGTATGTTTTCTATGTGCAAAACATTTTCCCTGGAAAAGGAGTGGTAACTTGTAAGACATATAGACCAACTCTCTATCAGGTAAATGAATACATAAGTGAATTAGGTGATAACATAAACAATATAATATGGGTATATTTCAAATAATTTCAAGACAAAATGCATAATAGGTATAGGATACCTCTACACATTGTGGAGAAGTACAAAGACACTTTTTTTTTTCTAGTTGATACTGACACTTGTAAGATACAAGTGGTAGATTGCAAAATTTCATGGATACCTGAGATGAGATATGAGACTGATGAACATTTATTAAGATTTAACATTAAAGCTTAATGAAGCTACTAGTTAAAAAAGAAACTAAGACATATGGTACTTTTGAGGAGTAATATGAAAGAATTACTTTACAACTCAAAAAGACAAGAATTGAAAGAAAAGAACTGAAAATAATTAGTCAATTGGAAGTGAAATTTTCTATAGGTGAAGTTAGCAGTTCCACAAGTGAGAAACATAAGACACTACCTAATGCTTATTCCAAAAGGAAAAGGAAGTCAGTAGGTACTCAGAATAGGATTTTATAACTACCATCGGTAGAAGAATTTGGTATGGAGAAAAATGATGAAGGTAAAACTTCTCACCCTATGCCACCTAAGGAATATCAACCTATCACGAATAGGACATATGTAAAGAGAAATAATAGAGGAAAATCAAAGGCCTCTCCTAGCAAGAGAAAAAAGAAAACTAAAATAGATAGTGAGAGAACTGATTATGAGAAGGAAATCAATGACATGGGAAATCCTGAAAAGACAAAATTAAATGTTCCTCAAAATGCAACTGAAGTTGCTAATGCAATAAGAGAACATGGTGGTGGAACCTAAATTTGCAAATCAATTTGCATGTCCTAACAACTTAGGGAAGTACTCTTTCTATCCATATCATTCATGGTTTATTTATTTTGTATCTTTCTAATTCATGAATTATGCTATTATCTAACTCTAATAATTCACAACCTTCATTTTCATATTTAAATTCATAATCTAGACGTTACATGTGTTTTTGCAGTATCTTTGTTATATTTTATTATTTTTCAAGTTTTTCTGATGACTAAATATCAATGAAGATCTACGGTTGTCACGATCCCTTAAACAAATTATGAACAATCTTTATTCACTAAGGCATCACGATGAGATGATAGGTGTCCGCTAATATCTTGGTTGACTAAGGTCAAAATTATTTAAACATTGAGCAAGTAAAAATTCATCTAACGGTTGGCGTATTCTATCAATTGAAAATATAAATGATCTTTACTCTTTAAGGGACCACGACAAAGTGATACACATCCTGTGCCCACAAGTTTGATCAGAAAAGTAAGAAGATCAGCCATTAAACCTCATCGATGATCTAAAGTTAGCGTAATCCCACTAAGAGAAGATGTAGATTCTTTAACCATTAACGGAATGCGACCGACCGACATGTGTCTCGACCCCACTATAGTTTGAGTGGAAAAAAATATTGATCTATGCTTAACCTTTGGCAAAGATCAATGGTAGGCATGATGCCTCAAAGAAGAGATGATATTTCTTTATCATTCAAGGGAATATGACTGGGTGACACATGCCCTAGGCCTGCAGACTTTTTG
The DNA here is from genome assembly GCA_018584345.1 of Thuja plicata. NCBI lineage: Eukaryota > Viridiplantae > Streptophyta > Pinopsida > Cupressales > Cupressaceae > Thuja > Thuja plicata. Next base: position 3,920,083 of record MU223136.1, on the reverse strand, counting down.
AATGATGAGGCAACAAGAATACAGTTGGCAGTTTCTGATTTGTTGAGAAAGGTGAAAAGGATGCTCATGATTTATAAATCATATTAAAATACAAGCATGTAGGTTAGATCAATGGTAATCTTTAAACTGATCAAAAAGGTAATTGAGTTTTATAATAAGCAGGAGATTGATCTATGGTTAATCTAGAAAAGATCTATGGTTATCATAATCGCATGATCAAAAGATGTACTTAGTTATCCTTTAAGGGATTATGCCTGAGAGACACATGTCCTGGACTCATAGACTCTAAGTAATGTGATTTTTTTTGTTAAAACACGAAGGAATCAATGGTCGACGTGATCCCGTGATCAGTAGATGAATCTCTTATACTCATTGAGGAATTGTGAGATGATGACATGTGTCCCCACTAGTCAAAAAGATAGAAGGTTTGGTTGGTAGTGTTGACATGGATTTTGTTTATCATTTTTTAATATTTTAATTATATATATTTTCCAATGAGGGTTTGTATACTATTTGATGCGTTCTCAACGTTCTTCATGGATGGTTTCAAAGGTAGCAGATGCCATGGATATATCTAGTGATGAGATAGTGAAATCTTCATGACTGAGAGAGATGATCACATGCAAAAAAATTTTTGAAGAATATTCATGAATATATACAATGCCAAAAGGTTGTCGACAACATTGATGAACTGATTCTTGTCAAAAATTTGTTCAGTATACCAGATATAATATCTATTATCAGAAATACAACTATCTAGATAGACATATAATCAAATCATCATGATGATTACACACAAATAATTATTTTGAATTTTCTCTATCAAATCACAAGTGATTTGTTAGTGACTATTATTTTTAGTCCTTATGATCAACAACTATTTTTAGACAAGGATAATTAATCATTCATTTATTGTAATTGTTATTGTTCAGTTATTGATCTTAGGATTAGGTATTAGTTATGAATAGATGTATTGATCTGAATCTTCCATGCATCCTTTTAAATTTATATAAATAAGGATACTAAGATCAATACAAGGATAAGACAACAAAAAGATACAATATTTTACAGATTGGGTAGTTGGATCAACAACTTGTAACATGATCTTGGATGTACCTTTTATTCAAAATCACTAAAGATAAGTGTTTTTTATTTAATCTGTGGGAATTGATTCAATTTCATTTTTGATTAGTCCCTTGGAAAATATTTTGATTTTCTTCAAAGTGATAGTTAGTTGTTGCAAACTTTTGATTAAATTTACATTTTTATTATCAATTGGTCTTTTCATCTTGCATGGTTAAATTCAATTGATTTGTGGCCACAATCAGTCGATCTATTGTTTGAAAATTTAAATTCAATTGAAACATTTGTGAATTTATCTTGAGATATGTGCTCATTTAAAAACCTTTGAAGTGATATATTTCTTGCAAACTGTCTCTGAGGTTGTACATAGGGTTGGGATGATTTTGACTCTATTTCCCATAATATAATAAGGCACTGATCTACTCATTGGTATTTTCATCTTGGATGGTTAAATTAAATTCATTTTTGGCCACAATAAATAGGTGTATGATTTGAAAATTTAAATTCAATTGAAATAGCTATAGATTTATCTTGAGATACATGCTCATTTGAACACCTTTGAAGTGATATGTTTCTTGCAAATTCTCTTTGAGGTTTTACGTAGGGTTGGGATGACTTTAACTCCATTTCCCATGATAGAATAAGGCATTTATCTACTCATTAATTGGATTATGGTTATTTATTTTATTGTTTAAGGTTTTGTGACATCCTATCCATCTCTTCTTTTCCATTTATATATATAATTTCTAAACATTCTTTCAATTACTCAAAGTATTTCAGTTCTGCAGTTTATGATATATTGTTTTTAGTTAGATTTCTTTCAAGTTCCTTTTCCATATTTGAGAGAGAGGATTTGAGGTGTGTTCTATATTCTATAAAAAACCTTAGGACTTGAAGGATAATTTTAAGGTATAGGCTTACGAGTCTTGGTTTTGCAGATCCAAAATTGCAGAAGGTTCAACCTTGCCTTGGTTGAATCTTGTTAGTTAGCCAAATAATTTGGGTTTCCTAGCTTTTGATTGGCATGTCCATAGGAAATCCAATCTGTTGATTTGAGCACAAATAGATTGGCAACACGGCTGGGGAGAGTTGCTCACAATAAGTATTGTGAAGTTACCCAGAGTTTTAGATTTCACAGATCAGAGAATAGTTGTACCAATACACTCTGCTGGAAGGACAAATCCAAAAGACCAGAAAACAACACTTTTCTCAAAAGAGGCGGTGACTCTATTAAGTAAATTTTTTCAGTCAGTGACTCTACTAAGGGGGAAGAATCAGAAAGAGATTGTAGTTTTCCTCTTTAGAAAGGTCAATAATTTTGTTTCAGGATGTCTCAGCCATTTCAAAGAAGACCATTTATTCCAGATGGCATCAAGCCATTGGATCTTAGGAGATTTCAATGCATCTCAAATAAGTATTTACAAAAAATTTCACAACTTCTACCAAAGTTCCATGTAGAATGGGATGAATCGGTACTGCAACACTTGGATGTGTTTTATACATTCATAGAAGGTTATGAGGTTTCTACAGAAGATCAAGTGATGAATCTATTTTTAAGGACACTAAAAATAATGTACAAGAAGAAGATGAATAATTACCTACATTTTCCATTTCATCATGGAGATGGATAGAGCAATGATTTCTTCATATATTTCATGATGCAAGTGAAGAAGACAACATGTGTTACAAATAGTATGAAGGCCAAAACTGCAACATGGAAGAGGATTGTTAGGGTTTGTATTCTATACGCTCAGTTAATGAGGGTTAGTAGAACCAATTTGAAATGAAAGAGATAAATAAAACTAATAACCACAAACCTACGAACAATAAAATGACAATCAATCAAGGATGAATACAAATGAATGCAAACCAAAAAATCTTGAATCTTCTATTGTATGTCTCTACTCCTTTTGAAACGATGTGTGTGTGGTGCTCCGTATTGGTATCGGGCGCATCTATGACTTGGGAGCATCAAGAAATAATACTGATTTTGATCACAAGAATGTTTCGAATGCCTCTAGCAAGAATCCTGTAGAGTAAGGGCACATGAATGCTTGAAATCCTAGATCCTTCAAATGGTTGTGAAGGGTTGTTTATATAGAATATGGAAATGATATGAATAGTTGAGATCAATCGCAAAGATTACAGGATGAATGGTTGAGATCAAAGCAAACTAGAGAAGTAATCAGTAAACTCCACCCCTTGAACTAGGAGAGAAGAGGTGATGTTTTAGTTAACTAAGGAGCAACTAGTAAACTCTGCCTCTTCAACTTGGAGAGAAGGGGTGATGTTTTAGTTTAACTGAGAAGAAACCAATAAAATCCACTTCTTCAACTTGGAGAGAAGAGATAATTTTTTAGTTAAGTGAGTAGCAACTAGCAAACTCCACCTCTTCAACTTGTAAAGAAGAGGTAATGTTTAGTTAATTGAAAAGCTGATCATGAGTTACCTTTTTGAACTTGAGAAAGGATTTATTTGAATATTAATTGATTTTTGTATTTAAAGTATTCAAACATGTGATAATCAAATTCTTTTTGATTTAGACTTGAATTATCGAGTGAAATTAAATTAATTTAATTAGAAGAATTAATTAATAAGTATAAATATTTAAATTTAAACTTTAGGAAATTGAATTTAATTAATTAATGAAGATTAATCAATTAATGTTAATTAATTAAATAAAATTAATTATTTAATTAATTTTGGGGATATGATTAGATGATTTGGAGAATGAATTTAGAAGAAAGAGACGATTAATTAATGATTAAAAAAACCATTAATTAATAGCTGAAAATTAGTGTTTTAATGTAAGGTCGCAAGTATATCCATTTTAGGGTGTCTACATTTTCTCCTCTTTGATGCATTGTGGCTTGTCGCATTGTGTCAAATATTGTTCTATTTTGATCCTACCCCAGCTTTCCCCAGTGACAGCAGGTGTATTTATGCCCCCTCAACATATTTGAGAGAAAAGTCAAAGCATGAGCTTTAATTTATTGATACTGTAAAATGATATTCTAGGTATCTCATAGTTCATGAAAATACTTCAATATTCTTCTAATATCAACTATTTTAATTTTCCAGAGGCCGGGATGATAAAATTTGGGTCCTTCTAAAATTAGGGTTTTCTGGATCACTTATAAATAGCTTGGAGGGCCATTCATTTGTCACTTTGCACTCTTGGAGCTCCTGATCTTTTGGTGAGTTTTGCTATACTTTTATCTACTTTTTTGAGTTCTTTTTGAGCTATGTTGGGACTTCCAAGTGTCATTCATGTATCAGATTAGGTCTATACCTTATGTTGGCCAACTGGCTCAGGACTTGATATGCCACCCCCTGTCCACCTAGCGGCGAGGGTGTGGGTAGCTCTTGTTTAGTCTGTATCAATGTGTATTTTATTGGATATACTGATATTTATAGTCATTTTATGTTGATCACCTTGTTTTTTCATACTTGCAACCGTTCATTTGTACTCAGATACTGAGACCTATGTATGAGATGGAGCTTATGATTCTATATGATGTGCAGTTTTTCTTTCTACATGTATGGTTCTATATGATGATTCTTAATGATGAAATGTATGTACGTTATTCTATTATGTAGACTCTTAGATGTATGATTTACTTTCCTATGATACTGACATATGTATGCAAGATGATGTTTTTTATGAATGCACTTTATATGATGATGTTTAACGGATGTATATGATTATTGATCACTATGTATGCACATGTTTTCTTTTATTTTTGTTTTATATGCAAATAAACGAATGAATGCAGTCTACTATGCACAAGATATTTGATTAATGCATGTGTTAGTTAGAAGAAAGTTAGCAGGAAATTATCTCTGGAATTGATTAATAGATTTGGACTGATAGATTAGATGGTAGACCCAAGTCACTGCCAATTTTTCCAATTTTGTTCATCATTTCACCTTCTTATGAAAAAAGGAAGAGTATCCAATGTACCGAGATATTGCTCATCTGGATACCGCTATGATCTCTGATAACTAGAAGGACTAGAGAGTTTGAATAAAAAGAGAACCAAAGGCACCTAGATATTAACCATATTGATATCGCTATGATCTCTAGTTTTAAAAAGAAAGAGAACCAAAATGCACCTAGATATTGACCATCTAGATATCGCTATGATCTCTAATTTTGAAAAGAAAGAGAACCAAATGCACCCAGATATTGACCATCTGGATACTGCTATGATCTTGAATAATCTAAAATAAAAAATGAAGATACAAAATCCAATGCACCCAGATACAGACCATCTTGATACCGCTATGATTATATTGGTAGAAACAAGCAGATAACAGAAAATGATTGTCCAATTCTTTTCCAGGGTTAAGCTTAGATTGTGAAACTGCATACCTGCCAGAAATTTGACAGTGCCTACTGCATTTATCCTAAACCATCATTGCCCTAGAATTGAATTGAAACATTCCAAAAATAGGAAATCAAAGAAAAAAATCATGATTCATCATAGCTACTCTCATCACTTGGTGGTATCCTTGAGTAGCATAAGATCATAACCATGAAAGATAAATTGACAACAGACTGACATGAATAACCTAGTCAATAATTTATTGTTCCTTGATTCACTTGATTTTCTAATGTTCGATTGTGTTTGGTTTCAAAAATGGATGACTCATATAAGACCGATTTGTCTAGTTTTGAGCGTATTTGTCACTGTGTAAGACAATTGATTTGTTTGATTTGAAGATTGATTGATTGATTGATTCGATATGAATACATATTGGATTTGTTGATAAAGCTAAGTCATATGAGTCCATTTGTAGATTGGCATAGCTCATGATTTTGACATTGATTGATTGGTTTGATTGTCTCTTTCTTTGTTGATAACCGATCTGGTTTTATTGTTTGAGATTTTGCATGCTCAATTTTTTTGATGATGATTCATTTTTTCAAGACATTTTTCTCTTTTTAGGATTTTTGATAACTTTTTAAGATTTATTTTAGTGAATTTTTAGGACTTTTACAATTGCCCCTAGTCTTGTGGACCAGTACAAACCATGGATAAGTGTTGATTCTCAAAGGGGATTGTGCTTCTGAAAAATAATCTTGGGTAATCAATCTTGCATGCGGGGAGGTCAGCTTTGATCTTTAGAGTTCATTGATGGCGAAGTGGGATTTGAAAAATTGGTGCCTATTTGCCAGGTTTTCACCAAGGTACCTACCCAATGGTGCTTGTTTGCCAGGTTTTCACTAAGAGAGAGATTTTGTCTCTTTACTTTACTCTTCTTTTTTTAATTTATTTTTTATTGTCACCAAGGCGCCTGTTGCTAGTTTTTCACTAAGGTAACCCTTTTTTTTGTTTTTATTTTCTGAATATGTGGATAAGTGACTGTGACCTTAAGACCTCAAGGGCCAAACCTTTTGAGGTGCATGCTATTGATATAACCTAGGATATGATCTCCTTCTATTTTTTCCAGTTGATATGCCCCACTATTGCAACTTGTGATAGTGACATAGGGTCCTAGCCAATTAAGCTCTAAATTTCTTGGTTTTACCCTTTCTGCTTGGTTATTTTGATTCTCCATTAGTACAAGGCCTCCTACATCAAAGGTTCATGGTCTGACCTTCTTGTGATAGTTTCTTCCAAGGTGATTCTGGTAGCCTTGTAAGTGGTTGGGTTTATTTTGTCTTCTCTCATCCAACAATTCTAGTTCATTGAGTCTTTCTACTCTTTAGTCTTCATCTAAAATGATGTTCTTCAATGAGATTATTAGGGATGGGATTTCAACTTCGAGGGGTAGGACTGCCTTTGATCCATATACTAGTGAGAAGAGAGTTCCTCCTGTGGGGATTCTCACACTAGTTCTGTATGCCCATAATGCATGACTGAGCTGTAAATGTCAGTTTCACCCTAATTCCTTGACTATTTTCTTTAAGATCTTCAAGATAGTTTTGTTTATGGCTTCAACTTGACCATTCCCTTGGGGATAGTAGAAAAAAAGAAACCTTGTTTGATGTGGAACTGTTCACAAAGATCTTCAACATCTTGATTTTGAAATGGTGTACCATGATTTGTGAGTATGGTTTGAGGAATTCCATATCGATAGATGATGGTGTTTAATATGAACATAAATATTATCTTACTAGTGATGTAGGTGAGAGGAATTCCTTCCACTCATTTAGTAAATTACTCTGTTGCTGCAATGATCTATTTATGTCCATTTGATAAGGTTATTATAATCTTACCCACTAGGTGAAATCCCCACTTAGAAAATGGCCATGGTGAAGTGATGTTGGGCTGGTGCATGAATGAGACTCTATGAACCTGACATTGTCGAAACCTTTACACATACTTATTGGCATTTATCTCTACTATGGGCTAGTAGTATCCCATTCTGATGATCTTCTTTTCCAATGTATTTCCACCTGCGTGGGCTCCAAAAATTCCTTCATGTACTTCATACAAGGCTCTTTGGGATTCTGTGGAAGTGAGACATCATAAAAGAGTTCCATCTAGAATTCTTCTATATAGAGTACTAGCGAGAAGGGTGTACCTAGAGTCTTGGTGGATGAGGGAATTATTTTGGTTCCTAGACATGTTGGGAGGTAGGATGTTGTTTTGGAGGTAATTGTATACATCATGGTACCATGGGGACTTAGGAGAAATAAGGATGCAGGCTGACTCTATGATTGGAGCTTGATGTGCCGGCATCATTAGTTTCTCTACTAGAAATTGGAATCTAGTCTTGTTCCTAGCATATAAATCAAGGATTCTATGGTAGCCATCATATCTACTGCTTTGTTTTGAGCTCTTGGCATCTTCTTGAATATAATGAAATAGAATGAAGCATGCAGCCTCTCCATTAGCTCTATATATGGGATCAGTTTCTCATCTTTTTTAATGTAGTCATTGTTTACTTGGTTGATGAGCGATTGTGAATCTCCGTAGACTTTTAGGTTCTTGATCCTCCATTGTATAGCACTCTTCGATCTAATGACTAGAGCTTCATAATCAACTATATTGTTCTTGCATAAAAAGTTGAGTTTGAAAGACTTAGGTATCACATCATTATTTGGAGTAATGAGCACTATCCCTACTCTTGCACCATGGTTTGTGCATGACCCATCAAAGAATAGTTGCAAAATCTCTAATCTTGGTTGTACTGTGAGAATGGACACAACTGGAATTTTGAAAACTATAGGATGATGATATTCTATGGGTGCCTCTTCTACTTGGTCCATAATTACTTTCCCTTTGATATCTTTTCTAACCACGTACTCTAAGTCAAATTCACTTAAGAACATCACCAATTTGGTCAGTTGTCCTGTTAGTGCTACTTTTCTTAATAAGTACTTCAATGGATAAATGTGTGATATTATCTTTTTTTGATGGATCAACATGTAATGTCTTCACTTCTGAGAAGAAAAGACTAGTGCGAGGAATAAGTTTTCAATTGGTGAGTAGTTGAGCTCATAGCCCACCAAAGTTTTGCAGAGGTAGTAAAAAAATATTTCCTTTCCTTGGTCATCATGTTGTGCCAAGAGAACTCCTATTGCTGACTCAGTTGCCAAGATATAAAAAATTAGTGGCCTACCTTTAACGGGTGGCACCAATATGGGAGAATTTAATCAAAAATCCTTGAATGTTTTGAATGCTTTCTCACATTGTTCAGTCCATATGAAGGTCACATCTTTATGTAGTAGATGCTAGAATGGGTGGCACTTGTTTGCTAGTAGGGTGATGAATCATCTTATAGATTGAAGCCTTCCTTGTAGACCCCTTAGTTTCCTTAGATTTGTTAGTGGTGGCATGTAAAGTATGGCCTTGACCTTTTGTGGGTCTACTTTGATTCCCCTATGTGACATAATGAATCCCAGAAGCTTTCCTACAGTAACCCCAAATGAACACTTTTTTGGATTTAGTCTGACCTTGTATTCTTACATTCAATCAAATATTGGTGCCAGCACTTGTAGGTGATTCTCTCTAAGCATTAAATTGTCTAGTATGTCATCGACATAGTCTTCTATTGTTGTATGAGTTAGATCATGGAAGCTCCTGGTCATAGCCCTTTGATATGTTGCTCCTACATTTTTAAGGCCAAATGTGATTAAGTTCCTTTAGTATGTACCCCAAGAACTTGTAAATGCACTCTTGTATTGTTCCTCTAGAGCAATCATTATTTGGTTATATCTTGAGAAGCCATCCATGAATGATAGCATCTAGTGTCCTATTGTGAGGTCAACTATCATGTTAATATTTGGTAAAGGAAATTTGTCCTTGGGACACACTTTGTTTAGATATCTAAAATCTGTGCATATGCATATCTGACCATTATGCTTGGTTAATGGCACTGGATTAGATATCTAATCTGCATAAGAGATTGGTCATATGAAGCCAACATCTAGGAGTTTCTTCATCTCCACTTTGACAAGTAAAGAGACATGTGGATGCATCTTTTTCAATTTTTTCTTGACAGATTTTTCATTCAAAAACAATGGTAGATGATGTAACACTAGCCCTAGATCTAGACATGGCATGTCTGAGTAGGACCAAGTGAGGTTGATTTTCCTTTCCCTGATGAAGCTAATGAATTTTTCTTATTCTTATGATGTAAGTGGTTTTTCCAAATAGATATTGTTGGGGTTCTTTTAATCACCTATGTTGACTTCTTTTATTTTTGCAGATAGCAATGCTGACTTTTCCTCTATTAAGGGGAGGAGTTTCTTCTTTCCATCATCTAGTGCCTTAGAGAGGTTTTCACTAGAAGATACATCTTTTGTTTTATTTTTCTCATTTTTAAAGTCAAAAAGTGCCTTGCGGTTTTGACTTACTGATTGTATTTTTTTTTTGCCTTTTTTACTGGAAATAGGAACTTCCTCCCCAAAATACGTTGATCTGTCAAGGTCAATAGAGAAAACTACTTTGTGGTCCCTTGATGGCATGCGTGCTCTGAGCCCCATGAATTCTGCAATCACTTCATCATTCTCAAATATATCGATATCAGGTTGTCCTTGTTGATCCCATTCTATCAGTTCAGGGTGTACTAGACAACGGTCCTCATTGGGAGATGACTCTACTTGGGTAAATGGGACTACAATGATAATTTTTGAAAAACTGGGAATGTGATGTGGATGCACCACTTAATGAATTGTTATGGATATTTTTATCGATATAGGGTTTTTCTTCTATGGCCATTTGGTCAAACATATCTTCAAGGTGTATAGTGTTGACTAATCAAGGGGAATAGTCTGGGATGGTTGGTTCGGAGTTGTGGTAGGATCTCCAATCATACTAATGGTCATTGGTTGTGCTAGAAATATCATTGGATGTCTCACTTTTCTCATCATCTTGGATAGCTTGGTTAAGTTTTAATCTGGAATAAGATGTTCCCACTTTAGATTACAATAACTGTTAGAGTATATTGTTGGTTAAGGCATGTTTTGGGTTTTGCCCCTAGTGTAATTTTGCAATTTTCTCTTGATCTATGGGTATGTCTTGGGTGGTAGTACTGGTTTTGTTTTTCCCATATCCTAACCCTCTCTTTTTTCTCTGAGTTGTCTATAAGGATATTTCCATTAAACCTTGTTGTCTTTCCCCTGGACCAGTCACACCATCATAATCAATCTTCTGCAGCATTGTGAAGTCGGCTCCATATTTTGACATGAGTATATGTGCTTGAAATGTGTCCTGTGGGTCTTTATACAACCAAGTGTTTATATATAGATTTAAAGGGTTCTCTTCCTCTATGTCCCCCCATTTGACAAATGTGGTTGGTGGACATTTAAATAGAACTGGTTCCCAAGTTTCATGTGTTTCCACTGGGTGAGGCATGTATGACCTTGGACTTTGAGGCATGTTAGTGATGGTAAAATCTTTCTCATAGATATAATCACCACATCCTTTGTCTTTAATGGATATCTTTCGCGCTCTTCTTGTAATAGATTTCAGAATAGAATATCAGGTGGAGGGAATGCTTGCCTTCTAATTTGAAGGTACTTGATTGTCGATACTACTTCTAAGGGTTTTACAATTTTGGAATGGGTTTGGATCTCCTTCAATGATTATTTTTGCACCCTAGTATGGGAACTTGATGCACTAATGATAAGTAGAGGGTACAATTTCCATCTCATGGATCCATGGTCTTCCCAGTAACATGTTATATCCTAACTCTAGGTTTAGGATTTGAAACAAGGTGTTATTAATGGCTAGGCCTTTCCTAACTAGTAGTATGAGGATAGCTTTTGAAGACATTTTCTACTCATCATAGACCTTGCTATTGATTCTCCTTGTGACATCAATGATGGATTTAAAATAGCCCAAGGTTTTTATTACTTTCAAAGTACATATGTTTAACCCGGCAACACCATCAATGAGGACCCTTCAGATCGTATGTTTGTGAGCTTCGATAAGTAGATGTAAGGGATCATTATAGAGAGGCTTGTATGGTGATATGTCATGTTATGTAAATGTAGCATGATTGTTGGAAATGATGTAATTCACCATGGTTTGGAAGTTCTTTGGAGTTATGTCTCTTGGGAAAACTGCATTTTGAAGTTCTCTATCAAGAGCTTTCTTATTTTGTGGGGATATGCACAAAAGGTCAAACATAGTTACCTGGGAAGGTGTACACTTTAGCTGTTCCAAAAGATTGATTTGTGCATCAGGGGCTGCTAGAGGATTAACTGGTATAGCTTATTTGGAATGCTCTCCTTGAAATAAAACTTTGAAATAACATGGTGAAAATACATTTGGCATTTGGTTTTCTGATAGTAATAGTAGCCACACGACTATTTGAAGGATTGATGCAATTGAAAGTGTTATTAGTGTTAGCATAGGTGTAATTCACTTGTTTTGACTATCCACTAGACCATGAGGATTTCACTTTGTTATGATCATAGAATGTATTTTTGAAGATTGTGTGATTAGTTGTACCCTTGGATTGGTTATTTATGACATTGATAATCCCTATGTCGATTAGATCCTGAATGACATTTTTCAATCAATAGAAGTTGGGTGTCTTGTGTCCTTTTACCCAATGATATTTTCAAAATTCATTATCATTCCACCACTTTGGTTTTATAGCACCATGTTCGTATTCTCTAATTTTGGGAAGAGTGATAGTATTGGATTCTATCATCTTTCTAAAGGATGACTCTATCGATTCCCCTAATGGTGTGTAGTCTCATTTAGGAAAAGGAAACCTTTGTGGGAATTATGCGTTGGGTTGATTTTTGGACATAGCTATCACTTGCAAATTGGGTGTTTGATTTTGAGTGTTTACTTGCAGAGTGTTCACCATGGGTTTCTAATTTTTCATAGGTGCTCCTTCTAGTGAAACCTTTGGTTGAGAATAATTGACTATCTTGACATCAATGCCACCATCATTGGTGAAATTATTGTTCTTGTTCCACCATTTGCCTTTATCTGTTGCATTTTTGTTCATGTTAGTCTGGGTTAGGTCCTCAAAGATACCTCTCTTGATGAGGTTTTTCTCACAGTAAACTCCTCGTTCGATGAGTTTCTTGAAGTTAGGAGTGAGCTACAATTTTGTCGAAAATGATATATCTGGGATCAGATTATCAATGAACATAACTATGAGGTCTTTCTTGGGCACATCACACATTATTCATTTTTTAATGTTCCTCCACCTTTGTAGGAATTTCACAAAGGATTTTCCATCTCTTTGTTTTATGTGGCATAGGTCCTTGATGCTAACGTTGCATTCGATGTTATGATGGAAGTGAGAAATGAATGTTTTGGCCAATTATCCCCAAAACTAAATGTCATGGGGTAGGGATGAGAACCATTCCATTTATTTTCTAAATAGACTATGGTAACAGTTGCATTAGGTATATTTCATCATGTGCAACCTCAATGCAACTAGAAAAGATCTCTCTGATATGTTCTACACGGTTGGTACTGCCTCTATATTTGTCAAACTTGGGTGCCAAGAAATGAGTGGGAAATGGAGACATGTAAAATGAGTGATCAAAGGGGTATGGGTAAAAATCCTCAATTGTGTAGGACTTGGTTTTCCCTTGATTTTTCATGTCCATAATTTGGGTTTGTAGCCTTTTCATTTGCTGTATCAACATGTCTATCTGAGATTGATGAATATTTGTGGTATTGAATCTCTGCACCGTATTAGGTATGAGGCTTCGCCTTTGTGTTCCCTGATTTGGGACATATGATCTAGTACTTGGGACTTGATATTGGTTCCTCAGTGTGTGATTGTGATATTGAGGCATTTGATTGGTCCAAGATTGATGTTGTTGTTGTCATTGTTGGGGTTGTTTTTGTTGTTAGGGTTGTGTTTATTGTGATCCTTGTAGAAACAAAGGTGTAGCCTTGGGTGGATGTTGACTAAATGTCAGACCCACAAAGATTTATCCTTTTGGGAGCGAGGTATTGAGACCAAGTCTAGCAGGGATTGACTGTTGTATCAGAACAATTACAAATGGGTTGTTGCTTGTTTGAAAAATTGATGACCTAACATGACAACTTGATGTAAAAGGCCATGAGGCCAATGCTTATGATACACTAGTGACCAAGGGTGCACTTAGTTGGAAGTGTGTCATGATTTTTTTTGGAGGATGTGCTAGCTTTATTTGCAGAGCTAGTTTGGTTTGACACAGTCTATCCTGATGTCGCTATCATTGATGATGGAAAAATTTGGGATATCATAGGTTTTGTTTGAGATGGTCAAGTTGTGTTTTGACCTGCGAGAGGGTTCTTAGGCCATATTTTTGAGACATAAAATTCAGCGGGGATTTTGACTCCCTTCTTAATCAACATGGTTAAGAATATTTCTGGATTCCTCTCTAAAATAGCATCAACTACTTGTGTGGAATAAGCATCTTTCTCTATGCCTTCAAGCTCCTCCTCTATGACATATTGGAACATGGTTGGTCTATGGGGATTATCAATCTAAAGAGCATGACTAGTGTTTCTAAAAGATTCATCCTCTCTCTCTTGTTCCTACAGGGGAAATTGGTTAATATAGGACTCATCAAGTTGTGTTTTATCCTTCAAACTAGTGTAAGGTCCTTCATAGGGTGTGCGAGACATAGTGTTATCCATATTTTTTTAATAAAATAAGAGATATAAAGAAAACAAAAAGGGTAACCTTTCTAGAAGAGTCTGAGTTATGTTTTCACAAGGATAATTCTAGGGATAGATTATGAATTCTCTTGATCTCAAAGACTTGGTGATGTAAGATATGGATTCTGACTATTGTCGTTAGATGAGACAAAGTCATTGATAGAGATTGATGAATTTTTGAGATAACGGGATCAAGATAATCTAGTATGAAATTTTGAACTAACAATGTTTAAACAATAATTGTGTTATCAAATAGGGATGATCTTTAATGTTAAAAGATTCACACAATATTCTTTATTTTTTCTTGGGATGTAGACATTGATATTTCACACAAAATGGGGAATCTTTCCAAGGTTTCAAGGTAAAAATAGATGTTCAAATCTCTTGATCAAGTGCGGAAAAATTCCACCGATTGTGGTAAACTGATTGGTCAACTACAATAAATAATCACCGATTGCAGTAATTAAAGGCTCAACTATGACAATAAAGGGATCTATTGTGGTAAAATTTTGTCAACTGCAGAAATATGCATGCAATTGTTGTAAAGGGAGAAAGTCTGAAAAGGACCTCAAATTTGGTGTATTTGTCTAATAAAAATTGATTTTTGGAATAGGGGTTCTAATTGCAGAATAGGTTTGATGGTGATAGCCTAGACTTGAACATGGTGGACTCATTTTGATAGGTGTTGATGTTAGTTTTTTCATTTTTTGGAAACTAATCATACAACAAGCACAATAGACGATGTGTTTGTAATCTATCATGGGTTTTGAAACAAGGACAAACAAATTAATCTAGGTCAAATTTGGCTTCAAGATACAATATTATGGGCCCAATTCTTGAATACTTGTTATCTCAAAAAAAAATCATCACACTACTAGGACATGAAGGTCCATGACGTAGGCCCCCGTGTTTTTTTCATTGCCAGATATTGTTGTTTTGCTAGTGAAGATCTCTTTCAATACTATAATATCATGGAACACATATGTTGGGAATATTGGGGGGAAATTTTACAACCCCTTGCACTATAATAAGGTATTTGTTCAGAGGTGAATTGAGTAGGTATCTATTTAACAAGGTTGAACTAGGGTCCTTGGTTTCTATCCAATCAGTTTGTATGTGTGTGACTCACTTAAGAGCCTAGTTGACCATGCTGGCTACTTAGGGATATTCACCCAATCAATGCTATCATCAAAAAACCTCACACAAGCTTGGATATATATAAAATAGATCTTTGGCTTGTGCCTTGTTTATTTACTGAACAGAAGGATTATCAGTTTAAGGTCATTCCCCTAGGAAGAAGTGCATTCCTCAGACAGGCCTTTCTAAAAAAGCATAAAGGTTTTTAATCTAACCGATTTGTGCAAGTGCACCAATGACCCAAGACAAAAGGTTAATCGATTAAATACAAAAATTCCAAGTGTGAACTAAGTTAATCACCCATACACACACAAGCATTCAATTTTAAAGCCTAAAGCAGGTGATGATTTTCTTTTTTGATTTTAATGTACCAAATTGAAAGATTTTTTTGCCTTTGTTCAATTCTTACCTTCCATGCCAATTTTAAGCACTAAATTAGAAACGTGAGGTTAAAGATGTTTGCATACAATGCTCTTTTTAAGGACCAAAAACACAAGTGAATGAATTTTAGGTTGCTTTGTTAGGTCTATTTCCAAACCACAAGCTGAAATGACGAGTTACTACCAAAAAACCTTGGAATCAAAATGTATGATATTTGAGAAATACTTGATAAAAAAACCTTTGGTGTTTACAGTTTCCCAATTTTGTTTGGCCCTGGTGTTTTGATTCTGCATAGAAACTAAGAAAAAGACAGATTTTAATAGAGAATATTGAAATTTGAGCAATTGAAAAATTATTCTTTTCTATTGCGGTAAAGTTCTGGCAATTACGGTAAAAATCTATCAGTTGCGGTAAAGCTTTAGAAATTGCGGAAAAAAACTCTCAGTTGTGAAAATATGCTGGTGACTGCTACACAGATCAGTAAATTATGGTAAAAGTTTCTCAATTATGGCAATATAATATCAATTGTGGCACAGATCACTCAATTGCGGCACAATACCAGAAATAGAGAGTTGAATAAAGACATAAAATATTTGTGAAACCATAAAATTAATTGTTGCATTAAACTAGTTGATTGTGACACATTTTCATCAATTGCAAAAAAATACCAACAATTGCAAAATTACAATGATATGAAATATTAACAAAAAGAAAATCTGCAGTTGTACGACTGAGGCCACAAAGTCCTTTTTGTTGTCTTCAAGAAATTCTTGGGTTGTTTGATTCACGTTGGGTTCACCAAAATTTCATGGGTTGTATTTTGTACACTCAATTAATTAGGGCTAGTAGAACCTATTTGCAATGAAAGAGATCAATTAAACTACTAAGAATGAACCTACAAACAATAAAATGACAAGTAATCAAGGAGGAATACAAACGAATGCAAACCAACAAAGATCAAATCTTCTATTATCTCTCTCTACTCCTTCTGAAACACTATGTGTGTGGTGCTCAGTATTAGTATCGATGATGTCTATGAATTGGGAGCATCAAGAAATGATATTGACTTTGATCACAAGAATCCTTCAAATGCCTCTAGCAAGAATCCTCCAGAGTAAGGGCCTACGAAAGCTTGAAATTTTGGATCCTTCAAACGGTTATGAACGGTTGATTATATATAATATAGAAATTATATGAATGGTTGAGATCAATCCTAGATATTAGAGGATGAATGGTTGAGAACAAAGGGATCTAGAGAAGTAATCAGTAAACACTACCTCTTCAACTAGGAGAGAAGAGGTGATGTTTTAGTTTAACCGAGGAGAAACCAGTAAATCCACCTCTTCAACTTAGAGAGAGGAGATAATGTTTTATTCAACTGAGATGAAACTAGTAAACTCCACCTCTTCAATTTGGAGAGAAGAGGTAATGTTTAGTTAACTGAAAAGTTGATCATCAGTTAACTTTTTGAACTTGAGAAAGGATTTGTTTGAATATTAATTGATTTTTGTATTTAAAGTACTCAAACATGTGATAATTGAATTCTTTTTTATTTAGAATTGAATTATTAAGTGAAATTAAACTAATTTAATGAAATTAATATAATTAGAAGAATTAATTAATAAGTTTAAATATTTAAATTTAAACTTTAGGAAATTTAATTTAATTAATTAATGAAGATTAATCAATTAAGGTTAGTTAATTAAATAAAATTAATTATTTAATTAATTGTGGGGATATGATTAGATGATTTGGGGAATAAATTTAGAAGAAATAGATGATTAATTAATGATTAAAAAAACATTAATTAATAGATGAAAATTAGTGTTTTAATGTAAGGTTGCAAGTATATCCATTTTAGGGTGTCTATAAGGATATATATATTTTAAACAAGCTTTGTCTATGGGGAAATACCCTTTATATTGCCAAAAAAACAAGATTACATCTGAGTTAGGAGAGGTCTCTCCCATAACAAAATCATAATTTGAATACTATGTTCCTAATCTCAATGAAAAAGATATCCAATACCCTCACCTATCGATATCAGTTTTGCTACTATCTCTTCTGAGAATAGCTTGTCGTTAGCTTGAAAAAAATCCACAAACTTACCCATATCATATTCTTTCACTATGCAAGACTTATACAACAACCTTGCCTTTTCATCAACTTTTCTTTAGCTTTGTCTTTAGGGGAAAACATGGCATTAGTTACCTGAAAATAAAGTTCCTCTGCAATCTTCCTTCTGATCATTCCATTAACATGAACCACATGGCCTATTACTTGGAAACAGTCCTGTATCGGTCCCCAATAAGCCAAGCATAGTCTCCTTCTCCCTGTCATTTGCTTGGTCGAAAATACGCTTGATTTGCTCATTCGACATTTCCCTAAACTCTGCATCCTAGAGATATATGCATCCAATGCCCATCATATTTTCCATTAGATGCTACAGGATTGAAGAAACATGGTTCCTTCCAATGAATTGAGAATCTCTCTCCCAAGGAGGGAATAAATTTAATGAGATTTTTGAAAAAAGAAGCCTCTTCCTCAAATATACAAATGCATCAGTTCATGGGACTCCACCAAGCCACCATTTCAAAGTTGGGAAGGAATTTGCAATGGTCATGCGCTTCTATAGAAATATCCCATCCTTTCTTCCCGTGCTAGCAAATCTGACTCTAGCCTATTCCCGACCTGTCAAGGGAATCGATATCTAAATTTACTAGATTTTGTAGATCCTCTGGGATTGGGTCATCCTTGTCAAATTCCTAGTCTAATCCTCTATCTATACCCATGTTTTCTAGTTTGTCCACCACTATATTACCTTCTCTATACACATGCTCTACTTTAAAATCTTCAAGTTTCAGTAGATGTTCTTTCAATCTAGGAAGCCAACTCGCCAACCGCCAACTGGAAAATTCTAATTTCAAAACCCCATTAATGATAATCTGGGAATCTCCTTCAATGATGATTTTTCCAATATCATTTGGAGAGCACCAAGCTAATCTAGCTTCCATGGCTAAGATTTATGCTATGTTATTTATGGTGAAACCCACTTTTCTTGTGATGCCTTTCAAAATTTTCCCCTTATCTTTTATGATGATTGCGCTAATGCCATTATCTCCTAGATTGCCTCTGCTAGCTCCATCGAAGTTAAGCTTTGCCCATTCTTTTGGAGGATCCTGCCAGCGTGTAACCTTTTTGTCCACCATTTTGTCTTTAAGCTTTTGATCAGCCCTATGAATAGTGCTCCATGTCTTTTCCATATCCAAATCCTATTTTGACATGAATTTGTAATTTAGCCCCAAAATTTTGCTATTAACAATTTCTTCTCTAGCAATTTGGATTTTAGTCTTAAGTTGACTGATTTCTAAGACTTTTTCTTTGAATATCCTCCGGTTCCACTCCTTCCAAATATGCCAGACCAACATTCAGGGACTTACTAACTAGAAGAGACCCCATTTGGATTGATTTCTATCTTGGGGCCACGAGGATAAAAATTCTTTCAGCCTACCATTTCTAACTCCCTACCATTATAGCTTGCCCACAAGCCAATCCCAGCAATCTGGAGCAATTGGGCACCACAAAAGCAGGTGATCCACCATCTCTTCCTCCTAGCGGCACATGATGCACCAATTAGGTCCAGATATTCCAATTGATTTTAGCCTATTGCCTCTCAAAATTCTGCCATGTAATGCCACCCAAAGGAAGGCTCCAGCCTTAGGCAATGTCCATTTTCCCTAGCATAATTTAGTCAGCCAATAATCAGTACTCTTCTTGCACCTAAGAAGATCATATTATCCCAAAATTTATTATCCATGCGCCCTGCAAATAAGGAAACTCCAAGGTAAAAAATGGGAAAATTACCTTCCTCAAATCCCAAGATATTAATGATGGAACCTCTCAGCTTCTTATTGGTATGGAGAAAGTAAACCCTTGATTTAGTGGTATTCATGACTTTACCTAATTCCCTTTCATAATCTGATATCACCACCTTGATTATGCTTTCTTCCATAACCGATGCCACTCCAAAGAGGATAGCATCATCTGCAAATTGGGAGTGAGATATGGGATCCATATTTTTTTGAATTGAGATTCCACAACATTTATGAAGCCTGATATTATTCTTAATGAGATGACCCAGAGCTTCTACCATCAAAACAAATAGAAATGGAGATAGGGGATCACCTTTCCTTAACCCATTAGTTGCTTGGAAAAAACTAGTAATCGACCCATTTACAAAAATGGAGAAATGCGCAGATGAGATACAAAAAAGAATGCATTTAATCCATTAAAAACATAAGCCATATTGCGAAAGGAGTTCAACTAAAAAGGGCCACTGGACTTTGTCATAAGCTTTGCTAACATCAAGTTTAATTATCATACCTGGTTTCTTACTAAAATTCATGCTATGTATGGTTTCCCCTACCAAAATAATATTGTCTGGAATTTCCCAACCAGGTAGAAACCCATGTTGTTTTTCCAAAATGATTCCGCTGAGGATTGGTTTCAACCTATTTACCATCACCTTTGTCAAAATTTTATATAGTGAGTTGCAGAGCGCTATCAGCCTAAAGTCATCCATTAAAGAACTTTTCTATTTTTTAGGAATCAGCGTGATGACCATATTATTTAATTCTCTCACAAACTGGCCTTTTACTCAGAATGACTCCATAATTTTGAGAATGTCCTCCCCCATAATGTCCAACACTTCTGAAAGAATTCTGAAGGGAATCCATCTGGGCCTCACGCCTTATTGGTTGGGTTGTCAAAAGTGGCATTTTTAATTTCTTGAAGAGAGAAAGGTTTCATCAACTGGGAATTGTCCTCCTTTGAGATAACTTTTGGAATGACGTCTAACACTGAGGCTGATGAGGATAAAGTGTCATTAGAAGAACCCAAAATTGATTGAAAGTTTGATATTTCTATCTCCTCGTTGATTTCCTTCTTCTCCTGCCAATTTCTAAGATCATCTAGTATGCGGTTAATACTATTCTGAGATCTCTTTTCCTTAATCGAGGCATAAAAAAATCTTGAGTTTCAATCTCCAGCATTTATCCATTGCTCTCAAGACTTGTCTCTCTAGTAGATTTCTTCTCTGTGTAGAAGTTCTGCTAGTTCTCTTTTAAGGAACTTTTCTTTTTCAAACTCCACATTAGACATACTTGAGGCAATCACCACATTGTTCAAGTCCTCCAATTCTTTCTCTATCTTTAACATTTTTGAGAAATTTTTTTTAAAGGAAATTATATTCCATTCCTTAATTCAATCCTTGAATTCCTTTAATCTATTGACCATAACAAAAGTTGGAGTGCCCTGAAAGTGATTACTATCCCTCCACCAATTTTCCAAATTCGGCATAAAATCCTTATCTCTCCACCACATGTTTTGAAACCTAAAACTGCCATTGACCTTCTGGGTAGAAGCGAAAAGACTTAATTGAATTGGGAAGTAATTTCCTATAATTTCATGGGAATTATGTTGTATTCTACATTGAAATCTAGCCAAAACAAGTCAACCAAAAACCTGTCCAATCTTTCAGAAATCCTAGTGAAGTTTTTCCTTCTATTGGACCATGTAAATCGCCCATTGGACATGACCACATCAAACAAATTATTATTCTATACAAAGTCTCTGAAATCATCCATGACCCTATTTTTTTTACTATTGCCTCCCGATTTTTCCTCTAGATCAAGAATAGCATTAAAATCCCCTGCCAAGATAACCTTATTCAAACCCACACAAGAAATTTTTGAAGAAAGCTCTTTCCACAACAAAAGTTTATCTTTAGTTTTGGTGGGCCCATAAATATTAAATATAGGGAAAGAGATGTGTTCTTTGATAACTTCCACCATGCCAAACAACTAGTGATCATGTTTTTCTAAAAGAGACATCTTAATTAAAGATGGGTTCCACAAGAAGCCAATCCCACCTGAAGCACCTTTAGCTTCTTGGCAAAAACCTTCCCACTAATTGCAAGAGAACAAGAGACTGAGGGATTTTTCAAAATAGAGTTTTGTCTCTTGGATTAAAACTAACTCACTTTCAAGCCTCTATAGCACTCATTTGAACAATCACTTCTTGTCAGAGGTTGATAGATCCCTGACATTCCAGGATGAGATCTTCATTTTCCATAAAGGGAGATTCCTTCTTCCTTGGATTTCTTCAAAAAGTCAAAGATGCTGACAATACCTTTCTCTTTATCCCTATCTTCCCTCATCTGTATATTAGAATTCCTACCTCTACCACCTTTGGCTTTCCCCAAAAGAATGTTCACCGATTGACTAATACATCTAGGTTCAATATTATCCAATTCATCAACCAATAGACCATCTAAAGAATCCCTATCATAGTCAACCTCCAAAATCCAAGTGACAATGAGTGTAAGGAATGATGGCCTTAGAGATATCCTTCTCTTGGGGTTTATCCTAATGAGAAGATGAGCATTCCCCTTCCTCCTTAGCCACACTGAAATTTATCATAGGATTTTTCTTTAGCAACTCCTCCTGTGGCTAAAAAATGGTTGTAGTAACCATTTTTTGGATGCTGGCTTTCTTCCTCCAAATTTTTGCAGGTTTGATGAAAACCCTACATTCCAAGGTTGTGTGATTCTTTAGCCCGCATTTTAGGCATTCCAAATGCTGGTTTTCTACTTCAGTAAATTGTTTCCAAACCAGATCTCCCGCTTTCAGATTAATGAAATCTGGAACTTCCTGGACCGCTGCTATTTTAATTATTGCATAAATATAAGAATCATTGTTTATAATTGATTCATCCACCTCTAGTAGAGTACCTAGCGAATGGCATATGCAGTCCAAACTGGAATCTCCCCAAAATTAAAGAGGTAAGTTATACAGCCAAATCCATATCAGATTCTGATAAAACCCATGAGGTAAAGGGTTGAAATTAGATTGCCACGGTTGAAGATAGAGGGGGATAGCTCACAAAACCAGTTTTGGCGGGACAAAATCGCATTTCTATTCTCCTCATTCTAGAAAATATCTATGAAAAAATTCTTTGGAATGAATTTGATGATAGTTTCCTTGCTCCAATTCTTAGAAACCTAATTTCTCATTTGATCTCTGGAAAACCTGTCTCTATTGAAACACCCAATAACTATAATCTTTTCCCATAAGGTGGCATCCTCTTTAACCTCCTTTGGTAGTAAAATTTCCACCACCTTCTCCTTCTTCCCTTGTTTAGACCATAAAATGACAACATCATCCTATCGAGAGCCACCTAAATTGGGAAAAGCCTTATGACTCCCATGAATCGGACCAAATGTTTGAGAAAACCTGCAATCCTTATTTCTCCTCACCCATCTCCTCTCTCTCTCTCTCTCTAATTTTAGGTTAATGTTATGGATTGCATATCTCCACTTGACGCATTTTTTATTTTGGAAAGATTTGAGGGGTAGTCTACACCACATTTGTTCGTAAGGATGATAAACATTTATAAGGAGATAGAATTAGAGATTAGGCCTCCACTCAAAGAATTCATAGTAAAATTTTAAGAGTTGGGAACCTCACTAGATCACCCTGTTTTGAAGATTTTCTTTCAACTATTAGAAGATGATGAAGATAGTGAGAAGGAGGCTCATGATTAGATTGACCATAATGGAGATCTCAATGATGAAGAAGAAAACATGTGTTATGAACAAAACATGTTCTATGAAGAGGAAGAAGATCTAACTTACATTATGGAAGAAGAATCTTACATGTCCCCTTTGGAAACATTCTTAAATGGAAAGATATGAGGGTGAATCTAAAGTACATTTGTTCATCATAATGACAAATATTTATTAGGAAATACCTTCAGATATCATGCCTTTGGGAAGGAAATTAATGGATAAACTTCTTGAGTTAGGAATCTACCATGATTCTCAACTGAAATTTTTTCTTGATCAAGTACGTGAGGGATTGATGGAAGAAAAAGATGAACATAGGGAAGAATTTACAAGTGCTCCAAATTTGAATGCAACTAAAATTTGTGATCAGACTAAAAAGCTCCTATACATGAGAAGAGTGTTGATATTTGTGATGAAATAGATAAAAATGAGAACCATGATGATACTTGTAATAACATGGAGGAAGAAAATTTAGATCACGTTGAAGAGAAATCTGTACATGGTGATATTTGTATGAAAAGAAAAATAAATGACCATGATGATAGGGGAGAAGAATTTCTTAGTACAAAGGAAATTTAAGATTTTTTGGATTCTTAATATGATAAATATATTCAGAGAAGTGGTGAAATGTTTTTCTCAATCCAATAGATAAAAGAATTCATAGATCAACACATATTCGGGGGGTACTATATGAAGGAGATGATGAATTTCAGGAATCAAATAATGGAGATGAAATAGAACAACATACAAAATTTGAACATGAAGACATTTTAGATGAGATCTCTCAAGAAGATATACCCAAGCTCTCTATGTTCCCGATTCCATTATTTGAACAAAATGAAAAAGAAGATGTGCCTGAGTTCTCTATGTTATTGAAACAATTATTTGAAAAAGGATTTTATATGCAATCAAGTCCACCAACATCATGATAAAGATAGTGGGCTTAGTGATCTTTTTGAAGATGATGAATCTCAAAATATGAATGAGGAAGTATATTCAGAAAGTGAGACATACATTATTCCATCCTAGGAGAAGAAGTGGCATCAAACTTATGAAGATGAGATGAAATCAACAAAACATAATAAGGAGAATATGTTGAAGATTAGTTATAAAAATTATTTGAGTTTCCTATCAGATCAAATTATTTATAAGAAGGAATTTCTTGAATGCGAGTTATCTTCAGATCCTTTTTGTGAAGAGAAGAAACATCTCGAGTATAGGGAAAATTGTGTACATATAGGCATCCAAGTAGAATATCTTGATCTAGTTACTTGTGGGGTTGATCAAATGCATTGAGATCCTTCATCCAACAAAGAATTGAGTGCACCTAATGATTTCTCAAAGGAAAAACATAAGTTAGATACCAAAGATTGTATTGATGAAGTAGAAGCAATGAATATTGTCCATAAGGATGATGCATCAGATATAGAAAGGGATTAGATGTTGTGGCTAAATGATTTTGAAAGTTGTCTATGTTCAGATACTCTAGTTGATGAGGAAAAGGAGTGATATAATATCATATTTATGAGATCCAAATTCTTACATGAACAAAATAAAATTTTTGAGATAGGGAGATAGAAGTGTTCATTTTGAGGGGCTTGGGGGCACCCAGTTTTGTTTTGCATTAGGTAAAGAATAGATACTTGGTCTGCTTCTCCAAACACAATTTAGATCTTTCTGTGTCTGAGTCTGAACACACATCTCCAAAAAGAGACACTGGTGGAACCCAAATTTGTAGATCAATTAGCATGTCCAAACAACTTAGGGAAGTACTCTTTAAATCCATATCATTCATGGTTTATTTATTTTGTATCTTTATACTTCATGAATTATGCTATTATCTAACTCTAATATTTATCAGCCTTCATTTTCATATTTAAATTCATAATCTAGCCATTACATGTATTTTCACGGTATCTTTGTTATATTTAATTACTTTGCAGGTCTGTTTGAAAATTAAATCTCAAAAAAGATCTACGATTGGTGTGATCCCTTAAACAAAAGGTGAACAATCTTTATTCATTAAGGCATCACGACGAGCTGAAAGATATCCTTTAAGATCTTGCTTGACTGAGGTGAAAGTTATTTAAACATTTAGCAAGTCAAAGTTCATCCGGTGGTTGGCGTATTCCCACAATAAAAAAGATAAGTGATCTTTACTCTTCGAGGGACCATGATAGAGTGACACGCATCCTGGGCCCACAATTTTGACCAACAAAGTAAGAAGATTGACCATTAAACCTCAATGATTATCTACGATAGGCGTAATCCTGCCAAGAGAAGATGAAAATTATTTAACCATTAAGGGAATGTGACTGACCGACATGTATCCCCACCCCACTATAGTCTGAGTGTCAAAAAAGATTGATATACAGTTAACCTTCAGTGAAGATATACAGTAGGCGTGATGGCTCAAAGTAGAGATGATTGTTCTTTATCCTTCAAGGGAACATGACTAGGTGAAACATGTCCTGGGCCCACAGACATTGAATGATGAGATAGAAATAATATAGTTGGTAGTTTCTGATTCACTGAGAAGGCTAACAAGGATGCTCATCATTTAAAAAGAATATTAAAATATGAGCTACTAAATCCCCCATCTTTTAGCACTTGGGTTAGATCAATGGTGATATTTTTAACTGATCAAAAAAGGTGATTGAGTTTTACAAAAAGTAAAATATTGATCTATGATTAATCTAGACAAAGATCTATGGTCATTGTAATCCCACAATCAGAAGATGCACATAGTTTAGCCTTCTAGGGATTAAACGTGAGCGATGTGTGTCCCAGACCCATAGACTCTAAGTAACATGATTCTTTGTTAAAATGTGAAAGGAATCAACGGTTGGCATGATCCCGCGATCGATAGATTAATGTATTTTACTCATTGAGGCATTGTGAGATGATGACACATGTCCCTGATGATCAAAAAGATAGAAATCTTGGGTGGCAGCATTGATGATGCATTTTTTATCATTTTATAATATTTTAATTATATATTTTTCCAATGAAGGTTTTGTATACTATTTAATGCATCGTCGACGTTCTTCGTGTAGGGTTTCAAAGGTGGTGGATTCCATTAATATATCTAGTGATGAGATAGTGAAATATTTGTGAATGGGAGAGATTATTACATGCAGACATTTGTTGAATAATATTTATGAAGATATATGATTCCAGAAGGTGGTTGACAACATTGATGATCTAATTCTTGTCGACGAGTCTTTTCAATATACCAGAAACAATATCTTTTACCAGAAGCAGAGCTATCTGGATAAACATATAATCAAATCATCATGATGATTACACACATAAATAATTATTTTGAATTGTCTCTAACAAATCACAAGTGACTTTTTAGTTACTATTATTTTGAGTCCTTATGGTCAACAATTATTTTTAGACATGGATGATTAATCCTTCCTTTATTGTAACTGTTATTGTTCAATTGTTGATCTTAGGGTTAGGTATTAGTTATGAACAAACATATTGATCTAGATCTTGTATTCATCCTTTGAAATTTATATAAATAAGGATACCAATATCAATACAAGGATAGGACAAAAATAAGATAAAATATTCTATAGATTGGGTAGTTGGATCAAAAACTTGTAACATGAACTTGGATGTACCATTTTTTCAAAATCAACAAAAATAAGTGATTTTTTTTCATATTTGGGAATTGATTCAATTTCATTTTTTCTTAGTCCCTTGGATAAAATATTTTGATTTTCTTCAAAATGATAGTTAGATGTTGCATACTTTTGATTAAATATACAGTTTTATTACCAATTGTTCTTTTCATCTTGCATGGTTAAATTAAATTTATTTGTGGCCATAATCAATCTGTCTATCATTTGAAAAGTTAAATTAAATTTAAATAATTGTGGATTTATCTTGAGATACATGCTGATTTTAACACCTTTGAAGTGATATGTTTCTTGCAAACTATCTCTGAGGTTGTACTTAGGGTTGGGATGATTTTGACTCTATTGCTTGTAATAGAATAAGAAACTGATCTACTCATTAATTGGATTATGGTTATTCAGTTTATTGTTTAAGGTTTTGTGAAATCCTATCCATCTATTATTTTGCATTGATACATATATTTTTTAAACATTCTTTCAATTACTCAAAGTATTTCAGTTTTTCAGTTTGTGATATAGATCTTTCAGTTAGATTTATTTCAAGTGCCTTTTCCATACTTGAGAGAGAGGATTTGAGGTGTGTTATATCTGCTATAAAAATCCTTAGGACTTGAAGGATAATTTTAAGGTGTAGGCTTACCAGGCTTGGTTCTATAGAGCCAGACTTGCAGAAGGTTCAACCTTGGCTTGGTTGAATCTTGTTAGTTGGCCAAATCATTTAGGTTTCCCAACATTGGATTGGCATGTCCATAGGATATCCAATCTATTGATTTGAGCTCTAGCACATGGTATGATA
The DNA here is from genome assembly GCA_018584345.1 of Thuja plicata. NCBI lineage: Eukaryota > Viridiplantae > Streptophyta > Pinopsida > Cupressales > Cupressaceae > Thuja > Thuja plicata. The sequence continues at coordinate 3,892,333 of MU223136.1, read as the reverse complement.
GGTAATATATGTAACTTAAAATTCTCAAATTTATCTAATGAGGAAAATAAAACTGTTGAAGATGCTATTGTATTCCATTTTCATAAATTCATCAGAAGACCAAGTCAAATCAAAAGTCATATTGTTGATGAACTTTATGAAGTAATTAATGTCAGATGGGAGTCAGCACTTGAAACTTAAAAGGAGGTAAGAGAAAGAAAACTTTTCTACACTATGACACATTTGAAAGTAAATGAAATAGATGAAACACTTAAGAAATACAAAGAAAGATTTTGAATTAGCTATAGAACTACAAAGATTCTATTTGGAAAGGAGAAAGAAGTTGAAGATGAGGTAGTGGTGATATGGAAGAGGATATTCAACATTAAACCACCACTCATAATAGATACAATAGGTACATATTAAGTAGATGATTCTTTATGTGAGGTCCTACCCTGACTGTGCTTTTAGAGCTGATACTTTTATATTATGTTATCAAGATGATACATTATTTTTTATACATTGCCTTATTGGACATAGATTTTATAGCATAGATATCATGTTATGAATCTATTTTGATGATGTTTGGATATATTGTTATATGCTTATGATTCTTAGATCTTGATGACATGTTTTAAAAGGTTTCCATTATATGTTTCTAAATTTTCAATTTGATCATGTGGCATATAAATGTGGATTACAGATTTGAACTCTGCAAATGATCTATATTGGTTAATTTGAAAGTTAGATAAGTGATTCAAAGGATTTTTGTGATTTATCAGTTATATGTATATGGATGACCTAATTATGAAAAGTAATGTATAAATTATGGCTAGATAAATATAATATACTATATAATATCATGTATGTATGATTTCTTCCTTGGACTACTGATGCTCTGTTCAAGGGTGCAGGTAAATAAAACATGGATTCAAACTGGGTAAACAAGATTGGGTTAGTGTTAAAATCCTTGTGAAGCCAAGGTTAACCCTAAAAAGGGAAATAACCTAATTGTAATGTAATATATGTTTGTAAATGTAATTATGCATGTCTGTAAATTTAATTTCTTCTATTTTTAGTAATTTCCTATCCGGCATGCCAATGTGTAAATATAATGTGCTTTGCAGTTCTGATCGGCACTTGTATTGTGAATTGGCATGCCCATGCAGTTGAGAGGTTAAGGTTTCACCCTAGGTTGTCTTGTAGTGTTCCCATGTAGGGTTACTCACCTTGGAAACCTTAATCAAGAGCCCCATCATAGAAATTCGTAGGTTAACTCTTAGTGAGTTTTAGAGGGGTTAAAATGAGCCCAAAATTGTAGTTGGGGGTTAAAAATGGCTAGTCCTATAGGTATAGTATGGGTTAGGGTTAATATTTAATTATTATAGTGTCTTTATCACATTTATGGCCCATCTAAAGTACCATTCTTGGATAGTGGAAAAATTTGGGAAGAGGGAAGACCATCTCCTTCTTCAAGATAGTGGGGTTTCTTTCATGTACAAGAAGGGACAAGTATTAGGGAAGGTGACTCATTTCACCTCACATATTATTGGGAAGAGGTAAGAGTTGGCTAGCGATCCATTTTAGGGGAGATGGAGAGGAGAGTTGGGATTGATTTCCCACTCTCCATTTTGGGAGACTTCTAGTTGAATTGGAAAGACTTTCTAGTTTTGGGAGCTAAGGGAAGAAAAGATAAGGAAGGAAGGAGGATCATCTAAATTTCATTACCATTTTCTAGGAGAAAGGTTGGTGCTCTCAAACCATGTTTAGCCTCTTGGCATTTCTTGTTTTGTCTTGTAACTTGAATGAGTATATTTATATGTGAAACCATCTTGTGTAAATGGTGATGTTGTTGTGGAAGTATTTGTTGTGTGAATTTTGTTTGTTGCTATCTTTTTCTTCATTATTTATTCTTGTGATGATTCATGGGAGTGAATGGCCAATCTCACCCTTGGGAGGGAAGAGAGCCATTGTGGGTGAAGGGATTAGTTGTGGAGTCTTGGTTGTAGTAAAACCCTTGGGAAGGCATGTGAATTCAGCTCAATTATGTGGTATTTATTTTGGCATTCTCCTACTTGGTTGTTTCCAACTTCACCCCTTTAAAGGGTCAATTGTGACCAAATTGCGTAAAATCTTGGGAGGGTGTTGTTTTCTTTTAGAGTTTGTTTGGTTGTATTTTGTATTTATTAAATGTTACCCATCCATTTCTTGTTCCCCTGGCTCAGAGATGTTCTCATAGAGACCTAGGATGGGAGGTGAGCTCCCATGGTTTATTTAAAAACCTTGTTATTTATAGATTTTGTAGCTGTCTCATTTACTCTGAAAGGGATGATGCTCAAAGCTTGGAAAGAAAATAATTATTGTTTACTATTGTATTTTGTAAATGTAAATTTTATATCAAGACATAAGATTGAATCCTATGTAATATTACATCTCATATGGTGAAGGAACTTTGTTTTAAATTAAACATCTTTATCATGTTTAAGTTCTTCTTTAATTCTATTTTCTTTGACTGTTCAAAAGCACAGAAATGCATAAAATATGTTTTAAATAAGTAGATTCAAATTATTTTTATTGATTTCATAAAGAGATGTCTATGTTCAAATATTAGTTCTAGATTATAAAAGTGTTAGTCTTTTATAAAGTTGTCATTTAAATTATGTTTCCTTTGAACATACAAAGCACATAAATGCATAAAATATGTCTTATTCAAGTAGATTCAACTTTGTTTAAACACATGCATAGATAGATCTATTTTGTTTCTTGTTACAAATACATCATTTCATGTAAATAAAATAATATATATAAGTTTCTTTTAGTTCCCTTTATATGCATTCAATCATTTAATATTGCAACTGAATTTGAATTAGGAAGTACTGAATGCTCTCTGAAATCTTGTGGGGATCGTTTTGGACAGGTTACCACTTGGAGACTAGGTAGCAAGGCTAGGGGGAGCAACCCGTGAGTGGAGTAGGAGCCCTCCTCCTTGATGAGTCAAGGAATAGGTAGAGAAAGAGGGTGAATCTGCACACATGGAAAATCCACCACCAGGGTTTGTACCTTAGACAAGTAGAGGAGCACCCCAAGATGTGGGGGATTGGATTAAGGATTTTCTTCACCTTAGGCCACCACCTTTTTTAGGGGCCACATATGGGATCGAGGCTAAGGAATGGTTATTGAGCTTAGAGAGATGTTTTGGTTTATGCCAATTTGAGAGAAACATGAGGGCTCAATTTTCCATCCACTTGTTTAGAGGGGGAGCCTCAATTTGGTGGCAACATAAAGTGTTCAAGAGTAACCTGGTTATTGACATCCTCACTTGGGAATCATTTTTAGAGAGATTTAGGGATTGTTACCTCTTAGAGAACTACAGATGGTTTCATATAAATGAGTTTCATGATCTTCAGTAGAAAGGCTTATCTCTTGCTCAGTATGAGAGAAAATTTATTGAGCTTCTACCATATGTGGAATACATGAAGGATGAGAAGCTTCGTGTGAATCAATTTGTTAAGGGGTTGAATGCAACTATATCTGGACAGGAGTGCATGGTAGAACCATGGAAGCTATGGGAAGCCATAGAGAAGGGTTTAATTGCAAAGGAGGTACAAGGTAGAGGACATGATACATGAGATCTGTCATAGAACCAAAATCCCACAACTCAAAGTTAAGGTTATTAGAGACCCTGTTGGAAGGGGAATCAAAGGCACTCATTGGGGACCTTTAGAGCCCCATAGCCTCAGCCAAAATAGACTCAATAGAGTCAGAGGACTATACCAACATAGGTACAATAGGGATTTAAGCCCAAAAAGTGTCAGGCATAGGGGCCTAGACAAGATTAGAGGTTACAGGAACCATACAAACCTCCAGTGAGGACTCATAAGACCTCTCATGGTGGATTAAATAGTTCTAGTAAGACAAATGAATCATAGTACACTAGATCAAAGAGCATACAAATGCAGTCCCGAGGGTCATGTTTCATTTGTAGAGGCATATGGAATTTTTCTAGGGACTACCCTTGGGGAGGTGGTCCGCATTCAAAAACATTTGAGGCCATGGTTGGGGACTTGGGTAAGTCCCATAGAGTCTTTGCAGTGGTTGATAACTGCCAGGTTGAGCATTAGGTCATAGTGATTAAGGAAGTATGTATGATTTGAGGCAATATCATCACTATCCTTTTTGATTTAGGAGCTATTGATTCTTTCAGTTCCCCCTTTCTAGTGGAGCGTTGCGGGCTAGTGGTAGCTAGACAAGAGGTGAATTGGGAAGTTGAGTTACTGTCAGGTGCTAGGGTATCAGTTGATTATATATTCAAAGATTGTTAGTTATAGATAGGAGATATGATCTCTATGATTGATCTATATATCACACCTCTTGGTTGTAATGATTTAGTTCTTGGCATGGATTGGCTTTGCGCCCACAACATCAAGATGGATTGTAGACAAAAGAGGGTCAAATGTGTAGATGGTTTAGGTTCACCCATGGTCATTTTAGGGGTCCAAAGACCCATATCCCTCTATGTGATCTCCTCTATGTAGCTCAATCATTGCATGCACAAGGGATTTCAGTTATTTTCCATCACTATCAATGAAAGAGAGGAAGAGGAGGAGAAGGGAACCTCCCTTCATGACTTCCCTATATTACAGGAGTATGTAGATGTATTTTCCTTAGAGATACCTAGTATCTACCCACCTAGGGTAGTTGATTTTCATATAGAGCTGGTGCCAAGAGATGAGCCAGTATCTAGAGCCCCTTGCAGGATGACTACTCATGAGCTCAATGAGCTCAATATTTAGTTGGAGGAGCTCTTAGAGAAAGGGAACATTCACTCCAATGTTTCACCTTTGGGAGCACCCATCATCTTTGTCAAGAAGAAGGATGGATCACTTAGGTTATGCATGGATTGGTGCGAGAATATTACAGTAACCATCAAGAATTGGTATCCGCTCCCTAGGATTGATGACTTATTTGTTCATCTTTAGGGTGCCCGAAAATTCGCTAAGATAGATCTGAAATTAGGGTATCATCAATTGTAGATTGTGGATAGTGACATTCACAAGACAACTTTCCACATGATGTCTGGCCACTATGATTTTACCGTGGCTCCATTTATCCTCGCGAATTCTCCAGCAATATTCATGAGTCTTATGAATGGAGTATTATGTACCTTCTTTGACATATTTTTAATGGTGTTCATGGATGACATATTGATATATTCTCATAATGAGGAGGATCATATGGAGTACCTAAGATACATATTATAGTGCTTGAGAGATAATCTGTTATACGGTAGTTTGTCGAATTGTGCTTTCTTTAGGACAAATGTCCACTACCCTAGCCACATTATATCAGGTGATGGGATCGCAGTCGACCCATCAAAGTATAGAGCTATCATGGATTGGCTGACACCTACTACTATGACTGAGGTCAAGAGCGTCATAGGGATAGCATGCTACTACAAATGATTTTTTGAGGGATTTTATAGAGTGACACACCCTATCACATCCCTTCCAAGAAAGGGAAAGAGGTTTGAATGGATGGAAAAGTGCGAGAGAGATTTTTAGGAGCTCAAGAGAGTCCTTACTAGTGCACCTATCCTATCTTTTCCCAATCCTTTAGTGGAATTTATGGTATGCACATATGTATTCTTAGATGGACTTGGAGCAGTCCTTACACAGGATGGACGATCCATTTCCTATGAGTCTAGGATACTCAAGAATTGCAAGCTTAATTATCCTACCCATGACCTTGAGTTAGTTGTAGTGGTTCATGCATTAGTGAGGTGGAAACACTTTATTTTGGGACACCATTTTGAGCTCCATTCAAATCACTAGACCCTCCAGTACATTTTCACCCAGCTTAATCTTAATGCCCGATAGAGGAGGTGGATGAAGCTCCTTTGTGAGTATAATTTTGATGTCCACTATATCAAGGGGAAAGAGAATATTGTAGCTAATTCCTTGAGTAGGAGGTGACATACACTCTCCTCCATGAATACTAGTACTAATTTGAGGGATCACATACTTTAGCACTTGCTTGAGGATGAGCTCTTTTCATAGTATGTTCAGTGAGATCGAGTTTAGAGGCCCCTTAAAATTTGATGGATATTCCTTAGAATCTGATAGACTTCTTCATCATAGGGGAAGAATTTAGGTCCCTACACCCAATGTGTTGCATGACTTTATTATACTTGAGGCTCATAGAGAACCATATGGATCGCACCCCAGAGTGAAGAAGTTGCATGAAGATCTAACGCAACTCTATCACTAGATAGTTATGAGGTTTCACATTGCTAGTATTATGGACAGATGTTTAGAGTGTCAGAGAGTTAAGGAAGAGAAAAAAAATCTAGGTGGGCTTCTTCAGCCACATGAGGTACCTGTGTGGAAGTGGGAAATTATTGCCATAGAATTTATTTTTGGTCTACCTATGTCTTCTCACCAGCATGATGCTATAATGGTGATAGTGGATATCTTGACGAAATTTGTCCACTTCTCACCTATGCATACCACTTTCATAGCATCTATAGTAGCACATCTATTCTTGCAAGACAATTTTAGGCTCCATCACATTACTCGTAAGATTATATCGGATCGTGATTCTCTCTTTACCTCTTCATTTTGGAGAGAGTTATAGAGAGCATTGGGAACCAGGGTCAATTTTAGTACAACCTATCACCCTGAGACAAATGGGTAGACTAATATAGTTAATCAGGGTTCAGAGGATATGTTGCAGATGTATGTTATGGATCACTAGTCCAGATGGGAGGAGTACCTTCACCTAGCAGAGGTTTCCTACAACAATGGGAATCACACATCCTTGGATATGCCTCCTTATCGAGCCTTGTTATATGGAAGGCTAGGTTAGACACCATTGAGTTGGGAAAGAATTAAGGATAGGGTTCCAGTTGAGACAGATTTGGTCAAGGACATGGAGCAATAGGTTTTTTTGATCAGGCAGTGTCTCAGAGAGGCTCAGGATAAATGGAAGAAATATGTAGACACAAAGAGGGTTGATAGAGTCTACATATTTGGAGATAGGGTATTTATGAGAATGGGTTTGGATAAGAGTTTGATCCATTTTAGAAAAAGGCTCTATACTCACACCCCGATTTGTAGGACCTTTTGATATTTTGGAGAGGATAGGACCAGTTGCCTATCATCTAGCTTTGCCACCTAGCTTATCATGCATCCACGATGTGTTCCATGTATCTATTTTGTAGAAATATATTTATGATGAGTCTCACATTATTGATTGGGATGCCTTATAGGTGGAGTCAGATGGGCAGTTGGTTCTGGATCACATCTGCATACTAGCTCGGTAGACATTGGCCCTTTGAGGCTGATAGATGGACTAGGTTAGGGTCTAGTGAGATTGTTTTGACGAGGTCACAACCTCGTGGGAGGATGTAGCACACATGAGATATGAGTACCCCCACCTTTTTTATGAACTCTAGGAGGAAGTTCATGCCTAGAGGGGGAGGATGTGAGGTCCTACCCCGACCATCCTTTTAGAGATGATACTTTTATATTATATTATCAGGATGATAGATTATTTTTGATACATTGACTTATTAGAAAAATATTTTATAGCATATATATATATCATGTGATGACTCTATTTTGATGATGTTTTGATATATGGTTATATGCTTATGATTCTTAGATCTTGTTGACATGTTTTAACAAGTTTCTGTTCTATGTTTCTAAATTTTGAATTTGATCATGTGACATATAAATGTGGATTATGGATTTCAATTCTAAAAATGATCTATATTGGTTAATTTTTAAGTTAGGTAAGTTATTCAAAGGATTTTTGTGATTTATCAGTTATATGTATATGGATGACCTAATTATGAAAAGTAATGTATAATTTATGGTTAGATAAATATATTATAATGTATAATACCATGTATGTATGATTTCTTCCTTGGACTACTGATGATCTGTACAAGTGTCACTAGTAAATTTGACTTCAAATTTCGACGAAAATTGGTTGAAATTTCGACAGTAATTGGTCAAATTTACGACCAAAACTTTCGTCGTTCTTTTTTTGTCAAATTTTAAAAAAACATAGTGGCTGACTTCATAGAGGAAATTAATCAGTGATTGTATTAAAGGATACTTTGAAGATTTATATGAACAACCAACTTTATTAAAGCACTTATATGCTTAAGAAACAAGTTGGTCAGGCTTAGAGATCATATTAAAGTTTCAATTAAAGATACAAACTTATATTTTAGTCGATTCCCTTAAGAATTTATGTTTCCTCTCTTGTATCTTGGTTTTGTTGAATCCATTTTATTTTGGTACAATTTTAAGATTTGGAAGAAATGTTTTGTTTGGGCTCATATGCTTGTGGACTCGTTTTTAAATAGATTGTTTTATTATCTTTAGTTTTATTATGTATCTATTTTATATTAAGTAATACAAATCTTGGCTTCAGCCTTTAACTGACCAAAAAAGAATGTTTCTTCATTTTTTGATTTTCTGGTTCCCCTTTAGTGCCTCTCTTTTCCCCTTTACTCCTCTTTCAGACCAAGTCAAAAATCTTATTCCTCACCATCTTTTTTATGATAAAGCACGTACTCTGAATTAAAAAGTCAATCAAAAAA
>MU223136.1:3848297-3865074 GCA_018584345.1 Thuja plicata | reverse complement strand
ACCTTTTTGAACTGAAGAGGTGGGTGAAGTTACCCATGTGGACTGGAGAGATGGGTGGAGTAACCCATGTGATCTGATTGGAGTTATCTCTTTGAAGATAAATGAATATTTAATTCATTTTTTTAATAATTGTTTTCAACATGTGAGATAATTGAATTCTTAAGAATTGCTTTATTTGATGAAATTAAATTAATTTAATTGGAAGAATTTAATTAGTAAGTTTAAATATTTGAATTTAAACTATAGGAAATTGAGTTTAATTAATTAATTAATGGTAATTAATTAATTAAATCTTAATTAATTAAATAAAATTAATTATTTAATTAATTTTGGGAATTTGATTAGATGATTTGGGGAATGAGTTTAAAAGAAAATAGATGATTAATTAATGATTAAAAAACCATTAATTAATTGATGAAAATTAGTGTTTTTAATGTAAAGTCGCAAGCCTGTCCATTTTATGGTGTCTACATTTGCCCCTCTTTGATGCGATGTGACTTGTCGCAGTGTGCCAAAGATTCTTTGATTTTGCCCCAACTTGCCCTAGCATTTAGTAGGTGTATTTATGCCCCTTCAACAAATTTGAGCAGAAAATCATGAGACGAGCGTTAATTTGTTGAAACTGCAAATTGTGGCACTAGGTAGCTAACGGATCTGAAAAATAGTTTAAAATGCCCCTATAATTGACCTTTGAAGTTTTTGGGGACCGGGAAGAAATTTTGGTCCTCCTAGGTGAAATTAGGGTTTTTTAGAACCCCTACAAGTAGCTAAGAGAGCTCTTCATTTGTCACTTTGCGATTTGGAGCTCTTATCTTCTTGGTGAGTTTGTTTATTGTTTTCTGCTTCCTTTTCTTACTATTTTTGAGCGATGGTGGGTCTTCCAGGCATTGTTCATATTTCTAATCGAGTCCATTTGTATCGGCGACCTACTGGCTCTGGACGTCTGGTGAGTTTCCTCGCTTTGCGTGTCATTTATTGCATTATTTATTACTTTTAATTTTTGATCTTTTTTGAAAAATTTATGCCTTTGCCACAATCGCCTACGATTTTGCCGCAATTGCAGTTTAAATGCCACAATTGCTGGTTCTAAGCTGCAATTGATAAAAGTGCCACATTTTCTTTCTTAAAATGCCACAATTGTTGTTTGAGTGCCGCACTTGTAGTTTAGGTGCCGCATTCACATAAAAGTACCACAGTTGACCATGTTTAATGCCGCAATCAAGTTTTTAGCACTGTATGCCTAATGTCTTTGTCAGTTATCTGTCTCTTTTAGCTTCTGTTACGTTCCTCAATATCTAAAATTGATAATTTTTTGTTTTTTGTAATCTCTGTGCAGTTCGTCGGGCGTATCTTGCAGTGTCGAGAGTCCAGGCCAGCGGGACTCATTTACAGCTTTCAGCTTTCAGAGGATGAGAGGTCAGTACTTCGTGACCTTGGATTATATTAGATCTTCTATATGCCTAAGATCATGACCAATAGGGGTCTGATCTCCGCTCTTGTAGAGCGATGGCATTCAGATACCTATACTTTTTGGTTGCCCATTGGGGAGTGCACTGTTACTTTGGAGGATGTATATCACATCTTCCAACTCCCTATCTAGGGTGAGCTGGTGGAGTATTCCACCTGCACTGGTGTGACTACTTTGACTGAGCTTACTAGACTGCCCCAGGATCAGCTTGAGCTTGTCAGAGGTTACAACATTCTATGGTCGAGATTCAGACTTGGCTTAGATAGACTATCCACATTGCTGGGTAGTGTGATTTGTGGGATCCTTTGCCCCGATCGCCATCAAAATGGTTTTTCTGTAGGGTTTGGTAGTGTTCTCCAGAGTATGGTCTGAGACCATATTGTCTTTGTGTGGGGCCCATGCATGTTGGCCCACATGCATTTTCATATGTTGTATGTGGCTTACCTTGATGGTAAGTCACTGGGTTGTGGTGCGCCACATTATTGTAGATTTGGGTGTGGGAGCATATAGCTATCTACCATCCTCTGGGTGCCCATGCTCTCCCGGCTCATAGGCCATATGTATATATGTATGATGGTGTGATTGTTCAGACACATATGGGTCATCTTTCTTACTGGAAACAACAACTGGACATGATTCCATATTTTATCTGGAGACCTTACTGAGATTGTCCTGTTCGGGATGGTGAGGATATCCATCCTCCTTTTTGTAGACAACGGAGATATCTGATTGGTCATGTTAGTGACCATGTATACATGATTGATTTCCATAACACCGACAGGGTGTTATGATAGTTTGGCGAGTAGCAGGATGTCTAAGATTCATATGCCTATTTTTCTAGGCGATCGAGGGATGCTCATGTCTGGGGTGCTGTAGTGTCACTTGATGCTACTTGCACTGAGTTTTTAGGATTGCTTCCTATAGCATGGACCTGGCGTTCTGCTACTGTTGACCTAGGTTTGTCTTTTGTGATTGCTTATGTACTTCTTTTCTTCTTTTTGATTTGTGCTCATATCTTTCTTTGATAATTGTGTATATCTATTGTGGTACTGATGGTTAACTTATCTTTTGTAGGTACTACTCCATAGTATGATGCCCATTGGTTGCTACATTGTCCTATTACTTTGATAGATGTTTCGGGTCCTGTTCCCAGGACTATTGCGGAGGGCTTGACAACTACGATGCGGTAGGGGAGGCCATGATGGAGGGAGGGATGGTGGATGGGGAGGGAGGGATGGTGGCCGGGATGGTGGATGAGGGAGAGGTGACAATGGTGGGAGGGACAGAGGATGAGGGAGAGGTGATGATGGAGGAGATGATCCTAGTCCCAAGGATGCTAGAGGTGCAGTGAGGATGGGAGGTGGTCAGTCCTTAGTTGGGCTAGGAACCATTTTGGATGAGAAGGAGGCACCCCAGTTGGTGCATAGATTTTGCAGGCGTACGAAAATATTTTTGGCTCCCCGACAGGAGGATCAAGTGGTTATAGAGGAGGTGGATGTAGATCTCACAGATATAGATGTGGAGGCTCTTGATGAGTAGAGTACCAAGACTGGATCCTCAGAGGAGAGTGGCAGTAGCAGGAGTAGCACTGGGGAGAGCTTTGAGAATGAGGATGATTCTGTGGTTGTCAGGCGGAGGCGAGGTGAGGGGCTGGGCGGAGAGGCAGAGGAGGGAGACATGGATGTAGCCATGGGTGGGATGGATGATGATCCTTCTAAGGTGGAGCGCCTGACCTAGTAGGTTCAGGACCTTCAAGCCTAAATTTCCCTATTTGATGCACGTGCTTCTGCTTTAGAGGCTCAGGTTACAGTAGCGGAGTCCAAAGAGCGATAGGCTCAAACTGAGGTCCGCGCATTCATTGACAGTGTTCAGGATGTTGGTCAAAGAGATATTTTGGATAGATACTATGGATCTGGGAGAGATTCTCAGAGGGAGATAGACTACTGGAGATGGCATTATGAGGGCACAGTTCTGGCAGAGCAGTGAGTGCCTAATTACACCGCTTCTCAGAGATTGAGCTGAGCCTAGCAGTCCCAGAGTAGTGGTATTGGAGCACCCAGTTCTTCTCATCGACCACCTTCTGATATGCCACCCCCTCATCCACCCCCTGGTGAGGGTGGGGGCAGCACATGTTGATTCCACTTGTACCATTTTTTGTAGTGATTCATTGTTTACACTGAGAAGTACCATTTTTGTATCTCAATACACTGATATATATATATTTGGATATACATGTTAATTACCTTCTTTGTTCAGACTTGCGACTTTTCATTTGCACTCAGATATTTTTGATTTACATGAGATGCGGCTATGTTTTGATATGATGTACAATGGTTTACTAGCTTATGTATGATTCTACATGATTAGTGATGAGATGTATATGCAATGTGTTTCTATTATGCAGACTTGTATATCGATGATTTACTTTTCCTATGATACTGACATGTTTATGCAGGATGGTGTAAATGAAATTCTTTTATATGAGATGCTTTATGAATGCATGTGATGTTTATGATTTATGATGTATGCAACTACCATGTTTTTGTATTTTTCTGATGCACTTAATGAATGAATGCAACTATTATGCGCCAAATATCTAAGTAATGCATGTGTTAGTTAGAAAGAAGTTAGTTTGGATAGATATGTTCTGAGATTGATCTTATAGAGTGGAATTATAGAAAGGATGTTCTCTTTTTTTTCATTTTTTGGATAGATATGATTGGATAAAAAGGATGAGTGTCTCAAGTCGCTGCCCCAGTTTTCCAATAATTGTCATCATTGCATCTTTTTTTTTGTATTTTTTGATATTTCGGAAGAGCGTCGAATGATCTAGATCACATACCACCTGGATACCGCCATGACCTCTTGATAGCGGAAGGAGTAGAGAGATTGAGTAGAAAGAGACCCATAGTGCACCCAAATATTGACCATCTAGAATCAACTATGTTCTCTATTTGAAAAGAAAGAGAGCCAAGAGCACCCAGATATTGACCATTTGGACACCACTTGTCCTCTAAAATTAATCTAAAACAAAGAAATCAAGATAGAACTCCTATGCCCCTAGAATCTATCTAGATAGCACCGTGATCTCTTGATTTCTAAAAAGGAAAGGCCAAGCAAACAAGATAGAACTCCTACGCCCATAGAGTCCATCTGGATAGCATAGTGAGCTCTTATTTGCAACATAAAGGGAAAGACCATAGAAACCAAGATAGAACTCCAAAGCAACTCATATTCCATCTAAATATTGCTGCGAGCTCTTGATTATATAAAGAAAACAAGCACAATAAAAGAGAAGGAATGTCCAATTCTTTCCCAGGTTTAAGCTCAGATCATGGAACTGCACAACTTCCAGATAAGTGACAGTGCCTACTGCATTTATCCTAAATCATCATGGCCCTGAAATCAAAGTGAGCATTCAACAGATATCAATCAAAGAAAATAAGTCATGATCTATCATAGCTACTCTCCTCACATGGTGGATCCTGGAGTAGCATAAGAACATAACCCTGAAATATAGACTGACATCTGACCGACTTGACTAACCTATTCAAAACTTTTGCATGGTTCCTCGATGCAGTGGGATCTCTTGATTGGCTCAACTCTTTGGATAGGCTTGTTGGCTTTGGTTTGATTGTCCATGTTGGCAGCTCATGAAGTTGTGTCAGATGGGCCAAATGCTTGTTCTCAAAGCTCATGATTGTGACAGTATTGATTGATAGATTTGATTGCTCTGATTGTATTGGCAGCTAATCAAGCTGTGTCAGATGTGCCCTATGCTTGTTCACAAAGCTCATGATTGTGACAATTTTGATTGATAGATTTTGATTTGATCAATTTGGCAACTGATCAAGCTGTGTCAGATGGGCCCAATACTGATTTGCAAAGCTGATGATTGTGACAATTGATTGACTGGGCATGTTTGCCCCTTGTTCTCTTGATAACTGAGTTGGTTTTATTGCTTTGGATTTTGCAAATTTTTTTTTTTGAATGTTTTTGATGAAGATTGATTTTCTCTTGTTTTTTTGATCATTTTAGGATTTTTTGACGAGTTTTCTGATTTTTTAAGATTTTTTAGAAATTTTAGAATTTCTCCCTAGTCTGGTGGACCAGTATTAACCATGGGTAAGTTCTTGGTGCTCAGAGGGGTTTGCGCTCCTGGATATTGCTTGGGATAGTCAGTCTTGCATTTTGAAGTGTGCTCAAGCTTTTGGAGCTCATTAATGGTGAACGTGGATTTGAACATTTGGTGCCTGTTTGCCAGGTTTTCACCAAGGTACCTACTCAATAGTGCCTAATTGCTAGGTTTTCATTGAGAGAGCGATTTTTTTTTCTCTTTACTTTTATGCTTTTTTGCTTTTTTTGATTGTCACCAAGGCGCCTGATTGCCAGGTTTTCACCAAGGTAACTTTTGTATTTTTTTTTTTAAATTTATTTTTGATATTTTCTAGATATGTAGATAAATGCCTTAACCATAGATACCTTTAAGGGTATAAACTCTTTAGGTACATGTTGTTGATGTAGCCGGGGTGCTGATCTCCTTCTGGTGTTGCTAGTATGAATGCCCCACTCTGAGTGGAGCTAATAATAACAAATGGTCCTAGCCAGTTAGGCTCGAACTTACCAGGTTTGACTCACTCTGCTTGATTCTTCTGATTTTCCATGAGGACAAGGTCTCCTACCTCAAATTTTCATGGCTTTACCTTCTTATCGTAGTTCCTTCTGAGGCGATTCTGATAGCCTTGTAAGTGGTCAAAGGCATGCTGCCTTCTTTTATCTAGTAGTTCGATCTCACTAAGTCATGCCACTCTATAGTCTTCATCTGAAACTAGGTTCTTCAATGATATCCTCAGGGATAGGATTTCCACTTCGAGGGGTAATACCGCCTCTGTTCCATAGACTAGGGAGAAAGGAGTTGATCTTGTTGGTGTTCTCACACTAGTTATGTATGCCCATAATGCAGGACTAAGCTGTAAATGCCAGTCTCGCCCTGATTCGTTTATTATTTTATTCAAAAATTTTAGGATTGTTTTGTTTGTAGCTTCGGCCTGGCCATTTCCTTGAGGGTAGTAAAATTATGAGAATCCTTGATTGATGCAAAACTATTCACATAGGTCTTCAACATCCTTGTTCTGGCAAGGTGTACCATGATCTGTCAGGATTGTTTGGGGGATCCCGTATCGACATATGATGTGATTAAGAATGAACATTGCTATCTTTTTTCCAGTGATGTAAGTGAGGGGAATTTCTTCCACCCACTTTGTGAAGTACTCCATTGCTATTGTGATGTACTTGTGTCCATTTTCTGAAGAAGGTGTTATCTTACCCACTAGGTCAAATCCCCACATTGAAAATGGCAATGGTGATGTGATGGGATTCAATTCTTGGGCTGGTACATGGATGAGGTCTCCATGACTTTGACACTGTCTGCACCTTTGAACATGCTTGTGTGCATCTGTCTCTATTGTTGGCCAATAGTATCCCATGCAGATTATTTTCTTAGCTAAGTTGTTGTCACCTCCGTGGGTTCCACATATTCCTTCATGTACCTCGTACAAAGCTTTTTGGGATTCCATCAAAGTGAGACATCATAGTAATGTTCCATTGAGACTTCATCTTTATAGAGTAGTAGAGAGGATTGTATACCTAGAGGCTTTGCAAATGAGGGCTTTTCTCTGGTTCCTAGACAAGTTTGGGGGTAAGACATTGTTTTGGAGATAACTATAGACGTCTTGGTACCACGGGGATTCAGGACCAACAAGGACACACACTGATTCCATGATAGATGCCTGATGTGATGGCACCAAGAGTTTCTCCACTAGAAACTAGAATTTGGTATCATTTCTTGGAATATCAATCAGTGATACTATGGTAGCCATCACATCTACCACTTTGTTTTGTGCTCTTGGGACTTTCTCGAAGAGAATGTAATGAAACTTGGTGTGCAGTTGTTCAATCTGTGCTCTGTAAAGTATGAGCTTTTCATCTTTGGTCATGTAGTCATTGTTAACTAGACTAATGACTAGCTATGAGTCTCCAAAGACCTTCAGGTTCTTGATTCTCCATTAGATTTCTATCTTTAGACCAATTACCAGTGCCTCATATTCTGCTATGTTGTTGGTACAAGGGAAGTTAAGTCTAAAAGAATTTGGGATTGTATCATGATCTGGGGTGATAAGAACTATCCCTGCCCTCGCTCCATGGTTTGTACACGATCCATCAAAATAAAGTTTCCATATTTTGATCACCAATTGTAGTGTCATGATAGATTCGTCAAGAAAATGAGAGATAATAGGCTGGTGGTATTGAATCGGTGACTCTACTAGTTGATTTGTGATCACTTATCCCTTGATAGCCTTTCTATCTACATACTCAATGTCAAACTCACTTAATATCATTACCCACTTGGCTAGTCATCCCGTGAGTGCTGCTTTGCTCAGGAGGTACTTGAGAGGATCAATATGTGCAACCAATTTCATTTGGTGACTCAACATGTAGTGTCTTAGCTTTTGTGAAGTGAACACAATGGCCAGGCATGACTTGTCAATTGGCATGTAGTTTAGCTCATATCAAAACAAAGTCCTACTTTGATAGTAGACGACCCTCTCCTTTCCTGCATCATCATGTTGTGCCAAGAGGACACATAATGCTGATTCTATCACTGAGATATATAGAAGTAATGGTCTACCTTGTACTGGTGGTACCAATATAGGAGATTTAAGAAGGTAGTCTTTGAATATCTGAAATGCTTGTTCACATTGCTCTATCCATATGAACTTGATATCTTTATGCAATAAATGTTGGAATGGGTGGCACTTGTCTGCCAGTTAAGCTATGAAGCATCTTATCATTTAGAGCCTTCCTTGTAACCCTCTTAGTTGTCTCAAGTTCGATGGTGAAGGCATCTCTAATATTGCTTTGACCTTTTCTGGATCCACTTCAATTCCTCTGTGTGATACTATGAACCCTAGTAATTTTCCCGCTGTGACATCGAATGCACACTTTTTTAGATTTAGTCAGACTTTGAATTCCTCCATTCTATCAAAGATGGGTCCCAAAACCTATAAATGATCCTTTTGAAGTATGGAATTTTCTAGTATGTCATCCACATAATCTTCCATTGTCTTGTGTATGAGATCATGAAATATGGTTGTCATTGCCCTTTGATATGTTGCGCCAGCGTTCTTTAAACCAAATGGCATGACATTCCAACAACATGTTCCCCAAGGACATGTGAAAGCCATTTTGTGTTGGTCCTTTGGCACTGTCCTTATTTGGTTGTAACCTGAGAAGCCATCCATAAGTGATAACATTTCATGCCATGCAGTTAGGTTCACTATCATATCAATGTTTGGTAAAGGAAAGTCATCTTTGGGACATGCTATATTGAGATCCTGAAAGTCTCTACAAATTCGTATTTGACCATTGTGCTTCATAACTAGTACTAGATTAGATATCCAATCCACATATGGTATAGGTCTGATTAATTTAGCATCCAGGAGCTTTTTCAGTTCTACCTTGACTAGTAATGCAATGTGAGGGTGCATCTTTCTTAGCTTCTGTTTGACAGGTTTAGGGTTGGGTAACAATGGGAGATGATGTAATACTAACTTTGGATCCAACCGTGGCATATCTAAGTAGGACCATGCAAAACTGATCATTCTTGCTTTGAAGAAACTGATGAATTGTTCTCTCTCCTCAGGGGTGAGAGATTTTGCTAAGTAGATGTTCTTTGGGTTCTTGTCATCCCCCAAGTTGATTTCCTCTATCTCTTCGGCTAATAATGCTGAATTCTCCTCTATTAAGGGAAGGAGTTCTCTTTTTCCATCTTCTAGTGCCTCTGTGAGGTTTTTTCCAGAAGATACATCTTCTTTTATCTTTTTATTCTTTTGTTCTTTTTTTGTTTGTGGACTGGAAAGAGGAGCTTCCTCCCCAAAGTATGTTTCTCTATCTAGGTTGATAGAGAATCCTTCCTTGTGATATCCTAACGAAATTCCTTCCCTTAGTCCCATGCAATGAGCTATTTCCTCATCATTTTCAAAGACATCAAGATCATGTGGTCCTTGTTGATCCCACTCTATAAGCTCAGGGTGTACGAGACAAACACTTTCACTACTGATTGGCTTTGGTTGACTGAACGGGACTACTGATATGGTGCCTACGAAATTGGACTGTGATGAGGACACACCACTTGAGGTCTGATGAATGATATATTTGTCTATATAGGGTTGTTTGGTAATGGTCAGTTGTTAAAATAGGTCTTCTAGGTTTATGATAACATCGACTTGAGGGAGAAAGTAAGGGATTGATGGTTCAGAGTCATGGAGGGATCTCCACTCATACTCATTGGAGTCAGTCTCAATGGAATGTTCGTCCGATGTCTCACTTCCTTGGGTGTCTTTGATTGCTAAGTTTAGGTTTACTTGGGATTGTGTGGATCCCTCTTCGGTGGGCAACAACTGTGCTAATATGTTGCTTACTAGGACATGCTCAGTGTTGTGCCCCTGGTGCATCTCTGCTATTTGCTTGTGACTGACTTGAATGTCTTGAATCATAGGACTAGTGCTTTGTTGTGCATAGCCCAAACCTCTAGTGTTTCTTTGGGTTGGTGGGAGAGGAAATTCATATATGCCTTGTTGCCTTGCCCCTAGTCTGGTTGTACCATCATACGCAAACCTTTGTATCATTGTGTAAGCATTACTGTAGTTTGCCAAAGGTAAGGGTGGTTAGACTGTCTCAGGGGAGTCTCTGTATAACCAGGTATTGATGTCTTGCTCAAAAGGATTCTTTTCCGCTATGTTCCCCCATCAGACAAAGGTTGTGTGTGGACATCTAAAAAGAGCCGGCTGTTGAGTTTCTATTGCAATGACAAGTAGTGGCATACCGTGAGTTTTGGGGCTTAAAGGAATGTGCGTGATTGTGAAAGCCTCTTCATATCTATATTCACCACATCCTTTGTCCATGATGGATATCTTGCCTACTTTCTCTGTGACATCTTTAAGATTTGAATTTTAAGGGGAGGAGATACTTGCATCCTGTTTAATGACTATCTTTCCTGCTGCTCGTGTGACATCTTTGGGATTTGAATCTGAGGAGGATGGGATGCTTGCATCTTGGTTCAATGGTACTTGGTTATCTATGCTGATTTGTACTGCATTACAATATTGGAAGGGATTGGGATCTCCCTCTATGATGATCTCCTCCCCTTGGTGAGGGAACTTGATGCATTTATGGTATGTTGATGGTACAACTTGCATTTCGTGTATCCAAGGTCTCCCTAGTAACATGTTGTATCCTAGTTCAAGATCTAAGATTTGAAAGGGAGTGTTTTTGACCATAGGTCCAATGCAAATAGGTAGAATGATAATACCCTTAGAGGACCTTTCCTCTTCATCATAGGCTCTGATATTTATCCTCCTTGTGACATCAATGCTTGATTTAGAATAACCCAGTTGCTTGATTAACTTTAGAGTACAAATGTTTAAACCAGCTCCCCCATCAATAAGGACCCTACGGACAATGCTTTTGTGGATTTGGACAAGCAAGTTTAGAGGATCATTATGCAGGGGCTTATGTGGCAGTACATCACATTCTATGAATGTGGCATGTTTGTTAGCTGCTATATGGTTGACGATCATTTGAAATCTTTCAGGTGTTATGTCCCTTGGGACAGCTGCATTTTGAAGTTCTTGATCAAGTGCCAGTTTATGCTGCAGAGATATGCGCAAGAGGTCAAACATGGATATTTAGGCTAGTGTGAGCTTTAGTTGGTCCACTATGCTTGTTTGTGGATCCGATTTTTCTATAGGATTGGCTGATGTAGTAGCTGAGGATGGTACTCCTTTCAAGATGACTCTAGCACAACACGTTGTTACATCGCAATTGTTACCTTGGTCCCTGATAGTGATGGTGGCCACATGGTTATCTGAAGGGTTTATGCAGTTTATGACATTGTCACTATTGGCATATGTATAGTTAAATTTATTGGTTTGTCCACCAGACCTGGAGGATTTTCATTTTTTGTGATCATGAAAGGTATCATTGAAAATGGTGTGATCAGTTGTACCTTTATTTTGAGTATTTGTCACATGAATGATCCTTGTGTCAATCAGGTCCTGAACAACATGCTTCAATCGGTAGCAGTTGGCTATTTTGTGCCCCTTGACCCGATGAAACTCACAGAAGTATTTGTCATTATACCACCTCAGTTTTTTTTCCTCTTGTTCAAAGTCTCTAATTTCTAGGAGAGTGATAGTGTTTGATTGTATCATCTTATGTAAAGCTGACTCTATTGGCTCTCCCAATGGTGTGAAATCTCATTGTTGGAATTGAAACTTTGGTTTGCATTGATTCTGTTGATGACTATTTGACACAGCAGCCCCTTGTACAGGGGGAGGTTGGTTTTGGCTGTATGCTTGTTGAGTGGGCCCTGTGGGGTTTTGGTTTGCCACAGGTGTGCCTTGCAGTGACACCTTGGGTTACGCATAGTTGACCATCTTTACATCAATGACACCATCGCTAGTGAAATTTTTGTTCTTGTTCCACCACTTATCTTTTTCCATTGCATTCTTATTTGTGTTCGTTTGTGTAGGATTTTCAAGGATACCTCGTTTGACCAAGTTTTTCTCACAATGAACTCCTCTTTCGATGAGTTGTGTGAAGTTTGGAGCTAGCTATAGCTCTGTTGTGAATGACATGTTTGGGATCAGGTTGTCAAAAAACATGAATATCAAGTCTTGTTTAGGCACATCATATGTTATATGGTTTTTTGTGTTCCTCCATCTCTATAGGAATTTCACAAAAGACTCTCCATCTTTCTGTTTAATGTCGCAAAGGTCCTTGATGTTGACTTTGCGCTCGATGTTATGATGGAAGTGAGCTATGAACTTTTTAGCTAATTCCCCCCAAGACTGAATGCCATGAGGTAGATGTGAGAACCATTCCATTTCTGGTCTAGCTAAAATTTGTGGGAACAGTTGCATTAGATATGTCTCATCATGAGAGACTTCGACGCAACTAGCAAAGAACTCTCGTATATGCTTAATAGGGTTGGTGTTGCCCCTATACTTGTCAAATTTTTGCACTGAGAAGTGGTTTGGGAATGGAGACATTTGAAGAGAATGGTCAAAGGGGTATGGGTATAAATCCTCTGCGGTATAGGATTTAGTTTTCCCCTGATTTTGCATATCCATCATTTGGGTTTGAAGGGTTTGCATTTGTTGCATTAGCATGTCCGTTTGATATTGAGGCTTATGTGTGTGGACATTCCTTTATTGCGTGGTGGGTATGAGGCTGTGCCTCTGTGTTTCTTGAGTAAGAACATAGGATTTCATCCTAGGGACTTGATATTGATTCCCCACCAAGTGATTTGTAACTGTAGGGAAATGAGTAGTCCATGGTGGGTTTTGGAGTGTTTTTTGTTGTGACTGAAACTGGGGTTGATAATGCTAGGGTAGGTATTTTTGCTGCTGAGGTTGGGTTTGAAACTGGGGTTGTTGTTGCTGAGGTTGGATATGAGGCAACTAAAGCTGGGGTTACTGTTGCAGAGGTTGGATATGAGGCAACTACAGCTGGGGTTGCTGTTGCGGGGGTTGGAACTAAGGCAACTGAAGTCAGGGTTGCTATTGCTAAGTTTGGATATGAGGCAACTAAAGTTGGGGTTGCTATTGTAGAGGTTGGATATGAGGCAACTGAAGCTAGGGTTGTTGTTGTGGAGGTTGGATGTGAGGCAACTGAAGCTGGGGTTGCTATTGCAGAGGTTGGATGGGTGTCAGAATGGGAAAAGATGTAGCTTTGGGCGGGCCTTGACTATAAGTCATTTCAGCAGGATGGATCCTTGCGAGCATGATGTGTTGATCCCAAGGTTAGTGTGGATGGATTGTAGCAGCGGCATAGTTTCAGAACAACTGGTGTTTGGTGGGATGGAAGGCATAGCATGAGAGTTGGACTATGCTAGCCATGAGATTAAGGGTGGAGGCATACTATTGAACATGGGTGCACTTGGTTGTGAGCTTGTCATGCCTTGAGTAGATGATGTGCTGGCTTGGGTTGGGTCATTTGTTTGATTGGATATAGTCTATGTCGATGTGGGTAAGGCCAATGGTGGGAAAACTTGTGACACAATATGTAGTATTTGGAGAAGCTGAGTAGTATTCTGACCTGCGAGAGGATTTTTGGGCCATATAGTTGATACACTAAATTTAGCGGGGAGTTTGACTCCCTTCTTTATTAGCATGGCCAAGTAACATTCAGGGTTCCTCTCTACAACAACATCAACTACTTTGGTGGAGTAGGCATCTTGTTCCACATCTTCAAGTTCTTCTTCTATGATATCTTGGAAAAAGGCTGCCCCACGGGGTTGTTCAATGAATAGAGAAAAACTGGTGTTCATGAAGGGATCATTCTCTTTCTTTATTTCCCAAGTGGGGAAAAAATTGATATATGACCCATCAGGTTGAGCTCTAGCCTTAGACCTTGTGTAAGGTCCTCCATGAGGTGTTTGAGACATAGTGTGGTCAAGGTTTTGTAACTAAAACAAGTGATATAAAAAAAACAAAGAAGAGGATCCTTTCTAAGAAAAGTTTGAGTTATGTTCTGGACAAGGGTAATTCTAAGGATAGATTTTGATATAACTTTATCTCAAAGTGGTGATGATAAAAGATAAGATTTCCGACCTTTGTCTTGGACAAAGTTAATTTGATAAAGATGATGATGTTTGATAAGATGAGATCAAGATATTTTGAGTTTGAGCTTTCAAACTAACAGTGTTTTAGACAATAATCGTGCTTTATAGAGAAAGGGTAATCTTAAATGTTTAGAGATTCACACAATATTCTTTGCATTTTCCTAGGATAGACACTAGTTTTGGACACCAAATGAAGAATTCTTTCAATTTTTTAGGTCAGAGTAGGAATATAGTATATCTGGTCAAATGTGGTACAATTTCACCGATTGCCATAAAATGATTGGTCGATTGTGGTAGTTTATCACACAAGGCTTCTGATTTGCAAGCTAGTTGACATTTGAAAACCCTAAACTTTAACACGTTTGACTCATTTTGATAGTTTATATATTTTGTTTTGCATTTTCAGAAACTGATCAAAGGAACAAGCACAATAGACACTGTGTTTTGAAAAGTGAAGACTGAAATTGTGTATGTTCTACAACTTTTTTAAGTTGCAAGGTTATCACAAGGTCTCAACAATGAACAATCAAATTAATCTAGGTCAAATTGGCTTTAGAATACAATGTTATAGGCCCAATGCTTGAATGTTCATTAGCTCACACAACAATTGTCACACTACTAGGACACAAAGGTCCATAACATAGGTGCCCGAGTTTTTTCCGTTTCTAGGTATTGTTTTCGTGGAGTGAAGATCTCTTTCACTACACAAATACCATGGGAAACATATGTTGGGAATCTTGGGGGAAAATTTTGCAACCCCTTGTACTATAATAAGGTATTTTTTCAGAGGTAAAATAGGTTGGCCTCTAATTAATCAAGGTTGTAGTAAGGGTCTGTGGTGTCTCTCCAATCGGTTTGTACGTGCGTGACTCACTTAAGAGCCTAATTGATCATGCTCGCTCCTTAGGGATATTCACCTGATCCAAACTATCATCAACACACCTTTCCTGAGCTTGGATAGATAAGATGGAACTTTGGTTCGCGCCTTGTTTATATACCGATCAGAAGGATTACCGGTTTAAGGTCATTCTCTGAGGAAGAAGCGCTTTCCCCAGACAGGCCTTTCTAAAAAATTAAAAAGGTTTGTAATCTAACAGTTTGTGCAAGTGCACCCAAAACTCAAGACATGAGGTAAATCGATTAAGCTCCGAATTTTGAAATGTGAACTAAGCTACACCACCATACAAGCATGAATGTTCAATTTTAAGCCCAAAAAGTAGGTGTTGATTGCTTGTTTAGTTTTAATGCACCAAATTGAAAGATTTTTTTGCCTTTGTTCAATTTTAATCCTCACGTCAATTTTAAGCCCAAATCCAAAATATGAGGTGTGATATGTTTTGCAAGCACTGTTCTTTTTAAACCCAAATTGACAAATGGATTCCTTTTAGTTTGTGTTGTTTAAACAAGTTAGTACCAAAAAGGATTATTTGCAAAATGAGAATATGTGAAATTTTGAAATAACGAAATGATGCTTACCAAAACTTACCTTCCTCTATCCTTGATGACTTT
The DNA here is from genome assembly GCA_018584345.1 of Thuja plicata. Lineage (NCBI taxonomy): Eukaryota > Viridiplantae > Streptophyta > Pinopsida > Cupressales > Cupressaceae > Thuja > Thuja plicata. Next base: position 3,849,412 of record MU223136.1, on the reverse strand, counting down.
GATCCAATCGTGCACAAAAACTGAAAAGAATGTCAATTTAGAAATAGATGGGAAGAAGACTTGGATCTAATATTTGCAATATTTCCTACGATTGCTGCAATCTTCTTGCAACTGCGGTAATCTCCTACCGATTGTAGTAAATAAATGGCAACTACGGTAAACTTCTGTTAATTGCGGTAATTAACTGGCAACTACGGTAAACTTCCTTTGATTGTGATAATTAACTGGCAACTGTGGTAAAATGCTATTGATTGCGGCATGGATCAGACAAATGTGGCAAAATTCTTGTGATTGTGGCACGGATCAGATGATTGCGGCAAAATACCAGAAGTCAGAAGATAAGAAATGGACAGAGTAACATCGAAAGCCTGCAATCAATTGTGGTATTAAACCAGTCGATTGCGACATACTATAGATGATTGTAGCAAAATACCAGCAATTGAAAAATAGTACAAATGTCAAAGAAAAGTGCAATTTTTAAATTTACGACCATACGGCCATGGTTAATCAATTCATTTCTTCGTCTGCAAGAAATATTTAGACTGTTTTTTCACGTCGGGTTCACCAAAATGTACTCCTCTCTCTCTCTGATTCCCATAGCTTTCCAAAGGTGAGGGTTAGTAGAAAAGGTTTCACAAATGAATGCAAATCAAGTATATAATAACTGCTAAATGAATAATAGAAACGTGAGCAATAAAATGTACAAGAAAGAGAAAGGAAGACAAATAAATGCAAACCCCACGATGCTTGAAGCTTCTATTATTTCTCTCTACTCCTTTTGAAACACTGTTCTTGATGATCAGTATTGGCGGGGCAGCATCTATGACTTGAGAAGCTTCGAGAATTTGACAATTGAAATGTGTGTGTGTGTGGTCACAAGATGGCTTGAATGCTAGAACCAAATTGACGGAGTAATGGCACATGAGAGCTTGAAATCTTATACCCTTCAAATGGTTATGAAGGGTTTATTATATAGGAATTGGTGATCAAATGAACAGTTGAGATCAATCCCAGAGATGGGGAGATGAACGGTTGAGATCAAAAGGAACAAGAGAGGTCCTCAGTAAACTCCACCTCTTCATTTGGTAAAGAGGAGATAGGGTTTGGTTAACTGA
>MU223136.1:3813207-3848168 GCA_018584345.1 Thuja plicata | reverse complement strand
AATTGTTTTCAACATGTGAGATAATTGAATTCTTAAGAATTGCTTTATTTGATGAAATTAAATTAATTTAATTGGAAGAATTTAATTAGTAAGTTTAAATATTTGAATTTAAACTATAGGAAATTGACTTCAATTAATTAATTAATGGTAATTAATCAATTAAAGATTAATTAATTAAATAAAATTAATTATTTAATTAATTTTGGGAATTTAATTAGATGATTTGGGGAATGAATTTAGAAGAAAATAGATGATTAATTAATGATTAAAAAACCATTATTTAATAGATGAAAATTAGTGTTTTTAATGTAAAGTCGCAAGCCTATCCATTTTAGGGTGTCTACAATTACATTTCAGCAACTTAAACATAAATAAAACATACATCCAATGAAGCTCAATATAAGAACACATAACACATGATATTTTTATGGGGAAACCTTGATCAGAGGAAAATCCCGGTGGGAATTAGTACCCACAAATATTGCACTAGTATAATGAACTTGTTAAACTTCCTTTGCCTTGTTAGGAGCAGTCTTTACAATCCAAGTACAATGACCATGTTAGGAGTCTTAAACCCTGTTAGGAGTCTATTACAAAAACCATGTTAAAGGTATATGGCTCACTGCCAGAGCTCACTACTCAATAGGATGAAGGCTACAACCTTCTGATAGTTGATATACACTATCAAAAGTGAAGTGCTGTGATGACATTGTTGTCTGATCAGTTCCGTGTATGCATGAATTCTCTTAATCTCTTAAAGAGATTTATCTCATACTAAATTCATCATACTTCTCTTCTATATATTCCTCATAGATATTATTTGACACTTGTTACATATCTTTACATTACATACTTATATGTTCATACCCGAATAAATGCGACCCAAAACAAGACTATAGTCGGCCCTAAAAACATAATACACAACACTTCTGAGTAAGTCGGCTTAAGCATGTTTACAAAAATACTAAAGAAATTATTACAAACATATAATCAAAGGTGCTTGGCCATTACACAACAAAATAGTTCACGCTGATCAAAATACTAGTCATCTTTCATGCTCTATCTTCTGGACTGCTAGTTTACTGATATGTCTGTAACCTCTTCATACTATCATGCCATATCATGTGTGTCTGGACATATTTTGTAGACATTACATAGAACATATATATGAACATGCATACTCTGATTCAATCTCTTGCACGTGCGGTGATGTGTTGATCATTGTATATCTTTGTTTGCCCTGAATTCCATACTTAGTCATTTATCTTCTAAGTTATCTTTGACAGAAACTTAATATGACTTTGTTGCCATGATGAAAACACAAAATAAGTCGTTTATCCTCTAGAAGTCAACTTGCCAATAGTTCTTTGGGTTTCTTTATAAATTTCTAAGCTCTTCACATGTTGAATATCAACTCTCCATTTTCTTCTTTTGCTTTGTCAACGTCTTTAACTGCAACATAAAAGTTTTCTTGCAAACTGTCCAAATCCATTTTGATCTCCCTCAAGCTATTAGACTTTCTCTCCAGGGGCCAGAAGCTCTGATACCAATTGTTAGGATTGGATAATACAAAGGGTGGGGGGGTGAATGAGTATGATCACACTTAATTAAATTCTTCAACCATTTAAACATTAACCATAAATTTATAGTAAATAAAATAACATAAGAAAATGATACAGTACTCAGAACACCATATTTTTTTTTCAAGGAAACCCTAGCCAAGGGAAAACCCAGGTGGGGATGGTACCCACAAGCATGTACTAAACTATAATGTCCCTATTAGGAGACCTAGCCCTGTTAGGAGTTGAATATTACATAGCACATTTCCTTATTAAAGGAATTACAACCCTATTAAATGTTCACAACACCCTGTTAGGAGCCAACTGAGCTTATAGCTCTTACAAACTAATTCATTTTACAAAGTGTTCTCAGTCATGAATAAAACAAGAAACACTAGTGCTTAGATAGTTCCTCTATAGTTCTTCAATGATCTATGTCATTCTCTTCTATTCACTCAACAAATCATCCAACTAGCCATCAACTACATCCATATATCTTTATCAAAAATATCTTACACACACACACACACACATATCACAACTTTACAAAGTCAGCTCCCAATATGAATATTGCAAATATTACAAAGTCGGCCTTCAATACAAAATACATTTAATATAGTAAATATCAAATGCATAGTTGGCACTCTTGAATAGTCAATGTGTAGTTTATCAATAACCCAAATCCAACTTTGATTGCCTGGAATCCAAGTCATACTCCCTCAATCTTCTTGACTATCCAACTCCTCTATATCGTTGTTCTACTGCAGTTTGTCTATCTTCAATTCTTTCTAACTTTCCATAGACTAAATTGATCTCAGGTGGACATCATACATACCCCATACTATCTTCCTCTAAGCTCACTTTCCTTAGTTCATCGATCTCGATCTTTGATATCCAAAATACTTATGTATCTTTGCTTCTATACTTTGTCAATTTCAGAATCAACAAAAATTATCTTTATAGGAATCAATCTAAAACCTAGATGTGTTTCCATAAATGACAGCCAAAAAGTGAATCACATTTACCCAATTGATCACTTGCCAACAAATTTGTGGTGCCAATTGGCACATGTATTATGAGTTGGTATGCCCATGGGGTTGAGAGGTTAAGGTTTCACCTTAGGTTGTCTTGTAGTGTTCCTAGGTAGGCTTACTTGCCTTGGAAACCTAAATCAAGAGCCCCATCATAGAAATTAGTAGGTTAACTCTTAGTGAGTTTTAGAGGGGTCAAAATGAGCCCAAAAGGGTAGCTAGGTTAAAAATGACTATTACTATAGGTATAGTGTGGGTTAGGGGTCAATTTTTAATTATTATAGCATCTTTATCACATTTATGGCCCATCTAAAGTACCATTATTGGATAGTGGCGAAAATTGGGAAGAGAAAAGACCATCTCCTTGTTCAAGATAGTGGGGTTGCTTTCATGTATGAGAAGGGACATGTATTAAGGAAGGTGACTCATGTCACCTCCTATCTTGTTGGGAAGATGTAAGAGCTGGGTAGGGAGCCTTTTTAGAGGAGATGGAGAGGAGAGTTGGGATTGATTTCCCACTCTCCATTTTGGGATACTTCTATTTGAATTGGGAAGACCTTCTTGTTTTGGGAGCTAAGGGAAGAAAGGATAAGGAAGGAAGGAGGCTCATATCAAGTTTATTGCCATTTTCTAGGGGCAAGGTTGGTGCTCTCAAACCATGTTTTGCTTCTTGTCATTTCTTGTTTTGTCTTGTAACTTGAATGAGTATAACTATATGTGAAACCATCTTGTGTAAATGGTGATCTTGTTGTGGAAGTATTTGTTGTGAATTTTCTTTGTTTCTATCTTTGTATTCATGATTGATGCTTGTGAAGATTCATGGGAGTGAATGACCAATGTCAACCTTGGGAGGGAAGAGAGCCATTGTGGGTGAAGGGCTTAGTGGGGTAAACCATTGTAGTGTATAGTCTCTTCTCAGGAAGAAGAGGGAAATTGCATGGATGTTATGGGCTCCATGTGCCAATTATTTTCTATTATCTCATAGGGGTGATAAGGGTATATAGATGTGGTATATGGAGTGTTGGTTGTAGTAAAGGCCTTGGGAAGGTGTGTTAATTCATCTCAATTATTGTTAATCCCTAAGTTTTGTTAACGATTAGTGACAAACACTTAGTCATTTACTTAGGCAATTTTAGTTGGTTATCACTGTGGCCGAGTTAAAACTTTAAAGGCTGAGAAACATTGCCAAGCAAGTTTTAGGTTTCTGAGTCATCATGATGAGCCGAGTAGAATATTAAGTTTTGAGTGACAGAGATGTTAAGTGCTGAGCAGAACAATTTTTTATTACATGTCAGGATTGATTCAAACTTTGATGTAAAATGTTTAGGCCAACTTGTATGATATTTGGGCTGACATTTATACACATTTAATATTTTTCTACTGAGTTAATTATGCATTTAATTTTTTTATACTATGCATGGAATGGAGCCAATTAAAAAATTAGAATGCTTTGGGGGCATAAAGAATAGATCTTGATCGTTGATCTAGATCTCACTGTCAGATCTGAAAAGACATATAAGATTGCTTCTAACCATAGAAGAGAGAGAGAGAGAGAGAGAGAGAGAGAGAGAGAGAGAGAGAGAGATACTGAATGTGAGAAAAGGGTTGTTGTTGTTCATGAAAGATGAATAGTGAGTTATTTTGTGAAGAAGCCTAGATCAAGCAGAATGACAGAGAAATGAAAAGAAGAGTAAAGACATATCAGATTCTGAGATCACAGAAGGTATTGGAAAGAGTAGATTCATCATCAACATCTAAGTGCATAACAAAGGATCACTACTTGAAACATTCTAACAAGTGTATCAAGTGAAATCTCTTAATAGAGTGGTTCTAGTAGACCATTTTAAATCTCTTAGCCGAGTGCTTACTTTACTGTAAGTTGAAATCCTTTGACAAGGTAGATTGTAATGATCTTTAGTTCTTAACCGAATAGACGTTTAACTAGGTAGATTGCATTTTGTAATCAAACTCTTGTAGTCCTAACAGGCACACTTTATTGCTACAGTAGTGAAGATTTTGTGGGTGTCATCCCCACCCCAGTTTTACCTATTTGGGTTTCTAGGTTACCAAAACTCTATGTTATGAGTTATATATTTCATGCTATGGATACTATCTGATGTTAGGTTAAATTCATATATGTATGAATGTGGATCAATCTGTTTTAAGTGGTTAAGTTTTAAAATCTGATTCACCCCCCCTCTCAGTATCTTTCTTTCCCCATTATTGTACTTCCAATAATTGGTATCAGAGCATAGTTCACCTACAAAATCTTTTTATCAGCTTGTGAGTACAAATCTTGAGATGGAGGTTTACAAGTTGGGTAAAGTCATTGAGAATCAAAAGATCGAGATTTAGCTAGCATTACAACAGTTTGAGATAGCAAGATAGGAATTGAAGAAATCATTGACACCTAGGAAAGATTTGGCCAAACAAATGAATGATACTCATTACAGATCTATTTTAGAATGGAGATTCTACTAAGAGTGATGCAACAATTGCAGATCTACTGGAAAAGAACAATTCACTATGTGAAGAAGTCAGAAACTTGAAAAGAGAACAAGAAATGCAGATAGTGAGACTATGTGAAGTAGTAGAACAAAAGAAGATAGTTGAAGATGACAAAGCTATGGAAGAAGAAGATAAAAGAGTGATAACTGTAAGACTTGATGAAAGGAAACATGATGTGTAAATGATGAAAATCAATCAGGTTGACATGGAAAATTAGCTGCTACTTGTAAATTAGTAGATTAATAGGAAAAATATGGAAATGATGAATTTGAGATCTGAGAAAAATCAATTGAAAGATGATTTGAGATCTGAGAAGGAACTGAATGGAAGGCTAAATAAACCTAATGAAGCCTTAACTCATTTTGAGAATCTGATGGAAGCATGAAGAAGGCCAAAGGATTATTTTGGATTAGGTCACACTGAACCAAAGACGTCTATTGAGAAAGAAGAATCATATAAGAATGGTGAAAGGAGGAATGCAATGACAAAGCACATCAAGCTTGTTTTCCACCACTGTGGAAAACTAGGTCATACAGAAAACATTTTCCGAAGCAAGAAAGGTAAGTCCAATCCTAAACCTACGTTCAATGGTTACTATTTTAATTGCAAGAAATTTGGACATAAAGTACATGAATGTTTGGCTCAAGCAAGTGATACACCTCCCAAACTAAGATTTAATGGTTATTGTTACAAGTGTCAGAAACATGGTCATAAAGCACAAGATAGTAGATCCAATGCTAAACAGAAATGGACATCAAAGACACAAACAAAAGCATCTAGGAAAGGTAAAACTTAAAATTGGGATTATAATACAAGGAAGAGTTGTCATTACTATGAAGAATATGGACATGCACCTGAAGATTGCTTAAAGACACATTTCAGAGGGAAATCTAAGAGTTGGATGAATGGAAGCCTAGTCTATTTTAGTTGTTTGAAGATAGGTCACACTAAGAGAGAGTGTAGGACAAGAGTTCCTGCTCCTATTGTTGAAGAAATAAGAGCACAGATGAACCAAACATGGATAAGGAAAATAGAGCCAAGTAGCAGTGAATCTACTGAAGCCAAGGTCACCCAATCCAATGGATTAGGTGATCACAACATCTCTAACTGAGCAATAGTGGTATGTAAGGAACTGAATTTAAATTTGAAATCTTACATCAGTTCCTAACATATAAATGTGCCAAAGTCTATATCTGCATATGTTGAGATGCACCAGAACATGTTTGTGACAAATGCTGAGAAGATTTAACTGCACTATAGGTGCCGAGTTGGTCAGCCGAGTAAGTTGTGTGATGGACGAGTATGGTAAGCTGAGTGATATGTAAGTTGTGTTAGTCAGCCAATGACATCTGGCTTGCACTAGCCTAACAAGAAGAATATTTATTTCTTATCTACTTTGACCTTTTGATTCTATATAAGGATGAACAATTTATTCTTCATTTTACCTCACAAATTTTCAGAATTCATAGAGCGATCAAAGAAGTTGCAGAATTGATCTTAGTAAAGATTGTTTCAAAAATCTTGGTAGCATGCCGTTAGAAACCCTAAGTTGAGTAGTGTGAAGTGTTACTTGCCAAGGTACCCTATTCTTCATTCTTGAACCCTAATTTTAGATATTATGGCTGCAAGTTCTTTTGCACTAGTCAAAGGAATGGAGGAGGAGCTGAAACAAATTAAGCTAGTAAGAAGTGATGCATGAGCACCACCTACCTTTTGAGTCGTTCCCAAAAGTGCAATTTTTGGTGTTTTGAACGGAGCCCTCTCATCTATCCCACCAAAGGTACTTATGATCCATGATGTTAGATCTTGTTACATGGTTAAGATTGGAAAAGTAGGTAATAGAGAATTGAGGAAATCCTACAACAAGTTATGAAAAAATGGAGTTCTGAAAGATGAATTCAAGCATTTAGCCAACAAAGGGTTAAATCGTGCCCTAGATTTTCCACCACAGGTCAAGGATGAATGGATTAAGGTTGTTCTAAGCCGAGTTCATAATATGCATATGTTGCTGGACAATGGACTAGTTAGGATCACTAAAGATATTATTCATCGAGTAACTAGATATCCTGTTATCAGTGGTAAGCGAACAATAAGAGATAAAAGTAAAGAAGAGATAGCAGCTAACACTAGAGTTGTTTGGAACAATAGAGGTATGACTATCTCTACAATTGAAGATTTAGAACTTGACTTTGGAGTGAGAGTGATTACACATAAGTTCTATCAGTTGAGCCAACTGAATAGTGTTCCTTGCATAGCTGTGGACCAAGCATGGAAGATAGTCAAGAAGAATCACACCTACCACCTTGCCGAGCTGCAATTGACACAACTAGCTGAGAACTTACTATCGATCAGAAAAGATAAAATCTCATCATGTAAGTTTGGATCTTTACTAGTTTGCATATTCTTCTATGTACAGAAGTCATTTCCTACACTGGGAAATGTTGTTTGGAAGAAGGATAGACCTATTACTGTACAGATTAGTGAATGTATTCAACAATTAGGCAATAATTTCAATAGTATTATGGGAAACTACTTTGTAGAATTCAAAAAGAGAATGAGGTTGAGGACTAGAATCCCTAGTTGACTTGTGGAAAAGCATTATGAGGAGATTTGTTTTCTAGTCAACATAGATTACACATACATTCAGGCTGTGACAACTAGGGTATCATGGTTGGAGTCATTTCCCTATGAAGTTAACATTGATGAAACATTAGTAGCTATCATAGCACTCCTAGTAGAGGAGATTGATACAAAATCAAAGATATTTGGAAATTATGATGAAGGTAAGGAAAAGATATCCATGAATCTTAAGGAAGGAACCATGGAGAGAAATAGGAAAAAGATTGTGAAAAGTCTAAAGAAGATGGTTGGATTGTCGAGTGATGAGGAGCTAGAGGATGCACCTCTAGACATATCTATTGGAAAAGGAGAAGATGTATCTAAAGAACAAGAAGTAGAAGTTAGTTAATCTGAAGAAGAGATTACTGTTAAGGCAAAAGGAAAGAAACTAGCAGTAGCCAAGGTAACCAAGCCGAGTAAAGAAAAACCTAAAGTTACCCCTCCCATTGCCAATCATCCAAGGACAAGGGCATCTACTATTACATATCCAATAGTGCAAACAAATGTATATGGAAAGAAGAAGGTTGGAGAGAGTAGTTCTGGATCTAGGAGTAAATTTGCAACAAAGGTTGTGTCGAGCCTATAGGTAAAGAGACCTAGAACAAAACTACATCTGGATCCAAAAAGTGATGAAGAAAAGACTGAAACTAATGAACCTAGCAACATACCAACATACCAACAACACCATTCAAGAGACCCACTAATATTAATGAGGTATGTGAGAATTTGATAAATTCTGCAGGGTTATCTGGTTTTAACTTGATCAAATATGAGAAATTAAATCTAGAAGATAAGCACAAAGTTCAAGAAGCACTACTAGATATGATGTGCAACTTCAAGTTAACTCCTATAGAGATAGGAAACAATGTGCTGAGTAAATTATATGAGTTTCTATCTAGAAAATGGGAATTTGCACTCACAACCGAGAGATAGATAAGAGAAGGCACATTAGCTCAAGACATTCTTGAGCTGACTAAGAAATAGAGAGAAAAATTTGTTGAAGAGTATAAGCATAAATTCATACCTAAACAGAGAGGTTATGCTATTTTGAAAAATTATATTGAAATTATAGTACAATAGAGTACTAGGATTTCAAAGGAAATATTTGGATTGATTGCTCCAAAAGAAAAGAAGACTAATGAAGGAACATCTGAGCTTGACAAGAATGGAGCAGAACCAAAAGAACAAACAGAGACAGTAAATACTATTGATCTGATAATTGATAGTCCAATTGATGTGACAATTTATGACTCTAGCAATTTGGATGATGAGGGTCAAGATGAGCTGAGAGACTCAACTATGGAATGACCTATTAAGGAAACTGAGACTGAAGGAGAGAAGAGTGTAGAGGAAGATGAAGAGAGAACTCAAAAGGAACCTGAGGATAAAGATGCTCAAAAAGAAGTAGAAAATGAGAAAACAAATGAACAAGAGGTAATTAAACAACATTCAACTATTTTAGAGGTTGTGAAAATAGTCTTAGATAGTGGTGAGGAGATGAAGGATACTGATAATGAACCTAAGGAACAAGAGGCAGTGCAAGTGTTTATTGGTTTACCACACTCGACATCATCCACTCCCACTAGAATTAATGCAGGAGGCATGCCTGATCAACATGAAATTTTGACTGAATTAAAAGATTCAATGGTGAATACTACTCATACAGGAAAAGGTATTGAGGAAACAAAGTCAAGTAGTAGCTCACCAGAATTTAAGAGGAGGAAAGTAATGAGGAAGAAGTCTCTGATTCTTGATGTCACATTAGATGAAGTCATTGTGATTCCACCATGGGATCCCAATGTTTTTTCTTATGAACAGATTGAGACTCTTCAAGAACTACTCAAGAGGAAGAAAAATAGGAGGAAATGAAAAGAGAGAAGAAGCAAAAACAAACATTACATGACATCAAAGATATATTTGTAAAAGCTTTTGACATGGAAGATGAAAATCCTCAAGCTCCTATTCTTGAATAGTTAGTTCATATTGTGGAAAAACTAAATGATGACAACATTGAAGCCAATGAAAAGCTATTGCAATGGTCCGAGAGGAAATTCAAGAAAAAAGTACTAGAAAAAATCTCAGGAGAGATTGCGGTAAAGCAGGTTGAACTTTCTTCTCTTGTTGAAATTTTGGAGGAAGTTGCAACTAATGTTTATTCTTTGTATAAGAAGTTATGTGATGTTGAATTATTCACAAAGGATAATCTACATGCCTTAGAGAAATTACAATTATACTTAAACTCAACTTGAAGTTCACTGAGTATGGATGCTAGCACTAGCTCCTTAAATTTTAATAGATTGACTTATGCGCAAAGGAGGATAGTCGAGCTCATGGCTGAAGATGGTCAGACTAGGACAAAATTGATTATTATCTAGACAAGCCTGATACCTCATTTAAAGGTCATTTAGAAAGAACTTTCATCTACAAACAAATTGGTTAAGAGAGATTATCATCTCTCCACTACAGAAATTTTAGTAAGTCTAGCTGCCGAGCTAGAAGTCAAAATAGAGGTTATGAAGTTTGTTAAGGACAGTTGGGACAATGCATTTGCATCCACCTTACAACTTCATAAATAGTTTTTGGACAAGTATAAGTTGACCCCACATGCAATCAGTGACAAAAACAAGGGGGAATCTGATAGGACTGACAAGGATACAACATAAGGAGATCAGTACATGTATCAATGTAAATATTTTTTTAAGGCATGTATACTATGTAAATTTTTGTATGTAGTATGATGTGCATTCCTAGGGGGAGTATATTGTGTACTTAGGAAACATTTTGGATGGAACGAATCGAAAGAAATGATAAGTTTTTTTTTTCCACTAATATCAAAGGGGGAGATTGTTAATCCCTAAGTTTTGTTGATGATTAGTGACCAACACTTAGTCATTTACTTAGGCAGTTTTGGTTGGTTATCACTATGGCCGAGCTAAAACATTAAAGGCCGAGCAACATTGCCGAGCAAGTTTTAGGTTGTCAAGTTACATCATGCCAAGCTGAGTAGAATATTAAGTGTCGAGCGATAGAGATGTTAAGTGCGGAGAAGAACAGTTTTTGCATACATGTCAGGATTGATTCAAAATTTGATGTAAAATGTTTAGGCCGACTTGTATGAGATTTGGGCCGACATTTATACACATTTAATATTTGTCTACTGAGTTAATTACACATTTAATTATTTTATACTATGCATGGCATGGAGCCAATCAGATTGTTAATTTGTTAATTTTATTAAATATGGTTAATTTAACAGTTTAATTTCCTACTTGATTGTTTCCACCTTCACCCTTTGAAGGGTCCATTGTGACCCAATTGTGTAAAATCTTGGGAGGGTGTTGTTTTGTTTTAGATTTTGTTTGGATGTATTGTGGATTTCTTAAATGTTACCCAGCCCTTTCTTGTTTCCCCTAGCTCGGGGGTGGTTTCATAGAGACCTAGGATGCGAGGTGAGCTCCCATGGTTTATTTCAAAACCTTTTTATTTGCAGATTTTGTAGCTATCGGATTTACTTGGAAAGGGATGATTCTCAAATATTGGAAAGAATAAAATTATTGTTTAATATTGTATTTTATAAATGTAAATTTTATATCAAGACATAAGGCTGAATCCTTTGTAATATTACATCTCATATGGTGAAGGTACTCTATTTTAAATATGTAAAGATTTGTATTGAAAATTGATGTTCTTTTTTGTTGCCTTAAATATTTTGTAAAATTTTCTTATGTAAATTTTGCATAAATTAAACATATTTCTCATGTCTAAGTTATTCCTCAATTCTATTTTCTTTGATTTTTCAAAAGAACAGAAAATCATAAAATATGTTTTATTTAAGTAGATTCAAATTCTATTTTTTGATTTCATAAAGAGATGTCTCTGTTCAAATATTAGTTCCATATTTTTAAAGTGATAGTATTTTATAAATTTATCCTTTAAATTGTGTTTCCTTTGAACCTACAAAGCACATAAATGCATAAAATATGTCTTATTCAAGTAGATTAACCTTTGTTTAATCACATACATAAATAGCTCTGTTTTATTTATTGTTACAAATGTATAATTTCATGTAAAAAAATAATATATACAAGTTTCTTTTAGTTCCTTTTATATGCATTCAATCATGCAATATTACAACAGAAAAGCATAATATAAATGCATATGAAGAGAATAAGATTATGTTTCATCTTCCCATATATACTATCTTTTAAAAATACAACAACAAAAAAGAAAAATAACATAAAACAAAATTAAATTTTATGAAAATAAAAATAAAAAATAAGTAAAGGGAGTGTGGAGAAGCCAACCTCCCCACCGGCCTTGTTTTATGAGTGTTGAGGTGGAGGCGTGGGGCCCTTCCCACACCACTTTGGTGGTCGCGGCCACCACGACCACCACACAATGATGATGTAAGCCGTCACTGCCTGTGTGGTGTCTGTGGTTGGGGAACCACTGCATTGGTGGTGGGGGGGAATGACCACTCCTCACTCCCAACTCCCCTCTACGAAACTGCTGCCACCATGAAAAACAAGAACACAAAACGCCTTCCAAATTTTTGGAACCCTGTCCTCTGTAGCATGTATTTTTATTTATTATGTTATATACTTATAAATATATATACATCATGGGTGTATATATATTTATATGTATATACATACTTGAAAAGCTTCACCCCCATTGCTGCAACCAACAGACCTACGCATATCAATAAAAGAGAAAAGAAAACTACGGTTAGGAAATTTGAGGAATTTGGAGAAATAAAGAGAAAAGGAAGAGAAAATAGAAGAGAGTTTCATTTTAGAGTTGATATTTTTAGCCCCAAGCCTAATTTTGAATTAGGGTTAGGGTTGCGCTTGTGGGAGATTTGACTTTTCTATTAATATTTTATGGAAATGCTTTTGTGGGGTCATTTAAAAATTACTTGGTGGGAATTCTTTTAATCTTTATTATATTATTAGTACAAATAGAGATTAATACAAATGTTAGTAATGTTATTAGAATATATCGTAAAATAAATAAGACTTTGTTAGGTCTTATAAGATTAAATTTATTAAATTACTCTAATGTATAGTATGTTGAGAATTAAATTGTTAATTTTATTAAATAAGGTAACTTTAATTTTACTAGTTATAAAAAAAATGGAGATTTTATTGCAGCTAATTTATTGTAATATATATAACATTAAATTTATAAATATGTGAATTTAGTAAAACCCTTTTTGACTTCAATTTTGAAATCTAGTCTTTATGTAAATGTGTGACCTTAAATTATAATAGTTAAGGATATTAATGGGACGAGAACACTAACTAGAGTACAACATAGGATCTTTAATTAAATATGCTTAAATGCATTTATAGGTAAAGATAAACCATTAATGAACTTAAAACTATCAAAAGACTAAAGGAATTTAAATATTAATTTAATTAAGATGAATTTAAAAAAATAACCTAGGAAATTATAGGTCAAGAATAGTAGAATGCACTTAACTTGGCAATATTATTTTTACATGGTCAATACATATGGCCAATGTATAGGCCACTGTAAAAATAATGCTATGATACAATTAAATAACCATGAGACATAAATATTGTTTTAATTATAAACTATCATGCAAAGGTAGTTATGATCCAAGTTTAAATAATTCTAGGAAGCTTATGAAATTGCATTCGAGTAAACTAGAACCTTGTCAATTTATGGGTTGATGAACATTGACTCACATCATGATTTCCCCTCAAACCTAATGTCAAAATTGGACCAACTATCCCTCTTGACCTTGATTAACTATAACTAATTGAATGTTTGAAGATGTTAAGTTTATGATCACCAAGCTATCGAAAGTTAATGCAAGACATTAAATCAGTTAATGGATTGTATTGTCATTGATGTCAACTTGATATAATATTATTGGTTATATACAAAGTGTCAAAGAATTCAGAGAATCATAATGATAAAGTTCATACTTTCAGTAATGTGTAAAAGATCAGTATTCACTAAGTGACTACAAACACCAACAGACATTGCACCCTGATGGACAGAGAAACCTAAAAGGAAAGTCACGATGATGCCTAAGGAATAAACCCAACAAGAAATATTGACGAGAAGAATTACAAGCATTAGTGATGATATGTTGTTCACAGTGATGCCAAATGGACAAACAATCTCAATAGATAGACAACCACGACGGAGATGCCCGAGGAGAAATGAAGTGTTGACTGAAGTTAACTAAGAGTTAAAACATAGAAAGGAACTAAGGTTTAGAAATGATAAAAGACTTAGCTGGAAATAGCTAAAGAAGAGTTAAATAGTTTTTAATATTGTTTTCATCGACAAGTTATAGCTAGAGATAAGAGAAATATTTAAAGCTATTTTATTCAAGTTGTGAAAGAGAAATCTATGGATAAAACTAAAGTAAATCTTTAAACAAAGATTGGCTAAAATTGAGGATCAGGCCAAGAAAAAGAAAATAAAGAACTAAGAAATGGTGATATCATGTCTATAAATGGACAAGCTAGCTCATTGTAAATTAGGGGTGAATAAAGAAGAAGGATGCTGAAGAGAAACTAATAAGGAAAAAGAAGTCTTCATATAGTCTTGATCAATCAAGCTAAGGAAAGAGCTAAAGATTTCTATGGACACTGAGAAATAGATAAACACATCATTCCCGAGAAGGAAGAAGTGGAGAAAAGGTATTGAAAAGATACATTGATCAGAAAGGTATTATGAGTTTATAATAGGTCTCAAAATTTGTAAGTCTAAGTTGTATGTATGAACATATCATTTAGCGTTTCAGTTTAACCATTGGATCAAAAAGTCTCTTAACCAAGCAGGACTTAACAATCCTTTTGATATTGAGATACATCCCAAGGAGTATCAAAAAGTTTTATCATGAAGATAGCATGAGATGCCAGATACCATTTGAAAAACTACGCTGAGTTTGGTCATAAAAGGTAGCATAGAGATGCTCAATATCAAGTGAAAAACTATTCTATTGAAATCCTCTAACAAGGTCACACCTAACAGTGTGTTTGTAACCTTTAACAGGGTTGGATATTCACCAATCTCACTTCATAAGAGTGAAAATTTTGGGTTATTGGTCCCAAGTGGTGTTTCCCTTAATAGGGTTTCCACATTAAAAATCCATGTGTCAATGTGTTTATGAGTCATTAATTTAGTGTTTTGCATTACACATGAATGATCGTTATTGATTGGTATACACTAATTTATTTATTGCATTTTGGTAAATGAAAGGTTCCTAATCAATAAACAGTAAGAATAAGGTTTAACAGTGAACTCCCAGCAGTAGTTATTTGTTGATTTTATTTGAAGTTATTCATTTTGTAGGACTGAAGATAAATAGAGGCTTATTATTGTGGTAATAAGTTTTTTTGGGTTCATATTGAGGCCACTAATTCACCCCCCTCTTAGTTATTATAAAAATTGGTATTAGAGTTGGTGTGCTTAGAAAGGGAGTTTAACAACTCAAGAAAAATATCACAAGATGACCAAACGAGATGTGCCCAAGTTGAACAAGGACAACTTTGCATGATGGCAAAGCAAGATAAGAATCCACATATCAGGTATTGCAAATGATGTTGTTCAATACTTAGATATTGAATTTGTGTTACTTATAGGACCTCACACACTTGTGAAATTAAGAGAAAAGCATGAGCACAATTGTACGATGATATAAATTTCTTCTCTCTCTCTCCAATGCTGAATTTGAAGATGTCAAAAAATGCACCTCTGCAAAGCAAATGTGCGATAAATTGAATCTAGTACATGGAGGAGGTACTAATGTACCAAGAGCTAAGGCAGAAATCCTAAGAGGTAAATTTCATGACCTAAGAATGAGAGAAGGAGAAAATATCACTCAATACAACTGCAAAATAAAAGTAGTTAATGATATCTAAGGAGTTGGAGGCATACTTGAAGAAGAGATAGTGGTAAGTAAAATCATAAGAACCTTACTTCCTATTTATGCTATTAGAGTATCTACTATACAATAAATGAGAGTAGTAGCAAACAATAATGTCACTCTAGATAGCTTGGTTGGTAGATTGATTTCATTTGAGATGAATAACTTTGATAATAGTGTCTTAACATTTATTGAGTCTGCATTCAAATATTCTTTGAAAATAAGTAAGTCAAGTCATAGACACACTATTAGAAATAAAAGTGAAATTGATAGTGATGACCAAGATCTTGATGAGATTGAAGCACTAATAGCTAGAAGATTGCAGAGAGGAAAAGGTAGATACAAAGGTAAATGACCACTTGTATGTTTTAATTGTAAAGAGATTGGACACTTTTCTATGAGATGTCCTAACAGAAGAAAAGATGATAGAAGTAATAACAGATCATATGAAAGTAAGTTTTATAGAAAAGACAATAGAGATTACTAAAGCAACCAAAAATATGACAAAAGAGATACCTGAGACTACAAGGACAAAGGGAAGAAATATTGTTACCTAGATAAGAACAGAGATGGAGATACTGACACCAAATCTAATGAAGACATTGAGATGGTATTTGTGGCCATGATGGATGATTGAGACAAAGAAGAAAGGTATGTAGAGACTACACTCATATCTAAGGTTAGTAAGAATAATTTTTGGATTATAGATAGTGGCTGCACTCACCACATGACCAGTGATAAACAAAAGTTTGAAACTTTTGAGTACTATAATGGTGGATCAGTAAGAATGGGTAATGACACACCTTGTCCAGTTGAAGGTAAAGGAACTATAATGTTGAACAACCTGATCAAATTTGAAAATGCATACTGGGTAAAAGGACAATTAAAATCTTTTGAGTGTTTCATAGCTGAATAAAATAGGTCACCGAGTAGCATTTGAGAATAATAAGGCAAATATATTCAATGAATCAGGAAGGTTGATCAGAACTAGTGAACAAACAAAAGGTAAACTTTTCTATCTTGATGATACAAACACTACTTGTTTGATGGCTAGAAACGAAGACATATGGTTTTGGCATAAGAGATTATGTCATGTATATTTTGACAACATGATAAAGATAAGAAATAAAAGGAAAGTAGGAGTCTTACCAATCATGCCAAAGCCCAAACATATCATGTGTAAGAATTGTGAAAAAGGTAAGATGACAAAGTCTAGTTTCAAGAGAAAATCCCATAAATCTAATGAATTTATAGAATTATTCCATACTAATCTATGTGGACCTATGAGGACAAAGAGTTACTATGGAGATAAATATTTCATTCTCTTTGTAGATGATTATTCTGGAATGATGATAGTTATGGTTTTAAAAGAAAAATAAAAAGCATTCAATATGTTTAAATGTTATAAAGGTATGATAGAAAAACAAAGTGGTAAGGAATTGAGATTCTTAAGATCAGATAGAGGAGGGGAATTTATTTCAAATGAATTCACTAACTATTGCAATGAGCATGGAATTAAAAGACATGTTTTTGCACCAAGAACACTACAACAAAATGGGACTACTAAAAGGAGAAATAGATCCATTGTTGATTGTGCTAGAACACTGAAGATAGAGAAAAGCATCAATCAAACTTTCTAGAGAGAAGTTGGCAATACTGTTGTCTACACATTAAAAAAAATACAATTGAAGAAAGACACCCTATGAGCTTTGGTATGGTTACACACCCAATGTAAGTTACTTCATATTCTTTGGTAGTCAATGTTATATTTTAAAAGATGATAGAAATGGAAAGATTGAATCCAAAATTGGTGAAGGTATCTTTCTAGGGTATTCCACCAAGACCAAGGCTTATAAATGTCTTAACAATTCCTCTAACAAGATCATTGAAAGTGCAAATATCAGAATAGAAAAAGATGAGGAAAGAAAAAGAGAACCAAAAGACTACAACAGGTTTGTTTACACTGAATAGCCTGACACTCTACCCAAGCAATAGTGTATTACTCCTGAGAAATATAACATTTCACTCGAGCATCATGCTGCAATTACCAAAAACAAAGAAAATCCTCAAGATGATGTTTTGATTGATGGATATCAGAATAAAGGTCAAGAAGATGATCAGAATGATGGAAAACAAGATGAAACAAAACTTGCCAAGTATGTCAGAAGACATCGTCCAAAGAATTAGATCATAAGAGACAAGAAGGCTAGAATGAAAATAAGAAATAAGTCGCTAAACACTAGATATTTACTTTGTGATTTTGAGCCTAAATCTATTAATACTTCACTTGAAATTGAAGAATGGGACAATGCTATGAATGAAGAGATAGAACAGATTGAGAAGAACAATACATGGATACTAGTACCAAGACCAGATGACAAGAATGTCATCAGAACCAAATGGATATTCATAAAAAATCTGAATGAGAATGGAGAATTCTCAAGGAATAAAGAAAGATTAGTATGTAAGGGGTATGTACAAGAAGAAGGTATTGATTATGGTGAAACCTTTACACCTGTTGCTAGGCTAGAAGGAGTAAGAATCTTACTTTCTTATGCTGCATTCAAAGGATTTAGGGTATACCAGATGGATGTCAAATCTGCATTCCTAAATGGAATACTAGAAGAAGAGGTATACATTGAACAATCATAAGGGTTTGTTGATCCAGACAAGAGAAACATGGTATGTAGACTACATAAATCCTTGTATGGATTTAAACAAGCACCTAGATAATGGTATGAAAGAATTCACTCCTATCTAAAAAGTATTAAATTTGTAATAATGAGTGAGAATAATAGTATATACTTAAAAGAAGATACTGAAGGTAATATTCTGATTGCTGAAATATTTGTTGATGATATCATATTTGGGGGAAATGAAATTTTATGTAAATCCTTTGCTAATAAAATGAGAAAAGAATTTGAGATGTCGATATCTGGGGAGATCCAATTCTTTCTTGGTCTACAGATTCTTCAACAAGATGCATGGAAATATATCACTCAATCCAAATACATCAAGGAAGTGTTGAAGATATTCAAAATGGAATATTCCAAGCTAGTTGGAACACCTATGGAAACTGGATGTAAGCTGACAAAAGAAGACAAATAAAATGAGTTAAATTAGACCTTATATAGATCAATGATTGTAAAACTAATGTATGTTGTTTTTACTAGACTAGATATAGCACATACAATTGGAATAGTTACAATATTCTCTGCTAATCCCAAAGAATCACACATGACTGCTATCAAGAGAATTATCAGATATCTAAAGAATGATGAGGATTATGGATTATGGTATAAAAGAGAAGGCAAATTTGAGCTTCAAATCTATACAGATATTGATTGGGATGGAAACTTAGATGACCAAAAGAGCAGAACTAGAGGATCATTCTTCATGGGTGATAGACTTGTCACATGGATCAGTAAGAAGCAAGGATGCATCTCACACTCTTCTGGAGAAGCAGAATATGTGGTTGTTGCTACAAACTACTCTAACATTTCCTAGATCAAACAGTTATTGGAAGGTATGAATATGAAAATTATTGAACTAGTGATTATCTATTGTGATAATACCAATGCAATTATCATTTCTAAGAATCCAGTCATGCATACTAAGACTAAGCATATTGCTATCAAGTATCATTACTTAAAAGAACAAGTGCAAGAAAAAGAGGTGATACTGGAAAATGTTCAATCCAAGGAATAATTAGTTGACATTTTCACCAAGTTATTGCCTAAAGATACATTTTAGTACCTGATAAATAGAATAGGGGTTTTACCCTTGTCTATTGGTCAGTAAGATGACTAGGAGGCTGCATCAGCACACACATAATCAGAACATCATTCATGTTGATGCAAACACAAAGGATTACAAAGATACATCAGTACATAGAAAGGTACATATATACACCGAAAACCAGAGTCAATGTATTTTTGATGGATAGGGAAATTCAAGGAATATATTATAAAAAGGTGAAAGGATATAAATTTGACATAATCAAATTTTACTTTGGCATTGTTGTCAAAGGGAGAGAAGTTCCTGAGAAGTTCCTAAGGATTCAAAGGGAGATATTATCATTATCCAAAGGGTGAGAATATCTAGAATATCTAAAGGGAGAGATTACATATGAAATATACATTATGAGTATCATAAGGGAGAGAAGATATCAAATGTATTCTATAAGGAAGAAATATATCAAAATGGAAATATGACTTATTTCTCTCAAAGGAAAAAGAGATGATCAAGGAGAGGAATAGTTAAAGGGAGAGAAAACATCAGAAAAAGAATTAGAAGCTGCTACATCTATCGAGTGAAGGGATTGAAGATTGAAGAAGGCACTCTACACAAAAAAAATCTAAGCAATATGAGCTTACCAAGAGCCAGACATTTTTATTGGTTATAAAAAAATAAGATTGGTAGATTGATGAACTACAATTGTTATATTTCATATTGTATTAGAAATAAAATAGTGTTATAATGTAGTGTGTTGCCATCAATTCCAAAGGGAGAGATTGATGAACTATAACTAATTGAATGTTTGAAGATGTTAATTTGATGATCACCAAGCTACTGAAAGTTAATGCAAGACATTAAATCAGTTAATAGATTGTATTGTCATTGATGTCAAATTGATATAATCTGATTGGTTATATAGAAAGTGTCAAAGATTTTAGATAATCATAATGATAAAGGTTATGCTTTAAGTAATTCATAAAAGATCAACATTCACTAAGTGACTGCAAACATCGATGGGTAGTGCACCCCAAAGGATAGAGAAACCCGAAAGGAAAGTCACAATGATGCCCGAGCAAGAAACCTGACAAGCATTACTAATGACCATAATTACAAGCATTACCAACGAGAAGAACTTCACAATGATTCCCAATAGATAGATAACCTCAACGGATAGACAACCTCAATGGAGATTCCCAAGGAGAACTAAAGTGTTGACCAAAGCTAGCTAAGAGTTAAAACACCGAAAGGAAATGAAGTTCAAAAACAACAAAAGACTTAGCTGGCAAGAGATAAAGAAGGAGTTAACTAGTTGTTAATATTTTTTTCATTGACAAGTTAATGCCAGAGACAAGAGAACAATTTAAAGTTGTTTTACTCTAGTTGTCTAAGAAAAAACTATGAGATAAAACTAAAGTAAATCTTTAAAGAAAGATTGGCTAAAATTGCAGATCACGCCAAGAACAAGAAAGTCAAGAACTAAGAAATGGTGATATCATGTCTATAAAGAGACAAGCTAATTTATTGTCAATTAGGGGTGAATAGAGAAGAATGATGTTGAAGAGAAACAGATGAAGAAAGAAGTCTTCATATAGTCTTGATCAATCAAGCTAAGGAAAGAGCTAAAGATTTCTATGGACACCGAGCAACAGAGAAGGACAACATCACTAAGAAGAAATAAGTGGAGTAAAGGTATTGAAAAAATACATCGATCAGAAAGGTATTATGAGCTTACAATAGATCTGAAAATATGCAAGTCTATGTTGTATGTATGAATAGATCATTTACTATTTTATTTTAATCATTGGATCAGAAAGTCTCTTAATTGAGCAAGACTTGACAATCCTTTCTATATTGAGATACATCCCAAGGATTATCCAAAATTTTCATCATGAAGATAGAATAAGATGCAAGATACCATTTGAAAAAATACACTAGGTTTGGTCATAAAAGGTAGCATATATATGCTCGATATTAAGTGAAAAACTATTATATTTAAATCCTCTGACAAGGTCACACCTAATAGTGTGTTTGTAAACATTAACAGGGTTGTCTCTTCAACAAGCTCACTTCAAAAGAGTGAAAATTTGGGTTATCAGTCCCAAGTGATTTTTCCCTTTACAGGATTTCCACATTGAAAATCCATGAGTCAATGTGTTTATGAGTCATTACTTTAGTTTTTTGCATTACACATAACTAATCTGGATTGATCAGTGTACACTAAGTTATTTACTACATTTTGGTAAATGAAAGACTGCTAATCGGTAAATAGTAAGAATAAGGTTTAACAATGAACTCTGAGAAATAGTTTTTATTTTATTTTATTTTATTTGAAGACATTAATCTTGTAGGACTAAAGATAACTAGATGCTTATAATTATGGTAATTATTTTTTTTGGGTTGAGGCCACTAATTCACCCCCCCTCTAAGTTATTATAACATACCTAACCCCTTGTCTAAACTTGAGGGCACTTAATAAGCATGAGATAACTAACACTTCATCCCTTTAGTTAAAATTTTGAAAAAAAAAAATTGTGTTTTTACATGCAGATTTGGGCATGACACTTTCACTTTGAATGAGTTAATAGCTAATGTGTTAGGATGTATTCCAAGTATGGTTACTCTTATAGACCTAACAAAGGATTTAGCTAATGATGTTGTAATTAAGGATATTACTAGTAATCTCAACTCTCATATGGTTGGAGATGAAGTTGAAGATATTCCAATTCAATCTTCACTTGTTGTAAATCTCATTAAGATAAATAATTAATGACATAGTTGATGTTGAAGAAAAAAAGGTTGATGAGTCAGAAAAGAGTAAAGAAATAGAATAGGTTACTGAGACCACTGATCAACCATGGGATACATAACAAGGTGAAGCTACTCAGAAAAAACAAGGAGAACAACAACAAAATCAAGAAAAAGAGAAAGAAACAAAGAAACAAAGAATCGAGTAACACTGGTGTAGGTGAGAAGATTACTAAAGATGAGATTAAAACAACAAAGGATAACGCCTCTAGTGATTAAAAAACTAACACAAAGGACAATAGTGACAAGAACAAAAGGAGTAAAATGGAAGAAGAAGACAATGATGATGAAGAAGAGGAAGAGGAAGAAGATGATCCATAATTTGATATTCAAGAGAAATATTTTAATAAATTGAAGCCTAAGGACCAATTAATATTTTCAAATAAACTAGCAAATAAGGCTTTGAAGAATAGGATGAAGCAAAATAAATATAAAACAAAAATTCTAAGAAAAACCATCGCTACACTTTCTGATCTAGTACCTAAAGTTGATATTGATTAAGAGGTACCCATGATTGCTCAACTCAAAACCTTAGTTGATGCAATTACAAGTCTAGATCATGACATGGAAGAATAAATGATCAAAAGAGCAGAGAAGATATTGGAGAATGAGATGATGGAGAAACTAATGCAAAATATTTCACTTGAGAAAGTTTCATTGTTTGAACTAGTCAAAGAAAAATACTCAATAAGATCTCTATTTTGACAAAATTCACTCCAGATATTTTGACAAAGAAGGAAGAGATAGCCAAAACATTGACTACGCTTGTCAATGAATTGGACCCATTGAACAATTCAATGATGGAGGATACTTTAAAATTGAAAGCATTGAAATACAAGGAGATGGAACTTAAAGAAGAGGAGGATATAATAAGAGTGACATTACTAGAATTACAAGGATTCTTGACTCCACACATGGATATTATACAAGCATATCTTAAGAAAGTTGAGGTGTTGATAGCTACTCCAGATATGAGTACAATTGATAGTATGTAGGATCTAGTTTCAAGTTTACATGAACATAAAATTTCCCTAATAGCACTAAATAAGCCATGGGAGCATTCACTTAACTCTACTAAGGTACATTTGAAGACTATCTTAGACAAATTATGGGATTTGAACACCTTTGTATATACATTTTTATCATAGTTTTTCACATTATTGTCAAAATAGTGGGAATATATTAGTAGATCAAAGGGGGGAATATATGAGTAGATCAAAAGGAGGAATAAATATATAGTAGAAAAGAGAATATAGTGTATGTAATCTATGGAGTTATAGATTTAGGGGGAGTATGTAAGTAGACATGAACAAGTTTTTTTTATCAATGCCAAAGGGGGAAAAAATGATTTCAAAATGATGAGAATTTACATTGATGATGATCCCATAAAAAGTAGGTTTTCATTGTTGGAAATATAGTACATAGGTAAGTATGTTTTTTGTGAGTACATGAAGTTATACTAATAGGTAGATAGTTTAACCAATCAGTAACTAAAAGTTAAGTAGAACAGGTGAACATGAAGATAGGTGAAGGACAAATTGGTTGAAGAAGTCAAGTATACTATTGGTATTCTGGAAGGTTCAGGGACAACATGTGAAATAATATTTGTGACTATGCAACTTAGGTCACACCGGTAAATGACATTAGTGAAGATACTACCAATGGGTCAGCTCAGTGAATAGGTAAAATTTAAAGGTTAATGATTGATCAAAGTGGTTATGAAGGTGCATGTTCAATGAATCTAGACAAAATAAAAAACATAATACATAATTTCAAGAGTTGAATAAGTCAATTTATTGGTAGTTGTGTACATATTTGATTATGTATTCAAGGAACATTTGTACTAATAACAATAAAGAAATATTTCACATTGGAGAAAACAACTTGATGTTTGTTATGGACGATGTGGTGGGATTGTAATGTTTTTTTAAGTTTTTTTTTTGTGATTGAAAAAATTATTTTGGAGGGAAATAGAAACCCTAATTTCATTCTCAATAGAATGTGAAAGGATATAAGAGGATAGCTATTATTATTGTAAAAAGAGTTGTTATGATAAATGGTGCAGGAGCCCCTGACAAGGAAAAAGACAAAGAGGATGGTGAGGTTACAAGAGTACCTCCATGATTTTTTTTAGTTAGGTTTTATTGGGCAATGTCCAAAGTGGATCAAGAGATCCTAAGCTTTGTAATAAGTCCAAACTGTAAGACCTAGTGACCTATGATGGATTATGAATCCTGTGGCTCACTATGGTTGAATGGACATGGGGTCAGGTATAATTATATTAGTTAAGGTTGGATTGGTGTTGTTAACATCAAATATTTTTGAACCCACTTTAGTTAGTACCTAGCAGTTCATTTTGTAAGTTTTGCAAAAAGTTGCAAAATGTTATCAGCAACAATGTTGAAACAAAAAGTTGCTAATGACAACATTTTTGAAAATTTGTTAAAAAAAATTCAAAACCACCCCAAATGGTTTTAATTGGTGGTAAAACATATAAAAATGTGCCAAAAATATTTGCGGAGGTTGTTGAGGAGATTTGTAAAGAGAATTTGCAAAAATTTAATACAAAAACTGCATTTTTCATAAAATTTGACTGGTTTTTTATTCTGATCGAGCCTATACAGATTGGAATAATAAATATAACTCCATATAAAGTTAGGAATATTTATTATCTTTCCTTTTCATCCTACTAGAGGTTCTAAGGTGGAGGAATCATGGAGATATTGTTTCACAGCCATCTGGAAGTCATGATTTTGGAGAAAACTAGGTCTGTCAACTTTTAAACGTCATATCTCCCAATGTAACCATGGGAAATTCCTAAAACCTATTTTAAAAGATAGATATGGAAGTTTAAATTAATTTTAATCTGGTTTCAGATTGATTGGCTGAAATTTCAAGGGGAAATGACTAAAACCCTAGCCAGACATCCCTGTGTTACTGATAGGGTGGTTTAACCAGTAGGTTGCATACCCCATAAATTTTGAAGGGATTCAAGTTAGAGGCTATGGTTGGAGGAGGAGAATTATTTAAAGTGTCCCTAAATTTCCCCATAGTTGGTTCTAAAAATAACCAAGTCTAGGAGACACTTCCTTCTTTAAGCATTCATATTAGGCCTCTTAACCATTAGAAAGGGTTCCTAGAAATTTTACATTTTTTTTCGGATCCAAGATCTCTCCTCTTGGGTAAAAAGATATCCAAAAATTTGGAATAATATTGTGTAATATTTTTTCTAGGTCCTTTGGAGGTTTTTGTTACAAAAACCCAAAAGGTGTGTAGAAAGGACTGGTAAAAGGCAGTGTCAATTAGGACATTTTTGAGTTTTGGATTGAATTGAACCAAGGGAGTGTTTTCATTGGTTGAGGGATGTAAAAATAATTTAATTGAAATTTTTGAAGGACTCAAAGGTTCTGGAAGAGATTGGAGTTTTTTTGTGTAAGGAAGGTGCATTTGAGTACATTGGGTGAACACGAGTGCATCACTACAAGGAGATGTATGAAGAAATGAACAACTTAGTAAAGGGTTATGGGGTACACAAATTGATGAGTTAGTGAAAAAAGATTGAGGTATAGAAAAGGTGTATGGATTTGTTATGGATAATCCAAGTGAAATAGGTAGGAGGGTTTGATTTGACCAAGCAAAGACTAGTAAAGTTGATTCAGTTTGCTAGGGGGTGAGAGCTATACATCAAGTGGTATAAGAGAAAGAAAGATCCTTAGAGGAAGGATTGAGAAACATGTTTTTTTATGAAGAAGACTCATATATATCATCAAGGATAACCAATTTAGAGCTTGAAATGATTTTTAAAGATTAGATGGAACAAAAGAAAGATTTGAGAAAAGAATTGGAAAGACTCAAATGAAAGGTGTATAGGAAGGTTTTTGGAGACTCTAATAGAAATAAGGAAGGGAGTGAAGAAGATCCCCTTGAGAAGGAAGAGGAAGAGGTTCCTCAAGATCAGAGAGTTCTCTTAAAGACCTTGAACTCCATGGAGAGAAGGACAATGGAGGCCAAACTAGATCTACCCATTTATAGTTGGAAGATGGACCCTGATGTAGCAATAGATTGGTGATGAAGGAGATCTTGGGTCATTGGAAATCCTTTCAACCCAAAAAAAAATGTTTGTTTTCATTTAGAAGCTACTCAGGAAATACTCTCCTACTCGGGGTCTATTTCTTGGTAAAGCTTGTCTACTGTTTAGGTTCTGTTGCTTGGGCATGCTTATTTCTGTCGCTCGGTAATGCTTAGTTCTGCTACTCAGGTCCTATTCCTCGGGCATGCCTTTTTATTTTTGTTGCTCGATTTTCTCTTCTAATGCTTGGGTTTTGTTCCCTACTGCTTGGTCATGCTTGTCTCTATCACTTGGGTTGGTCTTCTATTCCTTGGTTATGCTCTTACTGAAAATTACTAGTTTTTGGTGATCTCCCGCCTGAGATACTTATTTTTGGGAGTTGGATCTTTGGCCAACTTCTTCATTTAATTTCCTTTTATGAATTGATTTGGGGTCTCTCATTGGGATTTGTGTGGACCTAATTCTGGGGCTTTCTTATGGATTTGAGCTCTGACCTCTTTGGTGGACTCTTGTATATATTCTTTTATATGTTCTTATTTTAGGTAATAATTCTTAGAGAAAGAAGGCAAAGGTCTAGATATTGAGATCGAAGGTCTATGACCTATGTGGTATGAATATCTTATTGTAATTCATTTGAATATATGGTTGAAACTAGGAAGGCCTCCTAGCCTGACATGTAATGATTTTGATCAAGTTAATATAAAGGATTTATGTTTTTTATTCTCTCACTGTGTTGTTTGGCCTCCACATTGGTTCTGCAAGGTGGTTTCGTAGTTGGGAGTGCCTCTGGCCCCAACTCCTTGCCCCTCCTTATGTTAGGTGGTATTTTAGCATGGTGAGATACGGTTCCTTCTTGAAACCCTAACCCTAGTTGGTATTTTTGTGGGGTGGAAGATTATGATCTAACCTATAATTGTAGAGGGATTCAACATGATTCATGGGAAAGGAAATGTAAATCCAGGTCTAGTTGATATGCTTAGAGAGATGGGTGATAGATTGTAAGTTGCTAAGATAGCCCAACACAGAGGAAGACATCTTGAGGATGTTGGTGATGATGAAATTGAAAAGGTTCAAGGTGAATTTTCACCTGCACCTGTGATGAATCAGGAAGAAGAGAGATTCTTGTGAGTTTTAACAAGTTTGAAATCCACACCTCATTTTTATCCTCTTGAGTATAGTGGAAAATTGGATTCTGATGAATTTATTAACTGGATATATGAGATGGAAAAGTATTTTGAATATGAGAATGTAGTAGAGGATAATAAGGAAAATATTGGAAGCACAAAATTGAAAGATCATGCATCCTTATGGTGGGAACATCTGCAATTGGATTGGGAAAATAAAGGTAAAAACAAAATCAAGGTATGGGATAAGATGGTAAATAAATTGAAAGGAATATTTCTACCTTGTGATTATCAGATTAACCTAATCTGGAAAATGCAATGTTTGAAGAAAAAAGACAAATCAGTAAGATACTACACTAAAGAATTCTATAGATTGGACATCAGATCTGGACATGTTGAAGATGAAGTGGAAAGAGTAGAAAGATACCTGGATGGCTTGAGAAGTTCTATACAATATGAAATTAGATTGGGTAAGATGGAAAGCATTAAGGAGGCATACCAATTTTCCCTAAAAGCTGAGGAAAATTTGAACAGAAGATGTGAACAAAGACAAAGAGGTAGAGGTGGTATATTCCCTAGAGGAAGATGAAGATCTCATGCTGAGAATAGTAGATCAAAACTAGACAAGTCAATGTCAGACACATCTCAAGACAAAGGAAAGACTGAATGGAAAGGTAGAAATTCATATCGAGGAAGATTTAATTACTCCAGAGGTGGTTATAGAAAAAGAGGATTCCAAGTTTCTTATTACAATTGTGGTGAAGAAGGACATAAATCCTTTGAATGTACACATGCAAGCAAGAAAGGTATTAGTAGCAGAAATGCATTGGTACAAGAGGAGTCACCAAATGAAGCTGAAAAGGAAGGAAATTTCATGATCTGAAGGATACTATGGAGTGAAAAGGAAAAGAAAGATTTGATCAGGAAAAAAAATTTCAAGACCAGATGTAGAGTTGCAGACAAAGTTTGGAAAGTGATTGTTGACAGTGGAAGCTCAAAGAATTTGGCATCTGAGGAAATGGTTGCAAAGTTAAAGTTGGACAGGATGAAACATCCAAAAACCTATTAGATCTTAGGGATCAAAGATGATCATACATTAATGGTGAGTGGAAAATGTTTTGTGAATCTAAAATTTGGAAAGTACTATGATAAGGTGTTATGTGATTTTATGCCTATGGGTTGTTGTCATATTTTGTTGGGTAGACCTTGGAAATATGAGAGACATGCTATACATGATGGAAGATTGAATAGATATTCTATTTAGGTTGATGGTAAGAAGAAATTATTGTTATCTTTGGTTGAAGAATCTATTGGTGAGATATGTACATCTGTGAAAGTTTGTTTATGTAGACACCTAAAAATGGTTCGAGCCTATTGGTCTACGTGTTTTAACATTTTTAGCATTACAATTGAAAAATTGTTTTGCAACCTAATTATTAATCTATGTTGTGCATATGATCTTTATTATATGACAACATTGTGTCTTTCTTTGATAATTGAATATTGCAAAAAATTTCAATTATTTACTAATATTTCTGCTCTCTTTATCAAATCAATCATTTTCCTAATCAATTCCGATCAACCTTAAACAAATCCTATTCAATCCTTTTTGATCCTAAAATGATCCTATTTGATCCTAAACCATTCCAAACCATCCCAAATCAATTCAAACCCATTCTATTCCATTCCTAATCACTTTCATAATTGTTTGGATTCATTCTGACCATTTTGGGGCATTGTCCAAGATCATTGTTGCCTAATTAACCCAATTTCCAAACCGATCAAAACCCTATTTCAATTTGATCAATCTTGTCATAATTTAAGGAGCATTGTCCAAGTTCATTGATGCTTTGTATCCCCTTAATCAACTATTTGATAACATCATCAAAGTTCATCAGTGTTATGATTATCAATCTTTTAATATCAATTCAATATTGTTGTCCATATTTGTCAATGCTATTTCTGATCATCATTATTCTGGGAACATTGTCAAAGATCATCGATGTTTCCAAATTCCTATTTCAATCCTATGACACCATCAAATTTCATTGGTTCTTTTCAATCATTTCCAAACATCATTGTGTTGGTGCATTGTCAAAGCTCATCTATGCCTCTTGATTTTCCTAAACTCTTCTAGAACCCTCCAAATTGCTCCTAATCCTTATCAATATCATCAAAATTATTTCAATTTGACATCAAAACCTTCAATTTGATCAATAATTCACTAATTTCACCCTTGGGATGAATAACCCATAGTTTATCCCTAGGGCCTAATTGAATAAATAAATAAACTTTATTTATTCCCCCTTTTACCCTAAGTCTCCAACAATTAATTAATTTTTATTATTTAATTGGCCAATTTCAATTTATGAGATTTTCATAATTTCATAAATATAATTATGGATTTTGTGAGGAATATTGATAATATTGAATTATTAATTTGATTAATGATTCATAATCCTACCTAATTGCCATATCCCTTAACTGATGATTCACATCCCTATTAACGTGCTTCATGAATATTCTCAATATCTCCTTATTTTATCTCCCCCATATCATGCTTCCTAATGTCCTACCAACCAAAATATGCATTTATCCATACATTTTATGCAATATCACCTAAATAATTCTTATTTTCTATAAAATGGGAGGCATTTCTTTCTTTCAAGGTTAGATCACTCTCCTAGTATTCTTACTTGCAAACTTGGCTTTTTGCATCTTTATAAAATAGTGTTATTTTCAAAGAGAAATATCAAATATTATTATGGATAAGAAAGGAGAATATGGGAGTTACATTTGAAGGGAGTTCTTAGTGTTTTTATGCTTTTTGTTTATGAACTCTTGTTTTGAATGAATTTAATGATAGATTAGATAGGTAGCATATTGATTAGGGTTTGTGATATCCTAGATATGCTAATATGCATTTTTATGGTCTTACATTTGGTGAACCCGATGTGAAACAACCTTAATTGATAATTTTTTTGTGTTTTTGTGTCTTTTTCAAGTTCTGGAAGAGAGCTGTGCAGGTGGTCACTGTTCCTGCGCAGGTGGTCACTATTTTTGCATAGGTGGTTAAGTCTTGCACAGTTGGGACCTAGACCTATGCCCTTGGAGCATAGAGCTATGTAGTTGGATTCTTATCTGCATATTTAGTCATATGGGATCCATATTTAGGGTTTAGGATCACTATTTGCATGTTTAGGAAGCTTTTCTGCATCTTATGCTTTCTCTTCTACTTTTTATCCGATTAAAGGTTAAAATGGAACCTAAAATATTCAAATGAACCCTAAAATTGGTTAATGAACCTAAAATTTCAATTTTCAAGTCTAAAATGAACTCTCATATTTGGTTTGGGCTCTTAAAATGAACTTCACCTAGTTTAAGGTTACATGCAATCAAGCTTTTTCAAATTTCAATTAAACTTGCAATCTAGCCTAACTAGGGGTTAAAATGGAACACTTTATGCAATATTAAGTTTCTTATGTTTATTAGGGACCTAAAATGAACATGCACATCTGATTTGGGCTCCTAAAATGAACTTTGAACTAGTTTAGGATCAAATACAGATTTCATCCTTAAGGTGTTCCTAAAACATTTTGATGCACATGCAAGCTAATTAGGGTTTCAATATGACTTGAATATTTTCAAATCAACCCAAATGGTATAATTAATGAGCCATAGTTGTGTTTTTGATAGTATTGCATTCTTAGATGTGGAAAAAACCTCTAATTTTGCCATTTTTTACCCCTTTTAGGCCTCTGATAAGTAGTTGTGCACTTGGTTATAGGTTCTGCACAGGTGGTTAGAAGTTGTGTAGGTAGTTGCCTATTTCTACATAGGTGGTACCTTGGTTCTATGTAGGTGGTATCCTATTCCTGCGCAGGTGGTAAGCTTGATGATTTTCATGCACATTTTTGAGTTCCTGCATTCCAATACTTGTTTCTGCACTTAGTATACTAGATTTTTGTGCTACTGATGATTTTTGTAGCATGTTCACACTCGTGGGATGAAGATTGATTCCTAAAAAATACTAATGGTTTCAATGCAGGAAGTTTGTAGAAGACCTTGTTTTTTCTGAAACTTTCATGTGTTTTTTTGGTAGTTAGCAAACACTTCAGCTTGGTTCTTTAAAATGAACCATTTCATTCTCATGCTTGAAGTGTATTTTATTTTTTAAATCCAAGGAAATGTATGGATGTATCCTCTCCCCTCACCTTCGTAGACCTTGGGTGTAAGAGAGATCCATGCAAGTCCTTGAGTGTGGCTACCTTCCAAGTGCTTTACTAGAGCCAGTGAGAGTGGATGCCCAACCGGTAATAGGCTAAAGCCAAGCCCATCCAAACGAAGATAAAAAAATATGTCATTGTGACTAATCTCATAATGAATGGGTGTTGAATGCATTATACTAGGAAGAAGATCTCCCTCAGTACCCTTGT
Organism: Thuja plicata; assembly: GCA_018584345.1. NCBI lineage: Eukaryota > Viridiplantae > Streptophyta > Pinopsida > Cupressales > Cupressaceae > Thuja > Thuja plicata. The sequence goes on along the minus strand of MU223136.1, from coordinate 3,816,367 downwards.
GGTGGGTTAAAACCTATAGAATGTAACCTCCATAGGTTGGGAGGCCTCCATAACAGAGCTCATCTACTGCGTGTATAACTACCTGAATGAATTCCCTTACTGAATACCATGTCATAGTAGCCAAAAACCTTCTATCTTTTGGTGTGGAAGGTCAGAGACCAACTAAGATGCTTCACACTTTTGTGTCTATTAGTCAAGACTAAAATCCCTTGGGAAGTGATGACCCTTGGGACTTGAAGCTTGGAGAGCTTGAGAAGATAGTAAACTATAAGGAGGAGCATGTACCTCCAAGATTATAGGTTGTCTACTATTTGTAAGTGCGGCTAAACTTTGGTTCAAGTGGGGATTCAATAGATACTGTCCTTGCTATCCTTAGGAAGTGGTGTGTTTGTTCATTTTTACAACAACCATTCTCAATGATGTGTCTTGTGTGGGTGTTCAAAATTTAATAAAAATTACAACATCTTAAAAACACTCTCCTAAAGAACAATTTTTTCCAAATCAATCTTCAAGAATAGTCAAATGATCACAACAAACCTTGTCTTTGAGTAAGTAAACATATGGAACCTTGAACTTTTCACTTGGAACCTCTTGGCATGCTTGATAGCCTTCATATTGCATATTCATGACCTAATCTCCTTGCATTTGCATTTCAAAGAGTCCCTTACATTATAGACCTCATTAAAATCCTCATTATAGTCCCTTTTGCATAAGTCCTAATCACAGTCCTCTTGCATACATAGCTCATTTTAGATCCTCTTCAAAAACATTGCAAACAATCCTAGAAAGTATCCAAATCATAGAGCATTTATTTATAGCGCTGAAAACAAGATCTTGAATTGGTCCCTTTTGTCCCAAAATTTTCAAACCCCCTACCTTTATCAATTGGTCATATTCCACCTTTGTCATGATGGATTCTACCTAAGCCCTTTTATCAAACTTGTCCCTTGTCCCTCAATCTTTTTTTCCAAGTCAAGATTCTTATTCAACCTCATGAGGTTATTCTCTTAGGTTTGTCTCCTTTCCAAATATTAATTGTCAAAGTCCAAAAAAACAAAAACATAGTTGCATAAAACCTTAGGTTACATTTTGCATAAGCTTGTTGCATTTCAAAGTTTGCATTTTCAAAAATTCTGAAATTCCAAAAAAAAACAATCTTGCATTTGCATATAGTAATCATGCCAGTTTTCACAAGATCTCAAGTATCCAAAAGGCAACAAGATCCTTATCTACCCATGTTTACATCACAACTAGATTCACAATTACCTTTTTTTCCAAGACAAGGTGTTTCATATCAATATCAAACTAACCTAATCACCATGCAACCTTTGAAATAAGTGCATCAAATATTTCATGACCCAAGACATGTCACATTTCCTCAAGGACCTACTCCAAGAAATGATCTATGCAACATGGGATATCCTTCAAATACTTCCCCAAACTTTGGAACTATTTAGTGGGGACCTCCCCCAACCATTGAACCAATTTTTTTACCTATGCCACCTAGCCAATGTAGTGTTCCACCTACACCTAACGAGGAATACCAAAAAAATTGTCAAATCAATCAAGTCCAACCCAATTATTTACAAAAAAAACCTATGAAACACGCATATTTTGGATCTTATCAACCTCCTCCACTAGCAAAAGATAATAAAGATCATGGAAATGCCTCAAGTCCTTCTTCAAATTCTTGAGACTCACCTGAAACATTTTCCTCCTTCAAAGATTTACCTAAAGAGGAGATTGATGAAGTTGTTAAGAACAAAAACATTCAGTATACATTAACGTATCTCATGACTCAAGTTTTGAGACAATATATCAAATTGATTCGAAGGAAAAGTCCTCAATTATTCTTGGAATATCAAAATCCCCATAATCTAATTTGGAAGAGAATCAAGTGTTAGTGGTTCAGGATAGAGAAAAGTGAGAACAACCCTTCGATGAGTCAACTATGGTGGAAACACAAAAAAAAGGCAACAAAATGATTTAATTGTTGATATTCCTCCAAAGGAATAGTATATAGCATTGGATAATCCTTTATTTGAAGAGGTAGCACTCCCTCCTCTTGAGACGATGGATGCTACAAAAATCCCTAAGAAAGGTCCTCAAAGAAAATAGAAGATATATTTTAAGAATCTCTTACCCAAAGGATCAAATGAAACATTCACATTTCCTTGGGGAATGCCAGATGTACCCCCTTTTGAAGAAAGACAACCTAGTGGTCCTCCTTTGGTAACACATACCACATTTCTATGAATTACTTCAAATGCAACAACATCTAAAGGACCATTCAAAAAACCACCAAGGGTACCTACATTTGATGTATCTAATGTGACTACTACAACTATACCAAATCAATTGCAAGATCAAAAGAAGAAGAGCCTTGTTGATATCACACCAATTCTACCTAAGGTGACTCAACAAGCACATGGAACACAACAAGTGCAACAAGCCCAAGCGGCTCAACATGCACCACTTGTGGATGTAGCACAACCATCAAAATGTAAGACTACAAATCTTCATGGTATACTTGCACCACTTGGATTTAAACAAGATTGTAACATGCAACAACAAACAATGGAGATGGGTTAAGAATCTCATCGTACCATACAACATGTGCAAGGTCCAAAGATGCAACAAGTGCACCAACAAAAACAACATATCCAACAATATGTACAACAACAATGACACACTCTAAAACAACAATATGCTAAAAAAAAAAAAATGCTCTCCAACAACAATATGTACAGCAACAAAAACATGCTCGATAGCAACAATATGCTTGACAACAACTCTAGTGCCCCACCAACCCTATCAAAAAAAAGAGAGAATTGAAGAAGTGAGCGGAATAAAGTAATTCGAGTGAGGAGAATGATTCAAGTGGTGGGAATTAAACCTCATGACAACGAGGTAAGTAATCTTTTAGCTTGACTTGCCTTATTATTTTGAAAGGGTTACTAAGAGTAGAAATCAAGCATTATCTTTATTTAAGTATAAATTGTGAGAGAATGTGTTGGATTGTACCTTATGGTTCCATGAATGCACTTTGGATTACTTATATAATTATATTATTAAATAGAACTATTACCCACCTATACGTGAAAATCCTTTCGAAAGAAATATTAGAATTGTTATAACTTTATGAGAAGAGCTTTGAAAA
>MU223136.1:3777003-3801813 GCA_018584345.1 Thuja plicata | reverse complement strand
TGTATCTTTTGTGTTTAGAGAGTTATCTAATGTTTATTTTGAGAAACTTTGGTAACTTGTCCCTAGAGAGGGTTGTATAACCACTTCTACCATTCCTTAAAAGTTTGGTTTTAAAGTTTAACCCAAAATACGATGTCTCTGCGAGTTACGTAGGCAAGGCCATCTACGATGAGCTCCCGAGGCATTAGGTCTAGCCCTTAGGTCTTGTGCTTCTGAGTTATCCCTTTAACTTGTTCCCCCTCCCCCTTCTCATGGTTTGCATTGTTTGCATCTCTTTACGAATCTAGTTTTAAATATCTCATAGTATATTTAACTATTTCATTGATGTGGCTCATCTTACGATCATGTATGTAATCAAAAAGAATTTAACATCATGTATCTAGTTGTGTAGCAATATATAAAGATGCAGGAAATGGAGAGGCAAGGAGAATGGGATACACATGCAAGGAAGAGAAAACTCAGGTATGCAACATCTCCTTGTGAATTTTTATTTTAATACTATGAGAGGATATTGTTTAAGTTTCTCCATTTCCCCCTTGTGTTATTGGTAAATATTATAATTAGTAGGATCATGAATTGCTGATTTAGTAAAGATGGTATGTTACATTTTTTTTGTTTTCAAAAAAAAAAAAAAAAAAAGTTGTTGCATTTTTTTGGGTGTAAATTTTGGGCATTACAACAACGAAAACAACATGTTCAACAACAACAACAACAATACGTTCATAGCGACAACCATATGTTGCACAACAACAAAATGTGTCACAAAAACAACATCATGTGGTGCAAACTCAACAATAGCAGTATGCACCACGATATCAATAACAATTTTCTCAACCTTACTATGCGACACAAGGTCAACAATATAATATTCCACCAATAAATTAGAAACATGTGGAAGATCCACAACAACATGCTAGACAAAAAGTGGCACCAATCCACAAGATCTCATCTAAATCCTTAGAATCGGATTGGGCCTCAGAATATAGGTGACGTTCGATTGCTTCTAATCAAACACATCATTCTAATACACATGGAAAAGATGTGAAGTCTTCACAGAATGTAGACATGATTCAACAAATCAAATGCTTGTAGAAATAAATAAGCGATCTATAATTCACAGACAAGAAGACACTTTATATGGAACGAGACCTATTTCCTAATCTGTTTGATTCAAGCATTTACATGCCTCCTTTTCCAAAGAATTTTGAAGTACCTAAATTTGAAAAGTACAAAGGAAAATGCAATCCAATCGATCACATTTGGGAATTCTATCCTTCTTGCATTGAGGTTCACAATGATGACACTTATCTCATGCGACTCTTTCCTTGAAGCCTTGGGGGTCAAGCAATGGAGTGGTACCCTAAATTACCTAGCAATATCAGGTCTTGAAAAGAATTAGCTGAAAAATTCATCCCTCACTTTGCATTCAACATATCAAGTGAGGATATGCTGACTAATTTGTGCACAACCAAACAAAAGGTTGGAGAATTTTTTATCACCTTCCTGTTGTGATGGAGGAGTTTGGTTAGTCAATTCCCTTTTGATGTGCCAAAAGAACAAAAAATATAATTATTTATCCAAAATTTGGTACCTGAGATGATGTATGATCTCAAAATAAAATGACCAAGCACCATTCAAAAGCTCATGAAAAAAGGAATTGACATTGAAGATGCTCTTATTGAAAAAGGATTACTAAAAATCAACAAGGATAATCAGAATGCAAGCACTTCAAGTGACAAGCCAAAATTTTGGTCTTAGAATAAAAATGTCACAAGTGATGGCATTATTGATGCATGGATAGTCAACGCGACACAATAGAAAGTGAGTCTCAAAGGAACTACTATTACAAATACACAAACAACGACCCAACCAATGCCTCCAATGCTAGCTCCAACCTGACCTCAAGCACCAACAAATGATACCACACAACAAAATCAGCAGCATCGACTACTGAGAAACAAAGATGAACCACAAAGATAGTTCACGCCATTGGGTGAACCTCTTCACTTGGTGTTGCAACAATGATTGCAAAACAATTATATTCAATTACTCAAGATCTAGAATCCCCCAGCAGTTAAACCCCCTTGGTGGGATGACAACAAATATTGCAATTATCATCCGACAAAGGGATACATAACTAATTCCTGCTATCAATTAAAACATAATGTTCAAGACCTTATTGATGAAGGTGTGATTGAAGTTGAACCCACAGAGGTATCTTCCAATACTGACCATACTATTTTCACAAACCCTTTGGTGGATCATGAAAAGGGAAATGCCTCTACGTCAAATTCAAATTCCAAGAACAATGTCAATTATACTCAGACCGGAAATGACTATACCATCAATTTCTTCTCTAAGACCAATTCACGTGTGTCCACTCTGACCTTTTGGGATAGTAACCCTCAATGTGCAATCACTACCTGTCATATAAATATTACTGTTCTTGGTGCACCATCCAAACCCAAGGTACCTTTAGATTACAACCTTTTCAACTAGCTGGGTAAGACCCCTTCCTTGATATCCATCCTTGATTTGCTGTGCACATCCCCCAGCACAGGGAATTCCTTGACAAATCTTTGAGAGAGTCCACTATTCCAACCGATATTAATACTAACGAGTTTTAGGCCATGATAAGGCACTTCTCTATGGCCCATCATGTTAGATTTTCAAAATATGATGTTCCACATGACCGGATTGGCCACAATGACCCTCTCCATCTTGAAGTCTTTGTCCATAATCCCAAAATCTGGCGAGTCATGATAGATAGTGGAGCAAGACTTATCATCTGCACTTTAAAGGTCATTCTTGATCTTGGCTACAATGAGAGTGATATTGATCCCTCCAAGAGAATGAAAATAAAGGCATATGATGACACTGAACTTCCTTCCAAACGAGTCATCATACTGCCCATCAGAATTGGTCTAGTTACTGAAAACACATTCCTGCAAGTCCTGGATCTAGACTTTCCCTACAACATGATCTTAGGATGCCCATGGATCCATTCCATGAACGTGGTTCCCTCCACATACCATCAATGTCTAAAGATCTTTCACAATGGAGTTGAGATCACTGTCCTAGGTGATCCCATCCCTTTCCAATTCTGTGGCAATCTGAGAAAAGGGCCCTCCCAATAGGTGCCTGCCAACAGCAAAGCTACTCCATCCAATTCCTTCAAATATGTTGATGCAACAACCCTTGAAAAAATGGTCAAAGGGAAGATGAATATTGAAGATAAGGGTTGTGGAGAGTATTCCATGGCACAAGCCTTTCATATTGGGAAGCTCCCTCTCTCCCCAAAGTCTTATGGAAAACTGAAGTTATTACAAAAACAACTGCCCAAGACCACTCTGAAAGTTATGCCCTCACCTACATTCACTAGGTGGGGAGGTTTTTATGAAGAAAATGTATATGAAAATGCATCCATCTTGAAATTCCAAGACAAATAAAAACAAGAACAAGAGCCCACTGAGATACCTGTTGAAAGATACGGGCCGAGATTCACACTCATGCAGAAAAAAGGCTATGATGGCCACAAGGGATTGTTGAGCCTATTACTGCAAAATTTCATCCTCTTCATCTATGTATTGGATTCAAACCATTACAAGTGGGCTCTTTGAATACCAAAATGGCCTCATGTGAAAATGTGGAGGTTTCAAATGATGAAAAGGCATCTGACATTTCCCGTTCTAAGTACACTACCGATTCCAATAAGTGGGAATGGATGTCCTATTTCTCTAGTTCTTATGATATTGATCATTTCTTACCTGAAGTTGATGACCTACCTATTGTAGAAAAACATATTAACACAATTCATCCTCCAATAACCTATCCTGATCCCTAGTCTAGAATTTTATGGGATCCCACTCTTGAACCTTCAGTGCATGAATTCTCTGACTCTGAAGACACTGATATTTAAATCTTTTCTTTTACCTCTAGTCTTGAAAACATCTGCACCACTAATGATGACATCCCCCTAGTCTACCCTGAACTTATTGATTGAGACAAGCAAGGATCACCGAGCTTGGATTGCTTCAAAAATGATGAAGCAATAGCGGAATTATTTGAGCTTCGAGAGGGCATGCCATCGAGCAACCACAAAGAAGATTTCTCCATTGATCTTGTTGCTACAATATATTTTGGGGAGTCAAATTCATCTTCCAGTTACAAAATTCAAAATTATAAAATCAAAAAAGAAAAAAATACAAAGAATAGGTCCTCTGGTGAAAACTGAAAGGCACCAGTTGACCATGCAAAAGTAAAAACAAAGCATGTATCTGAGGGTGAAAACCTCCCTGAGGTGCCCAAGGATGGAAGAATAGACATACCCCCTCCAAAGGAGAAGTCAACATTTCTCATTGAAATGACCGAGGAAATCAACTTGGGAACACAAAACAACCCCAAGATCATACACTTTGCAGCATCACTCTCACCAGAAGAGAAGGATGAATTTTTCATATTCTTCCTTGAGTGCAAGATTAATTTTTCCTAGTCATATGTTGACATGACTAGCCTGGGTCCTGAGTTAGTTCTTCACCACCTCCCTCTGAAGCCAGGTGTGAAGCTAGTCAAACAAAAGATAAGAAAAATGCATCCCCAAATAGCTCTACTAGTTAAAGTAGAATTGAAGAAGCTAATGGATGATGGTTTTAGTAGACCTATAGATTACGCAGACTATATTTCCAATATGGTACCTATTAGAAAGCATGCTGGGGGCATACAGATATGCACTAATTTTTGTGATCTAAATAAGCCATGCCCTAAAGATGATTTTTCTCTACCCAACATCGACATTATTGTCGACATGACTATCGTCTACAAGATGGTGTCACTAATGAATGGCTTCTCTAGTTAAAACCAAATTCAGATTGCTCCCAAAGATCAACCCAAGACAACTTTCACATATCCTTGGGGAACCTATTGTTGGAATGGCATGCCCTTCCACCTTAAGAATGCTAGAGAAAATTATCAATAGGCAATGACCACAATCTTCCATGACTTCATGCACATCTTGATGGAAGATTATGTTGACGACCTCCTCTACAAATCTACAACCAGGAAAGATCATTTGAGTATTCTGGCCAAAAATCTTTGAAAGAATGGAAGGGTATAATCTTTGCTTAAATCCTAAAAAGTGTGTTTTCAGAGTAGTTTTTGGAAAACTCCTAGGCTATATAATCTCTCAATGAGGTATTGAAGTGGATCCTAAAAAGGTGCAAGCCATTTTAGAAATTCCTCCACCAAACACTCTAAGGAAGCTGAGAAGCCTGCAAGGGAAACTACAGTCTATCTGCCAGATTATTGCACAACTCATAGATAAATGCCAGTCATTTCAAAATCTACTGCATAAAGGCATGACTTTCAATTGGAATTAAAAATATGAGCACTCATTCCAACAATTGAAATGTTATCTATTACATCCACCAATCTTGATCCCTCCCATTCTAGGAAATCCATTTATCTTGTACATTTCTGTCACAAAAACTACATTGGGTTCTCTTCTCACACAGCATGATGAAAAAGGATGAGAAAGAGCTATTTATTACATCAGAAAAACACTAGTTGGATATGAATTAAACTACTCACTCATTGAATGAGCATGTCTTGCTGTAGTTTTTGCAACATAGAAGTTAAGATATTACATGCTACACTAGAAAACCATGCTTGTGTCTTAGATTGATCCATTGAAGTATATTTTAGGAAAATCATCTCTCACGGGTTTCCTAGCCAAATGGATCATGCTCTTGAGTGAGTTTGTCATAGAGTATGTAGATAGAAAAGAAATAAAAGGCCAAGTGATATAGAACCTCAAGGAAAATATAGCACCTCAAGATTTATGGTTATTCTCAATTAGTCATCTGACTTGTCACTGATGACTATTAAACTAAGGATGAAAAGCTAGTACCTTTAAAATATTTGGCTAACTTTCTCAAGGAGAAATTTGTCACAATCAATTTCTGCCAACTTCCTTGGGTACATAACAAATAGGCAGATGCTATGACCACTATTGCATCTATGATCAACATGCCAAATAATGCAGAAAGATGTGAATTTATCATTAAGCAGCTATTGCTTCCAACATTTAACATTCTGCAATCTGAGCTCGTGTGTGACATTATTGGTCCTGATTCCCCTTGGTGTCAAGATGTTTACAATTAGCTACACACTAAGATCTTACCCCCTACCCTATCCCAGAACAAACACTGAGCTCTTATCCATCAAGCCTCTTGTTATGTCATCGTTGGTGATACCCTCTATAGGAGAGCCTATGACCAAACCTTCCTGAGATCCCTTGATTCACGAGAGGCTAACACATCTTTAAATGAGGTCCACAATGGTATTTGTGGTGGACATTCAATGGTTTGAGTCTTGCCAAGAAGCTAGTCAGAGTAGGATATTATTGGCCCACCATGGAGCAAGATGCTCATAAATTTTCTAACAAATGTTATAAATGCCAGATTCATGGCAATTTGATTCATGCTCTGACACAAGATCTACAGCCAGTGGTTTCTCCATGGCCCTTTTCTCAATGGGCATTTGATCTTGTAGGGAATATTACACCCCTATCTTCTGATGGCTACAAGTACATCATCACGGCCACTAAGTACTTTACCAAATGCGTGGAAGCTATCCCTATGACATACATCATCGGAAAGAAAATTTCTAGATTCATCCTGAATTATATCATTTGCCGCTATGGAGTTCCTCTGGCCATCATTACTGACCATGGTAGCCCATTCTAGAACAAAGATGTTACAAATATTTGTGAGAAATTCAAAATCCATCATGGATTTTCTTGTATTTATTATCCACAAGGCAATAGTCAAGCAGAGACATCTAACAAAAGAATCATTAAGATCCTCCAAAAGACTATCAATGATGTTGGCTGCGATTGGCACTTGCAACTAAATCAAGCTCTGTGGGCCTACGGGAATAGAATTCACACCCCACAAGTGCTACTCCATACTCTATAGTCTATGGCACTGAGGCCATATTACCCCTCGAGGTTGAAATACCATCACTGAGAGTATCCTTACAAGGCATTGTTGATGATGAGCAGTACAGATTTTCTAGATTGCATGAGCTTGAAATGCTTGATGAGCGGAGATAAACTACCTTGGTACACTTGCAAGCCTATAAAAACCATATCAAATGGAGTTGCAACAAGAAATTTTGTGCTCGCCATTTTGAGATCGAAGACTTCATTCTCAAGATAAATTACAAAACCTAGCCACACAAAGAGAAGGCAGGAAAATTTGAACCAAATTGGGACGACCCTTATATAGTCACAACAACATATGGGTTTGGAGTGTATCATCTTGCAACACCAGAGAGAGAACCATTGCCTGAATCACTAAACAACATGCACCTCCATAAGTATTATGCATGATCCTAAAAAAAGTACAAAAAAAATTACAAAAATTTCTGAAAAAGGTACAAAAAAATTGCAAAAATTTCTGGAAAAATAGAAAAAAAAAATAAAAAAGAGAAAAAAAAAAACAAAAAAAACAAAAAGAGAAAAATGGTTGCCTTGATGAAAACCTGGTAAACATGCATCTTGACACGTAAAAATAGAAATCAAGAGAAAAATCCTGTCCAAAAGTGAAAACCTGGCAAACAGGCGCTTTGGGCAACTACCATGGTGAAAACCTGGCAAACAGGCACTGCGCGTAGTAAGTTGTTGCTCCAATGTCTATCATGATTCCACTTGGTATCTTGATATCCTTTCTTGATCACATCTTTCACTTTGCATCAACCCTAGTGCCCCTTTATGGTCTGTAACTAGTTGATCTTCTTTTTCTTATCCTTGGTATACACAGTCTATCTGTCTCTTTGGCCTCTGTACATAGTCTCTTTGTTGTTTGGGGATAGATTCTTGGCACTAAGCATCTTTGAATTTTAATTTGAACTTGGGGCAAGACCTTGAACATGGTTTATCCATGAGATTCCTTGACTATCTTATTGGAGATAACAAATTGTAAATATCTTAATAACCTAAAAAAATCCTAAAAATCTAAATAAGCACCTCAAAATTCCAAAAAAATCAAATTATGTCCTGAAAAAAATTGCTAAAAATCAAATATGATCCTGAAAAAATCCTAAAAATCCTAAAAAGTCCTAAAAACAGATCATCACAAAAAAATTCAAATATCTCAAAAATCCTAAAAATTGCAAAAATCTCTTAAAAAATCTACAATAGATTTGTACATACTTGTCTTCTTTTTGTGAATCAAACATCATGTTTGCAGACATTAGTGGAAGATGCATTATTTTTTGCTTAATGAAATCATGATCTCACAAACATAATTTGGATCTTTGTGACTCAACAATCAATCTAGTTGGACCTATTTGATCTTTCGATCTTTACTATCAAACAATCTGTCAAATTCATCATTCACTTTTCAAATCAGTCAATTTGCAATCTAAGCTATCAATCAACGAACATTCAATGCAAGTAACAAAAGATTATAATGGTTGTTAGCTCACATTGTTTCAGGAAGTGTTTTATCTTCTTTTTATTTTATTTTCTTCTCATGTCTATGCTACTTGATGATATTATCTAAACTTATGAGCATAGCTAGGATGGTTCATGACCAGTTCTTTTTGCTTTATTTTTCTTCATGTTTGATGATCTCATGAAATTCTTGGGCATCTCTGCTACATGTTTTGGGATGGAGAAGATCATCCTTTGTCTACATCGTGTTTTTTTATGCAAAAAGGATGACTTTATTGCTCTGGCTTTTGTGCCATGATGCGTTGCATCCACTTTTGCAACATCAAAATAAGAACTTATAACAAAATTGCACTTTTGAAAGCCAACATCTTTCTACTAACATTTCTTCATCTAATTTCCTCTTTCTGCTAACAATTCTTCAGTCAGTCCTAGCAGTCACCTTGGTCTAGTACTCTGGTATATCAAAAATAGGTTCATTCTACATACATGCATTCGTAAATAGAAAAAATAACCAAAACATGTGCAATTTTCATTCATTCATACTCAATAAAAAATCCAAATATACATTTTTCATTCATACATTTCAAAAAAGAAAAAAGAAAAAAACAATTCTTGCATCTATAACATATATTATTGCATAACAAAGTCAATAGATTGCAATATATAAGCATCGTCATATAACAGGAACGTAAAGCATATACATAAACATCCATCCCGTGCATCATAAAATAGTTGCATATCATATATATGTCTCAAAAAAGTATCAAAGTACAAAAATCAAGGTGTCTCTATCCACTGAGGCTCGCAGGCTCATAATCTATCACATGTCTATCATAAAAGTGCCCTCTACTAGAGATAACCTCCTATCAATCCCTCCTCTCTTGGTCCTCCTAGTCCCCGTCCTATTTGGAAGATGAGACTCCACTATCTCATGCCCTCTCTATCCTGATCTAGGTGGTCCCATCGGTCCCAACACTCCCCCCTTGCTCTGTATCCTACGAGAGTGCGATCTACTAGATGACACTTTGTAATGTGGTGCCCACTGCTCTCACGACACATCTCTCCTATACATTTCCTTCCAATACTGTGAATCTACTCGAGCGTCCCCTGACATCTCTACAACCCTATGTGCGTTAGCACCTATAATGGTACTAATAAAATGTAACAAGTCTTCCTCGGCTCTCTGTGCCCTGGAAATAGTTGTATCTCAAGTGGCGACTAATGTATCCATCTTTACTCTCAACATGTCCATCTATGTTGTGAGCAATGATTTCTTGACAATCCATGATGCATGATCTATAGCCCATGGAGCTCTATCGGTGTCTCTCTCTAGTGCCAGTTTTTCTATCTGGATTTTAATCTCTGTGATGCACTATCTCCGATCCTCAAACCTATCATCTAGACCCTATATGTCATCCTCATGTGTAGATCATCCCTGTCCTCATCTATCTGCATCAACATATAACTGAGATCCCTATCCTTTTCATTATCCTCCTCAACATCTAACTCCTCCTCATTGTCCTCATATGACTCCTCCTCCTCATCCTCCTCATCCTCATCCTTCTCCTCAGTTCTCTCATCCCTCGGCTTCTACACTCTCGATAATACCTCATCTAGATCTGTCATAGGAATAGGCCTGTGCTCAGCGAACCATCTATCATACTCAGCTATACTCCCTACATGTGCAATATCTGCACCTGCTCCCCAATGCCTGGGCTTTAAATACTCAAACTCCACATATGCCACATGAGGCCTAAGTGTTGCACCCCATGTCCTAACCTTAGCCCTAGACCAAGAAAACAATGCTATACCTATCAGTACTCGCTATCTCTCTCAAAAATATCTGCAAACCCACTCTGGTAGTTGAATCTCAATAACCATATGACCCATGATGAACCTCCTGATGAGGTATCTCTCATGTTAAAAATATTGAAGGTGCTCTATATCATCATCCCATCTGGGGAAATCTTTATATGGATGCCTTGTAAAATCCCTGAGCAGATCTATCTCATGATAGAAATGCAATATATATCCCAGTGGCCCCTGTGCAAGTGCCACATGATAATAGTAGACGTATGGCATATTTGGCTATACAACCCTCTAATAAATGGCCTAGAAAATAGCTATGTGCTCGTATGCCCAAACCTGTAGTAATGTGACCCCACTGTTGATCGACAATCCCCCCTTGTAAGCCAACTGATGGAGCTAATAATATGCCATCACCAGCATGCATGGCCCCCATGTGAACACAATCCCCTCCATGATCATACACTCAAGGACCCTCCCCAAATTTATAGGGAATCCATGGCCTTGTCTATCAGGCACTAATAGACATGTGATCACCCCGCATATAACTACAATCAACCTATCGTGTTGTCTCATGACTGTCTCCCACAGGATCTCATAGTCCCAGATGTCTAGGTCATTGTTGTTGTTGTTAAACAATCTATGCAATGCCAATCTCCCTTTCTTGGGTTCATACTCTTCTAATTCCCCATGGATGGGAATCCTAAGGATGCAGCATACATCCTCCAATGTCATTGTAGCCCCATCGGTCAAAAAATGGAATGAACACGTCTCTGAGTGCCACCACTCTGCCAATGCTGTGATCAAACCCCAATTTTCCCTAACCTCGAGCATGTAGGTGATGTAATATAGTCCTAGTGAGGCTAGCATTTGTCTCTCATGACTTCTCAATGGATGTCATATGTCCAAACATGTTGGTCTACCCTCCCATGTTTGTAGAACTGTAAGCTCCACCTGCAATCACCATGTGACTTTGGTCAACTTTCTATTCCTTGTTGACTAACTTGGGACTTGTTTTGACCAACTTTGACCTAATTTTGACCTTATCCTATGGTTTTGACTGGTTTAGGGTGTTTTAGTAACCCCCATACTACATTTGCAGAGTCTCCTAACTATCTGCGTAGTTTGGCTAACCACCTACGTAGACTGGCTTACCACCTGCACTGGCTGTACAAGTGGACATCCCTCATGCGCTTGCTGCATAGGTGAGCACATGACCTATGTAGGTGGGCATGTGACCTATGTAGGTGGTACATGTGGATCCCTGTGGGCCCTATTTGACCCTGGTTTGACCTCTAAACTGCCTAGAAATGCATGAAAACTTAGAAACCACTAAGGGGATTAGATGTACTCACCTCGGGTCTCACATTGGCTGGCCATCGGTAGCTATGCACTCAATCCATCCTCCTTGCTCCAGATCTCAATTCTTCCAAATTTCATAGTGAAAATGAGCTCCAAAACCCTCTCCAAGCACTTTTATAGCCTATTGGTGGCCTAGATGGATGTGCAACCCTTGCATTTTGTATTGGTCACGATGATTTTTTCACTCTGGACCTCATATCTTTTGAGTTTGACCTCCGATTTTTAATCCGATCATTGTTGTGGATTCATCTCAACATTATCGACAAATTGACCTATCATTTGCATTTTTTTGGATGATTTCTTAAGGGGGCACCTATGTATCCCATTATCACTAGGGAATTTTTTAATACTATTTTCTTTAGGATTCTTTAACACAATGCTCATAATCGCATTGTATCAAAGAGGGGCAAAATGTAGACACCTAAAAATGGTTCGAGCCTGCTGGTCTATGTGTTTTAACATTTTTAGCATTATAATTGAAATGTTGTTTTGTGACCTAATTATTCCTCTATGTTGCACATTTTATCTTTACTATATGACAACATTGTATCTTTCATCGATAATTGAATATTGCAAAAATTTTCAATTATTTAGTAATATTTCTTCTCTCTTTATCAAATCAATCATTTTCCTAGTCAATTCCAATCAACCTTAAACCGACCCTATTCAATCCTATTTGATCCTAAATCATTCCTATTCAATCCTAAACCATTCCAAACCTTCCTAAAACAATTCAAACTCATTCTATTTCATTCCTAATCACTTTAATAATTGTTTGGACTCATTCCAACCATTATGGGGCATTGTCCAAGATCATCGGTGCCTAATTAACCCAATTTCCAAACATATCAAAACCCTATTTAAATTTGATCAATCTTGTCATCATTTAAGGAGAATTTTCCAAGTTCATCAATGCTTCATATCCCCTTAATCAACTATTTGATAACATTGTCAAAGTTCATCGGTGTTATTGTTATCAATCTATCAATATAAATTCAATGGTGTTGTCCATATTTGTCAATACTATTTCTAATCATCATTATTTTGGGAACATTCTCCAAGATCATTTATTTTTCCACATTCCTATTTCAATCCTATGATGCTGTCAAAGTTCATTGGAACTTTTCAATCATTTCCAAACATCATTGTGCGGGTGCATTGTCAAAGCTCATCGATTCCTCATGACTTTCCTAAACTATTCCAGAACCATCAGAATTGATCCAAAACCTTATCATTATCATCAAAATCATTTCAATTAGACATCAACACCTTCAATTCAATCAATAATTCACTAATTTCCCCCTTGGGATGAATAACCCATAGTTTATCCCTAGGTCTTAATTGAATAAATGAATAAACTTTATTTATTCCCCCTTTTTCCCTAAGTCTCCAACAATTAATTAATCCTTATTAATTAATTGGCTAATTTCAATTTATGAGATTTTCATAATTTCATAAATCTAATTATGGATTTTGTGAAGAATATTGAGAATATTGAATTATTAATTTAATTAATGATTCCTAATCCTACCTAATTGCAATATCCCTTAATTGAGGATTCACATCCCTATTAAGGTGCTTCATGAATATTCTCAATATCTCCTTATTTGAGCTCCCCCATATCATGTTTCCTAACATACTACCAACTAAAATTTGCATTTATGAATAGATTTTGTACAAGCTCACCTAAATGACTCTCATTTTCTATAAAATAGGAGGCATTTCATTATTTCAAGGTTAGATCACTCTCTCCTAGTATTCTCACTTCCAAACTTGGCTTTTTGCATCTTTGTGTAATAGTGTTATTGTCAAAGAGAAACATCAAATCTAATTATGAAGAAGAAATGAAAACATGGGAGTTACATTTGAAGGGAGTTCTTAGTGGTTGTATGCTTTTTGTTTATGACCTCTTGTTTTGAATGACTTTCATGATAGATTAGATAGGTAGCATATTGATTAGGGTTTGTGATCTCCTAGATATGCTAATATTCCTTTTTTTGGTCTTACAGTTTGATGGAAGGTAGATAGTTTGTTAAAGATTTGAAAAGAAATGATATCTATTATGCTTTGATTCCTAACAAACTGAGTAAGAATAAAGAAGATGACATTTCTACAGAAGTTAGAAAGTTTCTCACTAAATGAAAGGAGATAATTTCAGATAATGTACCTGATGGTTTTTGACCAAGGAGAGATATCAATCATTTTATGGATCTTATTCTTGGAGCTAGTTTTCCGAAAAAAGCACCACATAAATTAACACCTATAGAAATGAAGAGCTTAACTGACAAGTTCATCAATTCTTGAAAAAAGTCTTAATACAAGAAATTTTTAGTCCATGTCTAGTACCTGTTGTATTAGAAACTAAGAAGAATGGAGAATGGAGAATGTGCATTGATTCTAGGGCCATCAATAAGATCAAAGTAAAGTATAGGTTTCCTATACCGAGAATGGATGATATAATGGATTGTTTGAGTGGAGAAAGATATTTAACAAAATTGATTTGAAAATTGGATATCATCATATCAGAATAAGAGGAGATAAATGGAAGACTTCTTCTAAGACAAAGGAAGGTTTGTATGAGTGGTTGGTTATGCCCTTTGGTTTAATTAATGAACCAAGTACATTCATGAGATCAATGAATGAAGTTCTGAAGAAATTCTTGAATAAGTGTGTGATTGTATATTTGGATGATATTCTAATATTCAATAAGACTAGAGAAGAACATTTGATGCACATAAGGCAAGTGTTACATAGATTGAAAGAAGAAAAGTTGTTGATAAATGTGAAGAAGTGTTCCTTCATGAAAGAAGAGCTTTTTTATTTAGGCTTTGTGATTTAAGCTGATGGGTTGAAGATGGATCCTAAGAAGGTTGAGGCTATTTTGAGTTGGCCTACAACTGAAAATGTCACTGAGGCAAGATCACTTCATGGATTGATGAATTTTTACCTGAATTTGATCAGAAATTTTAGTTCTATTTTTAATGCTATGACTGAGACAATGAGATGAAACAAAAGAGAATTCAAATGGACACATGGAGGTGATAAGAGTTTTGAAGCTTTGAAGATGAAGGTTGTTGAGTTACCTGTGTTAGCCTTACCTTATTTCAATAAGGTATTTCAAGTTGTGTAACGCCCCGCTAGGAAACCCGAGAGGACAAGACATAAAATATATATAAGATGCAAGTAATATATATATATATAATTTAACTAGAATAATATTCATCATTGTACTTCATATCTCTAAAATGAAAAAATACTTTTCTATAACTTGAATGCAAAATTTATTCAACTTAAGTCCTCACAGGTTCCCTAACGTTGCTACTAAAGAAACATTATCTAAACTATTAACATGCATAAGATATCCATTTAATTATGATCTTAAAATGTCTACATTAATGTTAATGCACCGAGGTAAATTTCCCTAACTTTTTTCTTTCATTAAACATAAGTTAATCGTCTAACATCATCATTCCTTTTATAAACTAATGTTATTAGATCATATTGATTTTATAAATATCTATTATCCTTTGTACCACTTTCGTCTAAACATTTAGGTAAGAGATTAGTATTAATAAGGTAAACATTATGCTAGGTACTTCATTAACCCATAAACATGAACCAACCATTAACATTACTATCAAGTTACTATCTCGTTTCATTATTTCATAACTAATCAGTATTAATAATTCCAATCACTAACCTATCATTTCTCAACAATTTCCTTTGATCCTTTCATTAGGAGATAATACATTATTGTGGTTGTAAATCATTAAATATAACTATATCTAAGATTATTTCATTTATATATGAACACCATAAGAGAATAGGATAAATAACATAAACACTTTCTTTTAATGCTAATAACATGTCCAATATATCATATATTCTTTTCCCTTTCTTTTACCTAGGACTACCCATTGCCTAATACACTACTTTGAATTCAGATTACATCAATACTTCAAGATTCTTTATATGAGATTACAATTACATGAATAAAAATACATAAATATCTCTCAACATAATAAAATATCCAATAGGAAGTCTTCAACTGCATATCTGGAAAGGAACATGTGCTAGGATCATCCAAAGAACCATGAACAATACCTTGATATAAATATTAACCACCCAAACATGTGGGAAAAATAGGCCCTCTCCTCCAAGCTAGGAGATAGAACCAAAGGCCCATGCAAGAGGTAACAACTAGGACATTCCTAAGTTGGTGAGAAATTTTCCACAAATTCACAACACAAAAAGGAAAGACAAGAAGACCAAAAGGACTACTAGAGGCATGATCAAAATTGGTAGGGACTCTAAGCTACAAGCTAGGTGAGTGTCATTTAATAGCCCTCACCCCTTGGGTTTTCCTAGTACTAGCCACTTCGGGCCCCGGCCCCCAAGTAGGCACATGCAGAATCCAATGCCTTTCATACAGAAAAGCGCCATTCAATCGGAACTACACATAGGTACCTTCTTCCACTCCCATACATAGCCTTTACTAGTGCTAATGGCATGGTTGAGGAATACATTAATCTTTTTAGTGTTTGAACCCATTCCCATCAGTTTAATTAAATTTTCACTTGTTAAATAACTCTTCAGTCAGTTATCCTGGTTCTAGCCACTTAGGGCCCCAGCCCCGCAATGAGAGCCACCCACCTAGTGTACTTAGGCTCCCTAACCTACATAAAATCATCATAATAACATAATAGATCCATAATCTAGTATACAAGACTTCATATCAATATCATAACAACATTTGATTGAGTTTATGAAAACATATGTTGTCCCTAGTCCATTGGACAACCCTAAACCCTGATATGACATTCAGAAAGTTCCAAACACATAAGAAGACATCAGAGTGATATTATAAACATATTTATAATACACATAGATCCAAACCAAGAAATAAATACCCTAATAGCCTCTGGTAACCATACAAAACTCTAAAACTTGGCAATATTCTTAAACTAATATATTTCCAGAAAAGATTAAATGCAAAGAATAGCAATCATAGAAAAGTTGCCAATATCTTCCACAAAACCAATAATAAAGACAATCTCTTTGTTTTGGATTTAGGTAACATAATTATGGAGTCTCCATTTAATTTTGGTGATGATCCAATGGTGGGAAAGAGAGTTATGACTTCTGGTTTAAAACAGAAAAACTCTGGTTAGGGTTCATACCTACCTTCACTAAAATGATTGTAATTATCACAAAAAACAATAAAAATGACCCAAACCAATTTAAAATTAAATATAAGACATTTTAGGATATATTATATCAAAATAATAATTTAATATTATCATAAAAATCTATAGCATATGGATACATTTGACAGAAAAATCAGAATCAAGAAATGACAGGCATAGTCTGCCAAAATGTCAATAATAAGGCATTAATTCAACTCTAAAAATAAAATCAGAGAGATACCCATTTCATATCTGTGGATTTTAATTATGGAAAAACCATTTAGAAAAACCATAGATTAAATTTACATTATTATAATAATAGATCTCCAAAAATGGGTTGCTAAAAACCCTAGGAAAACACATGACAATTTTCACAAACAAAAACTCCAAACTTTTAAATAAAAATAGGAATGAAAAGTAAAGATATAATAAATCATGAAAATATTTAAATAGATCCATATTTTTTCATATAATTTAATCAACCAATAAATTCAATCCATACCTCAAATCCTACGAAGGTTCAACCGAAGAAGGATACAAAAGAGGAAGACAAATCCAAACTTGAGATGCATCCTTCAAACCCTATGCATTTTAAGAAATCTCCATGAAATAAATCACAAATCCAAAGCAATTAATCCATTTTTCAACTACTGAAACTCTCACAAAAATGTCTCTCCCCTAAAAGAAAATATAACCATAAATTCATAAAGAAATATGTTTACAAACTCTCCCTCACATCTCCTAAGTTTTTTTCCAAAATCTCCATGAAAGAAAAGTCATCCTCCCCTCAATTATTCATCCCCCACAATTACCCCTCTTCAAATAAAAACTAGTGCATATAAATATATTTCCAAAGGTTGTGAGGAAAGGTAACCACTTCCCAACTAACTCTTAACTAAAGGGCATTATTAAATAACTTAATATAAGAGTAAACTCACCACTATATAAATTACTCAAATATACTATAACAAATTCTTTATATTCATTCATACATATATGTACTATTATTTAAAATGTTGCATAAGATATTAATAATTACATCAATATCTATATATATATAGCATATCCACATTATTAATAATTAACAATTGAGAATAATATACCTCGCATTAATTATTAATAATTATATTGTTGCATCTATGTAGTCTAGGTTTAGATTGTTTGAAAGTTAAAATTTGGTTAACTTTCTTTGGGTTTCAATTAATTGTATAATAAGATAACGACTGGAGAGTTTCTTCCTATGTTCTTCTCTCCACGAGTCTTTGAACCAGGGTTTTTAATACATTATAGTGGCTCACACCACTTTTGCCAAAAAATAAAAAAATACTATACTTTACATAAATCTCAAAATATACATACATATAAATTATATATATACACATACATATATGTGTGCACCCATATATATATATATATATATACCAAACACTATAATCTATATGATTATGAAGCAATAGATCACAACATCATTATTACATGTTTATAATTACTATAGGATATAACACCGAGGTAGAATAAAATAACATGCCTCAAAATAAATCTAATCATACAAAGAGGCTATAATAATCAACTAAGAAACATATCAGGGTAACCACAATATCAAACAAGGTCAACCAAAGTCAACAAGGCAAGTCAAGCCAAACTCCTGACCAGGTATGATGCTCTGAAACACAACATAGAAAGATTAAATAAGAATAATACTAAGAAGGAGAAATAAATAAAATGAGTAAACAAATCACACAACCAAATGAATGCAAGTGACCACAAGACACTAATTACAACAATGCCCAACCGGGTGTGCTGGATCAGGGTTTTTCACCCAAAGGTTGACTGATAAAGAAGGAGCCCTAATATTCCCAAATTGGAATAATGAAAAAGGAAGACTCATGCAAGGGCCTTAGTAATATATCCATAACAACAACCATCGAGGATTTGAGGGCACGCTCAAACCTATGAAGCAAGGTGAAGTCGATGCCTGGTACATGCAAGCCTGCATCACAGAGAAGAAGTACTTGTGCATAGATATACATATAAGAAGACATTGCAGACAAATGACTAGGATTGATACATTGTGTGGACCTTAGCTATGTGAGTAACTATGACTTCATCCTGAATCATGCAAACAAATCATGTATATATACACACATACACCAAGCATGTAGCATCATCCTAGTGAAGGTTAGAATTTTGAGCATTGGGTTAGTATCTAATCAATACTAATAATAAATCAACATAATCATGAGACATATCCCAAATCATCAAGTGACATACAAAATTCATCAAAAGTAACCTTAACAGAAGAAAATATAAGTAATCACTTATATATATCCATATATAACATCCTAACTATATTCATAAAGGTCTTGAAGCTCCTCAATACATACACATAGATAAATACATACAAAAACTATACCTTTAGATGGTATGTCTGATATTAGAATCCTCAGGTACTAGTTTATGAAATCATTATAAACAAACTATAGGAATAAATCAAACAAGTATCATGAACAACTTAAGCTGTAAGAAAACATCGAAAGATCTTACTTCATTCAAAAACACAAAATTTATATTATGGTTAGAGGGGTATTACAAGTTGAATGTGATGCAAGCGGAAGTGCAATTGGAGCTATGTTGACTCAAGAAGGTAAACCTGTTGCTTTCTTTAGTGAAAATTTTAATGATCCAAAAATGAAATATTTTGTCTATGATCAGGATTTCTATCCTATTGTGCAAGCTATGAAGATTTGGAGACATTATTTGATGTCAAATGAATTTGTGTTGTATACTGATCATAAGGCTTTACAATATTTGGGTAGTCAGAATAAGTTGAATCAGAGACATATGAAATGGTTAAAGTATTTGTAGAGTTTCACATTTGTGATTAAGCATAAGAGTGGATTTTCTAATGGTGTTGTTGATGCATTAAGTAGAAGAAGATCTTTGTTAACTAAAATTAGAATTGAAGTTCTTGGTTTTGATGTCATGAATAATTTGTATGAAAGTGATCTTGATTTTTCAGAGGAGTGGAGAGTGTGTAGAGAACCTAATTCAAATCAATAAAGTAAGTATGAATATTATTTCATTCGGGAAGATATGTTATTCAAAGGTATTCAGATATACATACCAAGAGGATCAATGAGAACTGATATGATAAAAGAGAAATATAGTAGTGGATTGGTTGGACACTTTGGTATCGATAAAACATTGAGTTTGTTGAAGGAGAGGTATTTTTGGCCTCAATTGTATAAGGATGTTCAGAAATTTTTAAGAAGTTGTGGATTTTTTTGAGTTGCAAAGGGACTGACTTAGAATACTAGTTTGTATACACCGATTACTATTCCTATGAAACCTTGGAGTGATATCAGCATGGGTTTTGATCTTGGCTTAGCTAGGACAGCAAGAGGTAATGATTCTATATTTTTTGTCCTGGATAGATTCTATAAGATGACACATTTCATACCATGTAAGAAAACATCAGATGCAATACACATAGCAGATCTGTTCTTTAAGGAAATTGTTAGATTGCATGGATTACCAAGGAGTATCATCCCTAACTAAGACAGTAAGTTTGTTAGCTATTTTTCGAGAACACTTTGGAAGAAGTTGGATACTAAGGTAAATTTTAGTTCTACATTTCATCCACAGACTCATGGACAAACAGAGGTTGTAAACTAAAATTTGGGTAATTTGTTGAGATGCTTAGTTGGAGACACACCAAGAAATTGGGATTTGATGCTGGCACAAGAAAAATTTGCATACAAAAGTTTAGTGAATAGAAGTACTAGAAAGACACATTTTGAGATTATTCATGGCACACAACCAAGAGGTATATCAGATTTGAGAGATATTGTTGGAGAAGAGAAAAGAAGTGTTGAAGCAGAAGAATTTGTAGAAGTTATGAAGACATTGCATAAAGATGTAAAATAGAAACTAGAGAAAAGTAATCAAAAGTACAAAGATAGTGCAGACAGATCAAGAAGACATTAAAAATTTGAATTTGGTGATGTTGTAATGGTTCATTTGAAGAAAGACATATTTCCTATTGGAACATATGGTAAATTGAAGATGAAGAAATTTGGTCCTTGAAAAATACTGAGAATATTTAAAGTTGAATTACTTGATGACATGGATATATCACCTATATTCAATATTTCAGACTTGTATGAATATCATGAACCTGATGAAGAAGTTATAGTAGCAAGTGATTATCCTAAGAGGCAGATAGAGGAAGTTGAAAATATTTTGAAACAAAGAATTGGCAGAAGCACAAGAGGAAAGGAATACATGGAATATTTGGTAAAGTTGAAGAATAGACCGATTGAGGACTCATCTTGGATTTCTCAATCTAAGTTGGATTAATTTTAGGTTGGACCTGATACATGATTTAGGTAATCATTTCTTGTAACCCTAGGTGTCTAATTTGGGAGCATATTAGGTCATTGGCAATCCTGCTCAACCCAAAAAAGATGTTTTTTTTTTTTTTTAGAAGCTTCTCAAGAAATAATTTACTACTCGAGCTCTGTTTCTTGGTAAATCTTGTCTGCTACTAGGGTTCTGTTGTGCAGGCATGCTTATTTCTTTAACTTGGTAATGCTTGGTTTTGCTACTTAGGTCATGTTGCTCAGGCATTCCTATTTATATTTTGTTGCTTGAGTTTCTCTTTTGATGCTCAGTTTTTGTTCCCTGCTGCTTCGTCATGCTTGTCTCTGTCACTTGGGTAGGTCTTCAATTGCTTGGTTATTCTCTTACCGACAGTTACTAATTTTCAATGATCTCCTGCCTGAGATGCTTATTTTTGGGAGTTGGATATTTGGCCAACTTCTTAATTTAATTTTCTTTGCTAAATTGATTTGGGGTCTCTCATTAGGATCTATGTCGACCTAAATATGGATCTCTCTTTTGGATTTGAGCGCTAACCTCTTTGGTGGACTCTTGAATATATTTCCTTTATATGTTCATAGTTTAGGTAATCATTCTTAGAGAAAGAAGGAAATTATTTAGATAATGAGATCAAACATCTGTGGCCTCTATTGTATGAAGATACTATTGTAATTCATTTTAATATATCGCCAAAACTGAGAAGGCCTCAAATCCTATCATGTAATGATTTTGATCAATTTAATATAAAGGATTTATGTTGTTTCTTCTCTCACTGTGTTGTTTGGCTTCTGCATTGGTTCTACAAGGTGGTTTGGTAGTTGGGAGTGCCTCTGGCCCTAACTCCTTGCCCCTCCTTGCATGAATATGGTTGATTCTTGCACAATTTTCTTTGACTGTGAAGATATCCATGAGAATTAGAGGGTAAAGATTGCTAATTCAAAGTTGAAAGGATCTGCACTCACACGGTGGAATTTCACTCAAGATAAAAGGGTGAATAATGGTAAGAGACAAATAACTACTTGGAAGAGAATGGTAGCCTTTCTTAGAGAGGCATACATCCCTGAATCTTATGAATTTTAAATTCATAAGAAGAGGATGAGTTTTAGGTAGAAATAATCAGATGTCTAAAGCTACACTAAAGAGTTCCAAAGGCTTGTCATGAAGTCCAAGTTGGCTAAGCCTGAATGTGTGAAACTTGCAAGGTACATGAAAGGATTGAGAATTACAATACAAGAATAACTTAGTTTGAGTAGCCCTACCATAGTACATAAATGGTATCAATTACCATTAAAATTTGAGGAGAAACTCAAGAGGAAATAAGATCAAGGTGGTAGAGGGAGAGGATAAAGATATTTTTGAAGTAGGGGCAGAGGCATGTCTAGTAGAAGAGGACAAGGTCCCAAGGACTTTGGAGAATCAAGTCATGAGCATAACCAAGGAGAAAGAAGCTCTAGGGGATCCTTTAGGGGAAGAAGATAAAACTCTAGAGGAATATTTGGGAGAAGAGGCACAGATACCATCAAGTTCTTTAGATGTCACCAACCCAGGCACTTAGCCTAAAAGTGTCCTAAAAAGGGGAAAAAACAAGGTGAAAGGAGGAAAAATTTGGTGAGAGATGAATAATCCCAAATTGTACACTCACATGCATTCCTTTGTAGCACCTAAACAAGGAGAGTTACTCATGATGAGAATAACTTTGATCAAAGCACTTAGTGCACCAAATCCACCCCAAAGAAAGACACCTTTTAGAACTACATGTAGAGTGGTAAATAAGGTATGTAGAGTGGTTATTGATTCTGATTCTACTCATAATTTGGTGTCCCTTGAAGCAGTTGAGAAGTTCAATATAAAAAGTGTTACACACCCCACACCCTACAAGGTGTCATGGCTCACTAAAGTGAAGAAAATAGTCATTGAAGAGTAAGCAAGGATAGAATTTCAGATTGGGAAGTACAAGGACAAAGTGCTTTGTGACATAGTACCTATGGATGCATGTCATTTTCTCTTAGGAAGACCATGGAAATATGACTTGGAGGCACACCATGATGGAAGGAAGAACACCTACTCCATCAGACACTAAGGTAAGAAGGTAAATTTACTACCCATGCCTGATAATGGTGAAGAGAAAAAGGATTCCATGTTTTTTTTGTACGAGAGAAATAATTTTTAAAAGTGTTGAGGGAGAAAGATACTCCTTTTTATGCATTGGTAGTGTTTCCAAAACAAGAAGATGGAACGGTATTGAAAGTGAAAGAGGAACCTAGGATAGTAGGTCCTAAGTGTAGGATTTGATAAACATGCAAATCCACAGACCTCGAATACACCTGCATGCAAGAACCTGATACAAAGTAGAAGCACAAAGATGAAAAAGAAGAACTCAGATGTTTACTCAAAATGTGAGAGAAAAATTATCAACTGAATTAATTAACATCAATTACAAAGTTCAACCTTAAAAAGGTGAACGAAACCCTAAAAGGGAAATACTAGGTTGCACATTATTAATTAAGAGTTAATTAATAATGCACCTAAGAGATGCTTAAGCAACTAGAGTAAAATGAAATAATACTCTAACACCCCCCCTTAAGCTGAACGCAGGGAGAAAGCAGACCTAGCAAGACTAAGAAAGCAAGAAAAGGGTCCCAGCAACAAGGCCTGATCAGGTACCTAGAACAAGGAAATCTCTGTAAACCGGAGACAAAGAAGAAAACCAAGTGGGAAAAACCCCTCTCCAAAAAGAGATAGAAGGATATAGAAAAGAAATGGCTCAAGAGACTCTCTCAAGACCATAAGTACAACCAGCCTCCCCATGAGAGAGGGATGAGACACCAAAGTCCCCCCAGAATGAAGAAACTCCTGGCACAATGGTAGATTCCTGATGTAGAATCCAAAAGGAGATCCTGAAGCGGCAAATGATATTCCTCCCCTTGGGAAGAAACGGATCCAAAGGATAATGTCGAAGAAACCCTGTGAAGAGTGATAAACCAATCTATCTCAGGGTGTGTTCCATGAGCGGATGCTGAAGAATCTCTCTGTCTGAACTGAAACAAATGATGCCAAATCCAAACTGAAGTGAAGAATCCTGAAATGCAACCGTAGAATGCATGGATAATGGTGGGAAAACAGTGATAACCTGACTGTCAAGGTAGAGGAGATGAATTTCCTCAAGATAATCCTCCAAATCTATAGTATAAGACTCAACAAACAAGAAATATATGTCTGCAACATAAGAGTCCAAAGTATCTATGTCTGGAAGATGTATGATTCCCTACTACACAGAATTAGGAGCAACAAGAGATGCTGAAGAAGTATCAATCTGAAGAGTGGGACCTATGAGACAAGCCTCTGATCCATCAGAACATGTAAGGGTGTCTAAATACTTAAGCTCCTCTAAAGTATCATGATCAAAGGGTGTATTCTCTCTCTAGGAAATGGGTATGAGACAATCTGAAGCAGGATCCTCTGGGAATGGAGAGAGATTAGGGTCTCCATAAATATCCCAAAGACGTGTCCAAAGATGGTGAGGACAATCAATGTCCGATATAGCCAACACAGTGGCATGATCAACACTAGACACTATAAGTTCTGCTATGTGATCTCTAATAATACCCCATGCTATTTTTC
>MU223136.1:3746931-3775842 GCA_018584345.1 Thuja plicata | reverse complement strand
ATGCAAGAACCTGATACAAAGTAGAAGCACAAAGATGAAAAAGCAGAACTCAGATGTTTACTCAAAATGTGAGAGCAAAATTATCAACTGAATTAATTAACATCAATTACAAAGTTCAACCTTAAAAAGGTGAATGAAACCCTAAAAAGGAAATACTAGGTTGCACATTATTAATTAAGAGTTAATTAATAATGCACCTAAGAGATGCTTAAGCAACTAGAGTAAAATGAAATAATACTCTAACACTAAGGAGGTAGCATATTTTCTAGATATGTATAAGGGAATTGTAACCAAGGAGTTACCAAATGCCTTACCCCCACTCAGAGAGATTAGCCATAATATTTATCTAATTCTTGGAGCCACACTCGCAAACAAAGCAACATATAAACTAACACCCTAGAAAAATGAATAGATGTCCAAGAAAAGCCAGGAAATTTGGAGAAGGGTTTGATAACCAAGAGTTTGAACCCTTGTGCAGTCCATGCCCTATTAGAACCTATGAGAGAGGCAAAGGTATTTAACGTGAAAGAGGAACCTAGGAGAGTAGGTCCTAAGGAGGTAGAAGATTTTATAGAGATGTATAAGGGAATTGTAACTAAGGAGTTACCAAATACCTTACCCCCAATCAGAGAGATTAGACATAATATTTATCTAATCCCTAGAGCCACACTCACAAACAAAGAAACATATAAACTAACACCCCAACAAAATGAAGAGTTGTCCAAGAAAATTTATGAACTTTTGGAGAAGGCTTTGATAACAAAAAGTATAAGCCCTTGTGCAGTCCATGACCTATTAGTACCTAAGAAAGAGGGGAATTGGAGGTTGTGTACAATATAGAGCCATTAATAGAATCAAAATTAGGTATAGGTTCCCTATTCCTAGGATTGAGGACATATTGGACCATCTAGGGGTGCAAGATACTATTCAAAGGTGGACTTGAAGAGTTGATACCACCAAATTAGAATAAGGGCTAGAGATAAATGGAAAACAAACTTTAAAACTAATGAAGGGCTCTATGAATGGAGAGTTATGCCTTTTAGTTTGTCCAATACTCCTAGCATAGTCATGAGGCTCATAAATGAGGTGTTGAAAACATTTCTTGGCAAGTTTGTGATTGTATATTAGATGATATCCATATTTTTAGTAAGACTAAGGATGAACATTTGAAACATTTAAATTTGGTCCTAAAGAGATTGCAAGAGGAAAATGTCCTAATAAATTTGGATAAATGTGTCTTCACGTAAGAAGAATTGGTATACCTTGGTTTTGTGGTTTCAGTTGGAAGCATAAAATATGGATCTAGAAAAGGTGGAAAGCATATTGAATTGGCCCTCTCTAATGACCATGATAGAGGTTAGAAGTTTCCATGGGTTGGCTTATTTTAATAGGAAGTTCTTCAAGGGATTTAGTTAAATTTGTACAGCAATTATGGAGACAATCAAGGGGGGGGGGGGGAAANTTTAGTTAAATTTGTACAGCAATTATGGAGACAATCAAGGGGGGGGGGGAGAAATGAAAGTTTGTGTAGACCAAGGAGGCTGAGGAGGATTTTCAAAGTCTAAAACAAAAGGTAGTAAATAAGCCTAGACTAGCTTTTCCACATTTTCAAAATATTTTTATTATTGAATGTGATGCATCTAATGTGGCTTAGTGGCTATAGGGGCTATTTTAAGCCAAGAGGGGAGACCCATTGCATTTTTAAATGAAAATATGAATGAGACTAAGAGGAATTATTCCTCTTATGATCTTGAGATATATTCTTTAGTAAAATCCATGAAGAAATGGAGGCATTATCTCCTTCCCAAGGAGTTTATTGTTTTTACTGACAACCAAGCACTTAGTTTCTTGAATAGCCAGGATAAATTATGTTACAAACACATGAAGTGGGTTGAATCAATCCAAGCATATACCTTTACAATCAATAAAAAGAATGGATTTTATAACAAAGTGACTAATGCTTTGAGAATGAGAGCCATTAAAGTGCAATAAGTGAAGTTGCAAAGTGTAGGTATTGACTCCTTGAAAGGTATGTATGCAAGTGATGAAGATTTTCATGAGATATACAAAATTTGTTCTGATTTTTTAGAGACATATCATGTTAAGTATTCTAATTATTTGGTCCAAGATGGTTTGTTTTTCAAAGGACATGAACTATGCATTCCTAGGTGTTCCATGAGAGAGAACATTGTGGAAGCATGAGTGGACATTTTGGGTTCGATAAGACCCCAGAATAGGTAAGAATACATTATCATTGGCTCAAGATGCAAGGAGATGTTAGAAGGTTTGTGGAAACATGTACTATATGTCAGAAAACCAAAGGTACTTCAACCAATGTTGGATTGTACCAACCATTGTGTTAGAATAGTCCCAAAGGATAACTAAGAGGGGGGGGGGTGAATCAATTATCCATTACTTAAGTCCTTTTTACTTCTTTAACCTTAGTATAAAACAAAGTAAATGCATAATCAGATAACACAGTACTCAACACACAATTTTATTATGGGGAAACCAAATGGTAAAAACCCCGGTGGGAATTAGCACCCACAATAAACTATACTTGTTTGTAGTAATCCCTGTTAGAAGATATTTCAACCCTATTAGGAGTTTTACAATAAAATTCAATAATTATAGTGACCTGGTTAAGGGACGGACCCTGTTAGGATTCTTTTACAAATAACCCTGTTAGGGGTGGTGGATTCATTGTCCAAAAGCTCACTGCTTGATGGTGAAGGCTACAACCTTCTGAATAATAGATATGCACTATATCTAATGATGAATTGTAGAGTAGACCTACTATCTTGATCAGTTATAGTGTATTACAATATTTCACTTCTTCTTCACATAGACCCTTGATGAATGAACCAACTCTGATAATCTTCTCTATACATCTTTCTTCACTTTTTGTATTATTCACACTTAGCGTATCACAATTGAACTACTATAAGTATCTTATCCAAAATAGAAGGTCATTTTGGCTCTTAGAAACACTTCATCAATATCTTAGTTTGCTTAACTAAGCACACAAACAATATTAAGTTTGTGCAAGTCAATGTTGAACAGACGCAACGCTTCACTGAGTCAGCCTCACCAAATTAATCATAACTTTGTAGTAATCTTGAAATATGTTTTGCACCTTTGGATTTATATCATCAACTCATAATTAATCATGAATATACACATGCATATCCTAAATATATGTGCAACTCATGAGATACATTATATACATTGGCCCTAAACCATTATACTTCCAGATCTGTAACTGCTAATAATAAAATTGCATAACTTTACTGAAACATCATATCTGGGTCTGCGTGTATGAACATAACATAATAAGCATGTATCTATCCATGCAAGTATTCATTTCATCATTTAGATGAGTTCATATAGAATTACTAATGTGTATTATATGTTGTCATCAATGAAAAACATACAAACAATCAACTCTCAGAATCAAATCTCCAACAATCTCCCCCTTTGATATTGATGCCAACATATGATATCAAAAAAATCCTCATCAAAGATTTATCTAAATTGCTGTAGTTCCTCTGTTTGTAGTTTTGTTCTATGTATATACTCCCCTAGAGTATATTCTCCCCCTTAGTACATACTCCCCTATTGACATCAATGGCAAAGGGTGCTATAGTCTTTTTAGGTACAAGTACTACTCCAGAAGTAGAGTAGTCAACCATTCATCAGTCACTTAATGAGTTATGTCTTTGCTTCTTCTTCTAAACAGACTTAGGAGAGGGAATTACTCCCAATTTCTCCCTGAGATACTCAAAAGTATCCTTTGATAAGGGCTTTGTGAAAAAATTTTCCAATTGTTCTTTGGTGCTCACATAGTCCAATTTCACTTCTTTGTTTGCAACCTTCTCGCTTAAGAAATTGTACTTGATCGCTATGTGTTTTGTCTTTGCGTCCATGATAGGGTTCTTAGACATGTTGATAGTGCTAGTATTATCACAATGAATAACAATAGGATAATCAACCTGAATGCAAAATTCTTTAACCATCTGCTTGATCCAAACCATAGTTGAACAATTCAGTGTTGCTGTAACATATTTAGCTTCTGCTGTTGACTGAGAAATATAGTTCAACTTCCTACTTATCCAAGAAACCAACCTGTCTCAAAGGAATATTCCTCCTCCTAAAGTGCTCTTTCTATCATCAATACAACCTGCCCAATCTGCATCTGTATAAACATGAAGCTTTACATTCTCTGATTTAGGATACCATAAACCATAGTCTATAGTTCCCTTTAGATATCTGAATATCCTTTTGATTTCCATTAGGTGACTCTACTTGGGTTCAGCTACAAATCTTCCAGCAATGCCAGCTGCATTAGATATGTCAGGTCTAGATTGAGTTAGATAAATGAGTTTACTAATTGTATATTTGTACAATGTCTTATCAACTGCTGTGGAGTCATCATCTTTTGAAAGCTTGCTTCCTATTATCATGGGAGTGCATAGTGGCTTACAATCATCCATCTAAAATTTCTTTAGTATTTCCTTCACATATTTAGACTGATTAATGAATATACCTTTATCTATTTTCTTTACATTTAATCCCAAAAAGTATTTTATAGGACCAATCATACTCATTTCAAATTCATTCTGTACTTCTTTTGCAAATGCTTTACTGAGCTTATCATTACCCCCAAAGATAATGTCATCAACAAATATAGAAACTAACAATAATCTAGCAGGTGTTTCTCTTGTGAATAGGTTATAATCTACTGCTCCTTTCTTGAATCCAATCTTGGTAAGATAACCATCAAGTCTCTCATACCAAGATCTTGGGGCCTGTTTAATAATATAGAGTTCCTTCTTCAATTTTCATACCATGTTTGATTCATCTGAAAGACTAAATCCTTCAAGCTGTTCAATGTAGACTTCTTCATTCAAATCACCATTTAGAAAAGCTGATTTTACATCCATTTGATATACTTTAAAGTCTTTTACTATTGCATATGCAAAGAACAACTTTATGGCTTCCAGTCTGCTCACAGGGGAAAATGTATCAGTGTAGTCTATTCCTTCTCTTTCCACATATCCCTTGCATACTAGTCTTGCTTTGTTTCTAACTATTGTACCATCTTCATTCATCTTGTTTCTGAATACCCACTTTGTTCCAATCACATTTTTGTCACTAGGTCTGGGGACCAATTCCCATGTGTCATTTCTGATTATCTGATCTAATTCTTCTTTCATTACATTCTTCCAATCAGAGTCATTACAGTCATCTTCAACATTTAAGGGTTCAATCTGTGAAATTAAACATACCTCTTCATCTACTGCTAGAATTTTTGCTTTTGATCTGGTCAAAACACTGTTGCTCTGATCTCCAATGATGTCATTTTTAGAGTGGTATCTAGATGTGAATTTTGGAACCTTAGGTGTGTCCTCTTCTTCTATAGTCTATGATTCTTCTCTTCTTGATTCAGGGTCATTGCATGAGACATCAATGAAATCAAACATTTCTTCAATAAAATTATCTTTGTTGCTAGGTCTAGATTCATCCTTAATCATAGGTGCATATTCATATTATCTTTCTTGAACCATAAAATTTTCATCAATCTTAACATGCGTGCTTTCAATTGTCTTCTTTAATCTCAAATTGGAACATCTATATGCTTTGCTTTTAGTATAATAACCAAGGAAAATACCTTAATCACTTCTAGCATCAAACTTACCAAAACCATCATCTCTCTTGATGTAGCACTTGCTGCCAAAGATTCTGAAGTACTTTAATATAGGTACATTGACAAACCAAATTTCATAGGATGTCTTATCCGTGCCTAGCCTCAATTGGGTTCTATTGATAGTATATGCTGCTGTGTTCACTGCATCTCTCCAATAGGTGTGCACAACTTTTCCTTCAATCATCATAGTGCATGTTGTATCAAGTATGATCATGTTTCTCCTTTTTGCAATCCCATTCTGCTGAGGGATTCTAGGTGCACTCGACTATATTTTAATACCATACTCTTCACAATAGTCATAAAACTGATCAGAGGTGAACTCTCCTCCTCTATTTGATCTCAGACATTTCAGTTTCAATCCAGATTCATTCTCAACTTTAGCTTTGAATATTTTGAACTTCTCAAAGGATTCAGACTTCTCCTTTAAGAACACAACCCACATCATCCTAGAAAAATCATCAACAAACAAAATGAAATACCTTTCTCCATAGTATGATCTTGTTTGAGTAGGACCACATAAATCTATATGCACTAGGTCCAATTTGTTCTCAGCTGAGTTCTGCTTGCTTTTGAAGGAACTCCTTATATGCTTTCCCATAGCACATTCCCTACATATTGTGTCAACTGGTCTTGCAATACTTGGTAGGTCTCTAACTACCTTAACATTGCTGATCTTTACTATATTATCAAAGTTGATATGACAAAGTCTCTTGTGCCATAATTAACTATCATCCACCTTTGCAAAAAAACAACTTACATCAAAATTAAGCTAAAAAAAATTACCTTTTGTTTTGGATCCTAATGCAACTATGTCTCCATCCTTGTTGTTAATGATGCACTTGTTGTCTTTGAACTCTAAATGATAACCTTTGTCAAGTAGTTGTCCAACACTCAGCAAGTTATGATGTAATCCATAAACATATAAAACATCATTTATCTTATTATTTCCATCCAAAGTGATAGAATCTCTGCCTATGATAGGTTTGGGAGTTTTATCTCCAAATTTAACCATACCACCTTTGTACTTGTCTAACTGAACAAATCTATCTCTGTCACTTGTCATATGATGAGAGCATCCACTGTCAATGATCCAATCAGTTCTGATGTCTACTTTGGAAATTAGGGCTAGCTCTTGTTCTTCCTTTTCATGTACAATGTCCATTTCCTCAAGCAACCTTTCCATATCTTTAAGGGAATCAAATCTAATTTCATCTTCTCCAGAATCTTCATCGGTTACATCTTCTTTAGCATGATAACATTCCTTCTTATATTTGGGTTTGTAATCAGATCTAAACTTCTTGACTCTTGTGGGACATTTAGATGCAAAGTGACCTATCTTATTACAAGAAAAAAATTTGAATGGAAGCTATCCTTCATATTTACCATTTCCTTTCTTTTCTCTTCTAGAAATCATAGCTATGGTTTCTTCAAGTTCTTCATCAACTTCTTCTTTCTCATTGTGACTAGAGATGTGTAAGGATTTCTTACCATGGACTATGGCTTTGAAAGTTGTTTCACTTTTAGGTTCAGTCTTCAATCTTGATATCTCAAATGCAGAGATTTTGCTGATTATAGTCTCTCTCGAAGTTTTGGGAGAATTGCATAGTTTCCTCTAGAATATTGATCTTATTTTCATAGTATGATGTCAAAGTAATTAACAACTGATCCATTATATCTTCTTCTAATATTTCACCACCATTGTTCCTGATTCTGGATACTGCTTCATTTATCCATTGATTGTAAGCTCTAATTTTCTCTTCAGATAACATCTCAAGACTATTGTATTTCTTCTTCCATGTCTTCCTGTGTGCATTCTTTGCTTGAACATCTCCTTCAAACATGTCTTCCAAATACTTCCATATGGTATATGCTTTGTCAATTTTCTTGATTTCAGAAAATTCACTGTCAGATAAGGCATTGATTAGGGCTTCTTTGGCAATTTCATTATGTGTAAATATGTCCTTTTGTCTATTGGTAGCATCATCCTTTGCAAGGTCTTTCAGAGATGGAATTACAACCTCTTGTGTGGAAATTTAAAATTTCTCAAATCCAATGCACTGTAGATATGTTATCAATTTTTTTTTCCAATCCAAATAATTCTCTCCATCAAACTTAGGGCTTTCTTTTCTGAAGTAAGACATATGATCTACCTTAAGCTGTTAGGTTTCTTCTCCCAGGCACTTGGCTCTGATACCAATTGTTAGAATAGTCTCAAAGGATAACTAAGAGGGGGGGTGAATCAATTATCTATTGCTTAAGTCCTTTTTAATTCTTTAACCTTAGTATACAACAAAGTAAATGCATAATCAGATAACACAGTACTCAACACATAACTTGATTACGGGGAAACCAAATGGTAAAAACCCCGGTGGGAATTAGCACCCACAATAAACTATACTTGTTTGTAGTAATCCATGTTAGAAGATATTTCAACCCTATTAGGATTTTTACAATACAATGCAACAAGTATAGTGACCTAGTTAAGGGTTGGACCTTGTTAGAAGTCTTTTACAAATAACCCTATTAGGGGTGGTGGACTCACTATCCAAAAGCTCACTACTTGATGGTGAAGGCTATAACCTTCTAAATAATAGATATACACTATATCTAATGATGAACTATAGACTAGACCTACTGTCTTAATCAGTTCTAGTGTATTACAATCTTTCACTTCTTCTTCACATAGACCCTTGATGAATGAACCAACTCTGATAATCTACTATGTAGATCTTTCTTCACTTTTCGTATCATTCACATAGCATATCACAATTGAACTACTATAAGTATCTTCTCCAAATTAGAAGGTCATGTTAGCTCTTAGAAACACTTCATCAATATCTTAGTCATTTTAAATAAGCACGCAAACAATATTTAGTCCGTGCAAGTCAATGTTGAGCAGATGCGACGCTTCACTGAGTCGGCCTCACCAAATTAACCATAACTTTGCAATCATCTTGAAACAAATTTGGTGCCTTTGGATTTATATCAAAAACTCATAATTAATCATGCATATACACATGCATATCCTAAAGATAGGTGCAACTCATGAGATACGTTATATACATTGGCCCTAAACCGTTATACTTCAAGATCTGTAACTGTTAATAACAGAATTGCATAACTTTACTGAAACATCATATCTGGGTCTGTGTGTATGAACATAACATAATAAACATGTCAAAAAGATGTATCTATCCACTCAAGTCTTCATTTCTTCATTTAGATAAGTTCATACAGAATTACTACTGTGTATTATATGTTGTCATCAATGACAAACATACAAACAATCAATTCTAGAATCAAATCTCCAACACATTGCCCATACCTAAAAGACCTTGGGAAAGTTTTACTATGGAATTTTTGATGGGTCTACCAAGGAATAGAAAGGGGTTTAATAGTATATTTGTTGTGGTTGATAGGTTTAGAAAGATGACACACTTCTTGACTTGTAAGATTACAAGTGATGAAACCTATGTAGAAAACTATTTTTAAAATAAAATGTAAGGATACATGGTCTTCCTCAAACTACTATGTCTGATAGGGATGTGAATTTTTTTCTACATTTTTGGAGAACCTTATGGAAAAGGTTGGGAATGAACTTGAACTTTAGTTCAACCTATCATCTTGAAATGGATGGTCAAACTGAAGTTATTAATAGGTCATTGGGAAACCTATTGAGGTGTTTAAAAAAATACTATGGAGAGAAGTGGGACAAAATACTCCCACAAGATGAATTTTCCTTCAATTATTCTTTGAAGAGGAGTAACGGAAGGAGTCCTTTTCAGATTTTCTATGGGAAGAATCTGATGTAGAGGGTTTGATACTCTAGAGCTTTTCCTCACTCCAAGATGCTTCTTGGTCTATCCCAACCATCCAGTGGTTGTTCCTTGTTCAATATTCCTTCAATTAGGATCTCCAAGAGCCTCACTACCAACTTCTCCTCCAAGGTATAGTTGGTCTTTAGAAGATTCCAAAGTTTTTAGGCTTAACTAGTCCAACTAGTTCACCATATGCATAGTTTTCTTCACTACAACTCCTCCTAGAATGCCAACACTCTGCTTAGAATCTTCCCCCACATCTACCAAGACTCCTATCAATCTTATTGACCCATCCTAGGTCATTTTTAACTCATCCCAATACTCCAAGACTCTTTACTCATCCAATTGGTCACAATTTCAATAGGAGGCCTAATTGCCTAATTCTTAGTAGGTCAATTTTCACAATTTTAGGGCTATTACTCCAAAACTCCCCAAATAAACCCACACAAGACCTTTAAAATAATCAATATATTAAACAACACTATCATAATCCAAAACCATGACTTCTAAAATCACTCATAACCCTAGTTTCTTGCAGGCCCTAGATTTCAGCCCGTTAATTAGGCCTCTTGACCAGTCAACATAAAATATTATCAAAATGATCTCCAATATTTTATGTACCTCCTTCCACCTTTGAATAATTTTAGGAGACTATCTAGGGAATCTGAAAATGCCACTAAGTCTTTCCCAAAAGGTCATGAGTGCTTGTTCAAATTCCTTCTTCTCCCTGTCTTGGCTTTCCTGGATTCACTAGTCATCCATAAGGATTTCTACTTGGTCTATGAGATCCAATGCAACTACAAGGAAGGAAAAAAAAAACCTATCTACAAAGTCTAACCCTAATTTCCCCATGGTTTCAGTCAATTACACCAGTGGGATTCTAGGGTACAACTATTTCTAACTAGGTAGCACTATATTGTCCATAACACACCAGTGACCTACATAATTCTTTAAATTTACAATGAAAGAACTTGAAAACAAACTAAATAATGCATATGATAGCTAAATGAATCAACTACACTCCCATGGAGCCTGATCTCCTCTCCCAATCCATACATAGTCATACAGGAGTAGAGAAACAATGCAAATTACAAGAATGCAGATATAGTCATCCATACAGAGGTATCAAAAATAAGTGTTGCAATGAAAAATCTCATTAACCATTCCAAAAAATTTAATCCATGCTCATATACCAAGCATGGGGTAGTTACAACCAGTATAACTACATTTTACAATTTCTTGCAAAAGTTTCTCAAGCAACTTTCAAAGTTGCTAGCAACTTTTTGCACTTTGTGCATTTAGAATTTCCTTTTCAACTTGATGAGTGAGTTTTACTTTGATGACCATAGATAGGATATGTAGGGTCCTAAAACACCCCTCAAACCCACCTTGCACTAAAATATCAACTTTTCCCAAATTAGCCCAAAGTGACCCTATATCACCTAATGAGCACTAAGGCTCTTACAAACATTAAGTTAATTTGTCATTGCATACAACAACTTGGAAATTATTCCAAAACACACAAAAAAACCTAAGAAAACCCTAAATTAGACCAAAAATCAATTAGGGAAGTGCCCTGCACCATACTCCCCTAGAAAAAATAACTCAAGTCCCTTGAATTAGGAGGTCTTCAATGGTGACCCCATGTTTCAGAATGTCCAGCTCTATCATCCAAGTTGCCTCAGCTTTAGGTAGTCCCTACCACTTGATGAGATATTCCTTTTAGTTACCCTTCCTTGTCTTCTTTATCACTTTAGAATCGAAGACACTTTCCAATTTCAGTGGTATTAGGGTAGGCAAGTCTTTCACCCAATCATCATCCTCCCAATCTGCAAGTGTAGACTAAACTATGTCTAGATATGATCCCTTAGAAGGGTACAAGTCACAAACATTAAAAATGGGTGAAATTCCCAAATCAGGAGGCAATTCTACTTCATAGGCATTCTTGCAATACTTATGCAAAATCTTCAGTGGCCCTATCTTCTTCATGAGTAGTTTAGCTGGATGACCCTTGGGTAGCCTCTCCTTACTAAGATAAGAAAGTACTAGATCCCCTACCTTGAACTAAAAATCTCTTCTTGTCTGATCAGCTTTGGATTTGTACTTCTCCACTTGCTTTTTTAAAGTCTTATTGACTTGATCATGAAGTTCCTTCATCTGTTCTGAAAAGGACTCTCCTTGTGCACTCCTCTTTTCCTTCAAAATGAGATTCCTGAACTCTAAGATCCCTCTAGATTGGCCCCATACACTATCTCAAAGGGCTCTTCCCTATACTCCTATTAATGGAGTCATTATAGGAAAATTCTTCCTGCCCTATGATATGATCCCATGACTGACCATGTTGTTTAGTCAAACACCTTAGCAAGTTCCCAAGTGACGTATTGAAAACCTCCATTTGGCCATCTGATTGTCGATGGTAGGCTGAAGAGAAATATATTTTTGTTCCAAGTATCTTCCATAGGGTCCTCCAAAATTGACCCACAAATTTACTATCTCTATCTCTTACAATATACAAGGGCAAGCCATGGATCCTCACAATGTCCCTAAAGAACAGACCTGCAATTTGAGAAGCATCATTTGTTTTCTTGCATGGAATGAAGTGTGCCATTTTGCTAAAACAGTCCACCACCACAAACACACTGTCATGACCCCTAGGTGTCTTTGGTAACCCCAAAACAAAGTCCATACTAAGACACTCTCAAGGCCTTTGGGGTATGGATAGGGGTTAGTATAACCCACTATTGTTTCTTTGTCATTTTTCCATCTGACAAATCTAAGATTGTTCTACAAATCTCCTCACATATGATTGTAACTTAGGCCAATAGTAGTGCCTATTCACTTGCTCCAAAGTCTTATCCACTCCAAAGTGGCCCCGAAGGCTGCCTTGGTGTTTCTCCTTCACAATGTTTTCCCTCATTGAGCATTGAGGAATACACATAAGGTGACCTTTAAATAATAGGCCTTCCTGCAACAAAAACTCATAGAAATCCACTTTGAAACCCTGCTGAAAGTTCACACATGCTTCATAGGCTTCTCTAAAATCTCTATCCTCCTTATAGAGGTCCTTCAAATCATCCATCCCCACACTTTGCAATTGTATATCCTATATTGTGAGTACTCTTCTGCTAAGAGCTTCTGCAAAATTTTCACTAACTCCCTTCTTGTGCTTTATGATAAATGTATAAGCGTGGAAGGATTCTAACCACTTCAAGTGTCTCTGATTTGGTTTTTATTGCCCATTCAGAAAACCTAGAGCATGGTTATCAGTGTAGACCACAAACTCCCAAGGTAATAGGTAGTGTCTCCACATCCTAAGGCCTTGTACCATAGCATATAAGTCCAAATCATAGGTGGAGTACTTTTTTTTATCCTCATTCAACTTTTCAAAGAAGAAAGCCACGGGATGTCCTTCTTGGCTTAGCATTGCTCCAATAGCCAACCTGTTAGCATCACATTCTATAACAAATAGTTTATTGAAATTTGGGAACCTAAGAGTAGGAAGTTCTTCAATCCTCTTCTTTAACATTTCAAACCCTTGGTTTTCTTCCACAGTCCACTCAAACTTCCATTTTATTCCACCTTTTATGGTGTTAAGAATAGGGGCACACACATGACTGAAATTTCTCAAAAATTTCCTATAGTAGGAGGTCAACCCATGGAAACTCCTAACATCCCATATGGACCTAGGTGTAGGCCATTCCAATATTGACTTAAAAGTTTCAAGATCCATCTTCATGCATCCATTAGCAACCACAAAACCAAGGTAAAATAGTTCAGTTTTGAGAAACTCACACTTTTCTTGATTTATCATCAACTTCTCTTGATGTAGCTTTCTCAAGACCATCTCCAAATGCATCATGTTCTCTTTTTTTGGACTTGCTAAAGATAAAAATATCATCAAGATAAACTATTACAAATTTACCAATGAACTCTGCTAGCACTTCATTCATGAGGCTCATGAATGTGCTAGGTGCATTACCTAGGAAAAAAGGCATTAATAGAAACTCATACAGACCCTCATTGGTCTTGAAAGTTATCTTCCATTCATCAGTAGGCCTCACTCAAATCTAATGGTACCCTGACTTCAAATCCACCTTAGAAAAGTAGCAAGAGCTTACCAAATTATCCATCAAATCTTCTATCTGGGGCATTGGAAATCTATATCTAATTGTGATCTATTTTATTTCCTTGGAGTCCATACACATCCTCCATTTTCCATGCTTCTTAGGTGCAAGTACTATTGGCACAACACATGGGCTTAAACTCCTCCTTATCAACCCCTTATCCAACAAATCTTGAATTTGTTTGGCTATCTCTGCATTTTGACTTGGTGTCATCTTATAGGATTCTTTGTTTGGAAAATTTTCTCCAAGAATGAGGTCAATTTGATGACGCACATCCCTCATAGGTGGTAATGCACTTGGTAAAACATTGTCTACTATGTCATGGTACTTTCCCAAAAATGCTTGTATCTCTGGTGGTAAACTGACTTTCTCCTTAGTCTCCTCCTTTGGTTTTATCACAACTACACAATAGACTACTTTCTAATTCTTCATGGCTTGTAGAAACTCCTTCCCACTCAATAACATCACACTTGTTCCCACATGCTTCTCCTCATTAGGTTCTACCAAAGGATCCATCTGAAACTTCTTTCCTATCTTGGTGATCACATAACTATTATTTTCCCCATCACGTATTTCTTTGACATCATACTACCATGGAAATTCTAGGAGAATATGACATGCATCCATAGGTAGTATGTCACATAATACCTTGTCCTTATATTCTCCAATCTCAAACTCAACCAAAGTTTGTTCATCTACCACTATTCATTGACCTGTATTCAACCAAGAAACCTTATAGGGTGTGGTATGAGGTATCCTTCTCAATTTAAATTTGTCCACCATCTCTGTGTATACTATGTTCTTAGTGGATCTAGAGTCCACTATCACTTTGCAAATCTTTCCATGAAACCTACAAGTTGTCTTAAACAAATTCTTTCTTCGAGGTGACTCTATAGTGCTAGGAAATTTCAACAAATTTCTTCTTAACATCAAGTTCTCTCCATCCAATACTGGCCCTTCCTTGGAAATGGGAGAAGTAACACTGTGTGTTATCCTCTTGGACAAACTGATTTCTTCTATCCCCCATTGAAGATGAGGAAGTCTTTTTAGGACACCAGCCCATTGTATGACCCACTTGGTTGCAGTTGTAACACCTACTAGTAAAGATTGAATTGGATCTTCCTTGGGATTGAAATCTTCCTCTAGGAGGCCCTCTTCCTCTATATCCTCCTCTCTGAAAAGATCCCCTAAACTGATTTCTCCCACTTTTATCCATAGATTGATTATCTTCTTCTCTATTAAGTCTTTGTCCCCAACCATAGTTACTCCTTCCTCTCTGAAAACCTCTACTATTATTACCACCTCTTCCTCTTTGATGGAATTCATTCCTCCTTCTAGCCTTATCCTCTACTCTTAAGGCCAATTGGAAACATTTGTGAATACTGTAAGGAGCCATCATGCTAATCTCATCTTGTATCCCTTTTCTCAACCCATTGAGATACCTTGCCACCTTCTCCATTTCCTCTTCTTTTCTTCTAGCCCTTATGCTCAACTTGTGAAACTCCTCGGTGTAAGCACTCACTATCATCTCCTTCTATCTTAAGTTTTACAACTTTTGGTACATTTGGATTTCATAATCAGTAGGCAAGAATTGCTCCCTCAATCTAATTTTCATCCTCTCCAAGAAAAAATATTTTTATTTCCATTGGTTTCCCTATCATCCTGCATCATGTTCCACCACACCAATGTATATCCCTTGAGTCTAGCCTTAGCATAGCTGATCCTCTTCTCCTCTGATATTTCTTTATAATCAAATTGGTTGTCAATGGATTTAATCCAATCCAACAACTCTTCTCGATTCAGGCTGCCATAGTAGTAAGGTATGTGTTCCATACTATCCTTGTTTAAGGATTTGAAGGAATCTAGGAATACCTTTTGTTATTTTTACATATCAAGTTCTTTTTCTTTGTTAGATGACTCTTTTGTCTGACTTTCATCATCTCCTTCACTCCCATCTCCCCATTTAGTGATCTTCTTTTTGCCTTTTGTCTCAGATACACTAGCCTTCTCCGAGAGGCCCTGAACCAATTCCACTATGGAATACCTACTCATTGACTTAGGAGGCATGCTATCTACCTTTTGACTCTCTTCCACTTTAGAAATATACAATCTTCAAGACAATCTAGCTCTGATACCACTCTGATGCAGAG
The DNA here is from genome assembly GCA_018584345.1 of Thuja plicata. Classification (NCBI taxonomy): domain Eukaryota; kingdom Viridiplantae; phylum Streptophyta; class Pinopsida; order Cupressales; family Cupressaceae; genus Thuja; species Thuja plicata. The sequence goes on along the minus strand of MU223136.1, from coordinate 3,760,043 downwards.
GGTTTGATACTCTAGAGATTTCCTCACTCCAAGATGCTTCTTGGTCTATCCCAAAAATCCAATGGTTGTTCATTTTTTAATCTTCCTTCAATTAGGATCTCCAAGACCCTCACTAAAAACTTCTCCTCCAAGGTATAGTTGTTCTTTAGAAGATTCTAAAGTTTTTAGGCTTAACTAGTCCAACTAGTTCACCAAATGCCTAGTTTTCTTCACTAGAACTCCTCCTAGAATTCCAAACCTTTACTTAGGATCTTCCCCCACATATACCAAGACTCCTATAAGTCTTCTTGACCCACCTTAGGTCATTTTTAACTCATCCCAATACTCCAAGACTCTTTACCCATCCAATTTGTCACAATTTCACTAGGAGGCCTAATTGTGTAGTTACTAGTAGGTCTATTTTCACAATTTTAGGGATATTACTCAAAAAATCTTTAAATGACCCCACACAAGACCTTTAAAATCCTCAAGATATCAACCAACACTATCATAATCCAAAACCCTAATTTCTAAAAGCACTCATAACCCTAGTTTCTTGCATACACTAGATTTTAGCCTATTAATTAGGCCTCTAGACCAGTCAACATATGAAATTATCAAAATGATCTAAAATCTTTGATTCACCTCCTTCCAGCTTTGAATCCTTTTAGGATATTATCTAGGGCATCTGAAAATTCCACTTAGTTTTTCCCAAAAGGTCATCAATGCTTGTTCAAATTCCTTCTTCTCCCTGTCTTGGCTAACCTGGATTCACTAGTCATCCATAGGGCTTTCTACTTGGTCTAGGAGATCCACTGAAACTGCAAGGAAGGAAAAAAAAAACATATCTATAGACTCTAACCCTACTTCCCCCATGGTCTTAGTTAATTCCACTGGTGGGATTCTAGGGTAGAGAAATTTCTAACTAGGTAGCACTGTATTATCTCTGACAGACTAGTAACCTACAAAATTCTCTAACTTTAAAATGCAAGAACCTAAAAACAAACTAACTATTTCATATGAAAGCTAAATGAATCCACTACACTCCCATGGATCCTGATCTCCTCTCCCAATCCGTACACAGCCATACAGGAGTAGAGAAATAGTGCAAATTACAAGAATGCATATCCAGTCATCCGTACAGAGGTGTCAAAAATAAGTGTTGCAATCCAAAATATCATTAACCATTCCAAAACATCAAATACATGATCATATACTGAGCATGGGGTAGTTACAACTAATCAAACTACATTTTGCAATTTCTTGCAAAAGTTGCTCAAGCAACTTTCAAAGTTGCTAGCAACTTTTTGCACTTTGTACATTTTGAATTTCCTTGTCAACTCAATGTGTGATTTTGAATTTGATGACCCTAGATAGGATATGTAGGGTCCTAAAACACCCCTCAAACCCACCTTGCACTAAAATATCAACTTTTCCCAAATTATCCCAAAGTGACCCTAAATCACCTAATGAGCACTAAGGCTCTTACAAACATGAAGTTAATTTGTCATTGCATCCAACTCCTTGTACATTATTCCAACACACACACAAATACCTAAGAGAACCCTAAATCACACCAAAACATCAAATAGGGAGGTTCCCTACACTAGAATCCAAGGGGCATACTAGAATTGAGATATCTTCCAAAGGATAGGCAGGTGAGTGGTCATATAGAGAAATTTGCTGACAGAATGAAATAGTTCCATGATCAAGTAAGGATGGATCTACAAACAAGTTCATAAAAGTATAAAGAAAGTGCACATAAAAGGAGGAGAGATGTACAATTTCAGGTTGGTGACCTGGTTTGGGCATATCTAAGGAAGGAGAGGTTGCCAAAGGGCAAACCTAAAAAGTTACTCATGAAGAAAGGGAGTCCTTGTGAAATTTTGAAAAAGCATAGAATGAATGCATATAAGATAGAACTTCCTTATAATCTATGTATTTCTCCTATATTCAATTTTTATGATCTAACCCCATATAAAGGTCATCATGATGCAGGTACAAAGGTTCATATTGAAGAAATGTAGGAAGATCTTGCATATTTACCTCCTCATGCACCAAAGAAACATGACAAGATCCTTGCCACAAAGGTCATCAAGAAGACCAGGAATAATGAATATAAAAAATACCTTGTAAATTGGGTTGGAAACCGTGAAGAAGAGGACGTATGGATGGACGAGGCAAATATGAAGAAACATGACACCTCATTGGTAGAACTTATCTCAAGAGGACTTGAGATCAATTCACCCTGGGAGTATGGTGCAAGAGCCCCTGAAAAGGAAAAATACATAGAGTAAGGTGAGGTTGCAAGAGGACCTCCATGATTTTTTTTAGATAGGTTTGATTTTCCAATGGCCAAAGGGGATCTAGATATCCTAAGCTTTGTAGTAATTCCAAACTATAAGACCTAGTGAAATGGGTTGGGTATAATTGTATTAGGGAATTTTCAATTGGTTTTTTTTAAATCAAATATTGTTGAATCCACCTTGGTTAGTCCTAAGGAGTTAGTTTTGCAAGTTTTGCAAAAAGTTGCAAAATGTTGTCAACAACAATGTTGCAACAAAAAGTTGCTAATGACAACATTTTTGAAAATTTGTTAACCAAAATTCACAACCAACCCAAATGGTTGGAGTTGGTGGGAAAAAATATAAAAATGTGTCAAAAATTGTTGTATAGGTTGTTAAGGAGATTTGAAAAGAGAATTTGCAAAAATTGAATACAGAAACTGCATTTTTCATGAAATTTGACTATTTTTTTATTGTGCATGAGTCTATACGGATTGAAATGATAAATATAAATTCATAGGAATTTTGGAATATGTATTAATTTTATTTTTCATACAACCATAGGTTCTAAGGTGCATGAATCAAGGAGATATTGTGTCACAGTCATCTGGAAGACATGATTTTGGAGAAAACTAGGTCTGTCGACTTTCAAACCTCATATCTCCTGATGTAACCATGGGAAATTCCTAAAACCTAGTTTTAAAGAGATATATGAGAGTTTAAATTAATTTTAATTTGGTTTCAGATCGATTGGTGGCAGTTTCAAGGGTAAATGACTAAAACCCTAGCTAGGCATCCTATGTGACTAATAGGGTGGTTTAACCAGTAGGTTGTTGACCCCATAACTTTTGATAGGATTATGGTTAGAGGATATGGTTGGAGGAGGAAACATATTTCAAGTGTCCCTAAATTTTTTCACATTTGGTTTTGAAAATAACCAAGTCTAGGAGACACTTCCTTCTCTAAGAATTATAATTAGGCATATTAACTATTAGAGAGGGTTCCCAAGAATTTTGAGTTTTTGTAGGATCCAATATCTGTCCTCTTGGGGAAAGTGTTGACCCAAAATTTGGAATAATATTGTTTAATTTTTTTTCTAGGTCATTTGGAGGTTTTTTTCACAAAATCTCAAAAGGTGTGCAAAAAGAACTGGTAAAAGGCAGTGTCAAGTAGGACAGTTTTGAGTTTTGGGTTGAATTGAACCAAGGGAGTGTTTTTTTTGGCATGAGGGATGTCAAAGGAATGTAATTTACACGTTTGAAGGAATCAAAGGGGTTGGAAGAGAATGGAGTGGTTTTGTGTAAGGAAGGTGCATTTGGGTACATTGGGTGAACAAGGGTGCATCACCACAAAGAGATGTATGAAACAATGAACAACTCAATAAAGGGTTATGTGGTATGCAAATTGATGAGTTGGGAAAAAAATATTGAGGAAAAAAAAAGGTGTAGGGATTTGGTATGGATAATCCAATTGAAATACTTTAAGAGGGTTTGATTTGAACAAGAAGAGACTAGTAAAGTTGATTCACTTTTCTAGGGGGCCAGAGCTTTGCATTAATAAAACTATGAAGAATAGTTGAAGTGTTAGATCTTGAAAAAAAATTTGCAGAGAACATTCAGAACAAAGTTCAAAGAAACAATAGATCATCAAAGGATTTTATTAGCATTCAAAAGTGCATTTCATAGGTCAATTTTATTTTTGTATTCCTAATAGTTTCAACAAGCTAAAATCCCTTAACCAGGTAGTATCCCAAAAGATTTGTTTGTAAATCCCTTAATAGGGTGAAAACTGTAATAGTGAGATTAAATCCTTTAAGAAAGTATTCTATAATAGGAATTTGGATACTTATAATAAGGTATCAGTCATTCCTAATAGGGTGCATCACCTAGAAAGGGACATATTTTAAGCTCCTAATAGAGGACTCTTTTCTAATACAGTGAGAAGATTGTGGGTGTCATCCCCACCATGATTTTTTCCTCTAACCAAGGGGTTCCATGATAACATTATGAGTGTTATGAGTGTGAATATGTTGTTACTTCATGCATTACACTTTTACTTTAAATCTACAATTATATGCTTATTAGTTTGGAAGTTTCTTTTGTTGTTACTCAATAGTGTTAGTAGAAGTATAAAAGTTTTATTAGTCCTAATTCACCCCCCTCTTAGTAAATATTATTTCCAAAACAAATTTCCTTTTACCTACTTCACTATTTAAGATATGATTATGTTTTGCAGGACATTCCTGGTGTAGAAGCACCTAGGGTTGAGGCCCTTCATTTTTTTGTGAAAGGTTTTCTCATAGATACTAAGGTAGTTTAGGAAATTTTAGGGTTTTTTTGACATACTTTAGGAATTTTTTGCTAGGAGTAACTGTCCACAAGAACAACTGAGAGGGGGTGAATCAGTTGTAATACAAATTATTAAAATTTAAACTTTATAAGTCAAATCTACAATTCAAATGATAACACAGTAATTGCCAACACAATAACACAATCCTTATTGTCGAGGAAACCCTATTAAAGGTAAAACCTTGGTGGGAATTAGCACCCAAAAATACCATACCGAGAGTATAGTATCCCTATTAAAATATTTATCCCTGTAAGGAGCTTATTACAACATTACAATACACAATCCCTATTAAATTATATACCTTGTTAGGATTCAAGAGTAACAGTGGGATCACTTCCTAGGCATAGTTCCCAAAGAAGGTTAAAGCCACGCTCAAGGATTAACAATCCAAACAAGTGTATATAAGAAATATACAATCTACTGAATTGTCTCATAGAAATTGTCTTTTCTTGGTCAGTTCTAATGAATTATTACAATCAAAAACTTTTATCTACATCCAATAGCCAATAAAGATTCGCAGCTTCCACACTTATCTTTATTTCAATTACCTTTTCATCATTCCATTATCACATCTTTTCAGAAGAAAAGATCTCTCATATATACCCTATTACAATAACTGATTAGGTCGGCCAATTAAGCTTTCTCAATATACAAATAATTATTTAAACCATTGATAAGATAAATAAGGTACTTAAAAAAGTAAACATCAATTAAAATACATCAGATATACTCCATGATCCACAATCCACACTACATCTCTGAAGTTGACCACAAATAGGTCTTCTCCAGAATATATGCCACAACTCAGGTCACCAACAATCAAATAAATTGCAATAAAAAAAAAAAAAAATTCCTCAATGTGTCTTCTGTCATCCCTTAAGCTTGCATACCATGAATCATCATTTCTTGTAAGATATACCAAAAGCACAAAGACTCACTTTGTCAAGCATCATTGTCACAGTCCAAAAACCAGTCTTCACTAAAACATTTGTAACATCACTAATATGAAATATTAGGCCAATAAACCTTAGAAATAAGGTCATCACATATCCTTCTTCATATCCTCATCTTTTCTCATTCTAATTCATCCATACAGTGTCCATACACTTCTATCAGTCATCATATAATAATAATAACCAGTCTATTCTCTCTATAGAAACATATGTTGACATCAGTGACAAAACATGAATGCCAATAGCATTAGTAGTACCCAATTCTGATATCATCCAACAATATCTCCCTTTGGCATTGATGGAAACATATGAGAGAATCCATCAACCCAAAAGTACTTTCTCTCAATACAATCTTCTCAATATCCTCAACATAGATCTCCCTAAAATAGTAGGGATTTTCACATAGAATCTCTCCCCCTTTTCCAACAATGGAAAAGGGTGTCATAAATCTTCTCTAACCTTCTATAAGGTGTATCTTTTTCATATCTACATGTGTAACAGGTAGGTGAAAAATCACCCAAATGAGCTCTATTGTTCCTGCAATCACTCCCCCTGAGAAGCAGATCCATATATCAAGTCTAGAAAATGATATCGCTCTAAAAGCCACTGGACTGATCCATGCCTGCATCATTTAATTTTCACAAGGAGGGGCTCTTACCCCAAGCATGGTTCTAAGATATTAAAAAGTATGTTTTGGAAAAGGTTTTGTAAATATATATGTTATTTGTTACTTTGTGCTAATATACTCCAGTCTAATCTCTTTCTGTGCTACCTTGTCCTTCAAGAAATGATCTTAATAGAAATATTTTTAGTCTTTGAATGCATTACAAGTTTCTTTGACATATTCAATGTGCTAGTATTATCATAATAGATAACCACTGACTCTTCAAAAATTATTCCAATGTCCTTCAGCATTTGTTTCATCCAAACAACTTGTGTACAATTTATAGAAGCAACAACATACTCAGATTCAACAGTAGACTGAACAATACAGTCCTGCTTCTTACTTAACCAAGAAACCAACCTTTTCCCAAGGAAACATTCTCCACCACTTATACTCTTTCTATCATCCACATTACTTGCCCAATCAACATCAATGTAAGCCTACTAAATAAAGTCATCTAATTTTGCATACCATAATCCATAATTCTATTGTTCCTTTTAAGTATCTTCAAATTATTTTCATAGAAGCAAGGTGTGTATCTTTAGGATCTACTTGATATCTTGCCACAATTACAACTGCATTGGAAATATCTGGTCTAGTGTGAGTTAGATATTGTAAACCTCCAAACATTGATTTCTATTTTGTCTGAAAAAACACCTTGAGTTTTATCATTACCAGTCAGTTTGTAACTAGTCACCATGGGTGTCCCAACATGTTTACAATATTCCATTCTAAACTTCTTCAACATTTCCTTAAGATACTTGGTCTGAGACATAAAAATACCATTCTTATGCTGATTAATTTCCAAACCAAGAAAAAAACTCATCTCACCAATTATTGACATTTCAAATTCATTTTTGATTTCTTTAGAGAACTTATTACTCACCTTATCATTGCCTACAAAAATGATATCAGTAAAAAAAACTTCTATGATTAGTATTCCATCTTCACCAATTCTTAAATATAAATTACTATATGCAATACCTTTTCTAAAACCATGATGAACTAGGTACATGTCTAGTCTTTCATATCATGCTCTCGGTGCTTCTTTTGTTCCATACAATTCTTTCTTTAATTTAGAAACCATGTATTCATCTTCTGTCAAACAAAATCCATCAGGTTTCTCTATGTATACTTCTTCTTCCAAATCTCCATTCAAGAATGCAGATTTCACATCCATCTGATATACTTTAAGCTCTTTATGTGCAGCATAAGAAAGAAATAATCTCATAGCTTCCAAGCTAGCAACATGAGCAATTTTTTCTTCAAATTTTATGTGTTCTTGTTGCAAGTATCCTTTACAAACTAGTCTAGCCTTATTTCTTACCACTGGTCCTTCCTCATCCATTTAGTTTCTAAAACCCATTTAGTTCCTATCACATTTTTGCTTTTAGGTCTTCAAACCAATTCCCAAGTATTTTTTTTCTTTATCTATTCTAGTTCTTCTTGCATAGCTTTAGTCCAAGATTCATCTCTACATGCTTCATCAGTAGTTTTCGTGTCAACCTGAGAAATCAAACAAATGTCATCTCTTACTTTTGATCTTATAATGATTCCTTTACTTTCATTACCAATGATTTGATTTTTAGGATGTTTCTTGTTAACATACCTTAGAGTCTTAGGCATCTTAGTAAACTCAATTTGTTCATCTTTAATCTCATCATCAATCACCAAAGGCTCTACATGCTTAGCATGGACCTCTTTTATCTCTGCAATATGTCCACAATCATACATTCTTTCCTTAATCTTAAAATTTTCATCTATCCTCACATTAGCGCTTTCAATCAATTTCATCCATCTCAGATTGAAACATTTATATGCTTTTCTCTTAGTAGAATAACCAAGGAAGATACCTTCATCACTTCTATCATTAAAATTCCCTATCTCATCATCTCTTTTGATATAGAATTTACTTCCAAATATTCTAAACTATTTACCAGTGGGAGTATGATCAAAATATAATTCATAAGGAGTATTACTTGTACCTTCTCTGATATGAATTTTGTTTAAGGTGTACACAGTAGTACCAAAAGCCTCTCTCCAATGAACATGTGATATATTTCCTTCCAGCAACATTGTTCTGGCAACATCTAATTTTGTTTTTTTTCTTCTCTCTACTATCTCATTTTGTTGTAGTGTCTTAGGAGTAGATGTCTATCTAAATATTCCATGCTCTTCATCGTAGGTATTAAATAATATGATGTAAACTCACCACCGCTATCTAATTTCAAACATTTTATCTTCAAGTCAGATTCATTCTCAATGTTTGCTTTGAATAACTTGAATTTTTCAAATGCCTTGAATTTCTCTATCAAATATGTAACCCACATCATTCTAGAAAATTCATCAACAAAAATTATAAATTACCTTTCACCATAATAATATCTTGCTATTGTAGGACCACATAGATCTATATGTACTAGATCCAACTTCCCTTTTTCTGAATATGATTTTCTTTAAAACTGCTTCTAGTCTTATTCTCCATAACACACTCTGTACACACAGTGTTAGATGTTTTCAAAATCTTAGGTAGATCTCTTACAACATTCGTCATACTTTCCATCATAATTTTATAAAAGTTGACATGACAAAATCTTCTATACCATAACCAACTGTCATCAACCTTCACAATAAAACAAGAATCTCTAGATGTATTCAATTCAAATACATTAACTCTATATTTATTACTATATGTGATCAAGTATCTTGATTTACTTCTGATAGAAAATTTCCCATCGATGAGTTTCAGTTGATAACTTATGTCCACTAGCTGTCCAACACTGAATAAATTATGCTTAAGTCTATCAATAAGCAATACATTGTCAGCATTAGTCTTTCCATCCAGAGAAATAGATCCAACTCCAATGATAAGCTTAGGAGTATTTTCACCAAATATAACAACACCACCATCATATATTTTTAGACTAACAAACTTGTTTTTATCTCCAATCATATGATGTGAAAAACCACTATCTATAACCCATTCAGATTTATTTTCAATATGAGATACTAAGGCTTTTTCTTCATGTATAGGTTCATCATTCGTAATAGAAATAAATCCAATTTCATCATAGTCAAGAACATCATCATCAGAAACACCCTCACTAGCATAGTAAAATTCCTTGTCTTTTGAATACTTTGATTTGTAAAAGTTAAGTTTATGTTTTAAAACCCTTGTAAGATATCGAGATGTAAAATGAACAATCTTGTTGCATTAAAAACATTTCAATGGTAACTTGCCTTCAAATTTACCCTATCCTCTCTTTTCTCTTATAGAGATTAGGGATACCACTTCATCTATCTTTCTTTCTTCCTCCTATATCTACTCCCATTCATCAGCATAGTCTCCAAGTTCTTCTCTTATGTCACTATTGCTGGTGCTCACAATTCTAGATAGGGTCTTATTGTTTCTATGCACTGTCGCCTTGAATGCTGACTCAAATTTAGGTAAATAATATCCCAGTTCTACAGCCACAAAGGTATTTAGCTTTCCAATCAACATCTCTCTATTGAAGTTCAGATTCAAAGGTATAATCTCCTCTATAGCTTCTACTTTAGTTCTGTATACATGTGTCAGAGATATGAGAATCTTTGTAATCACTTATTCCTCATTGTAAGTACCTCCAGAGTTTCTAATGCCAGTAACTACTTCAGTAATTCTCTATGCATATGCTCTAATTTTTGCATCATCTTTAATTTTCAATGATTCCATCTTTGTCTTCCATTTTTGTATCTTCGCTTGTTTTGTTAACTTGTCTCCTTTATACAGTGCTTCCAATCTTGTCCACATTTCATGTGTAGAATATAAATCTTTTACATCTATGAATTCACCTTTAAAAGGTGCATTGATCAATGATTCCCTTGCGACCATATTACATGAAAACAACTTCTTTTTATCTTCAATATATTTATCCAATTTATCCTTATTCTTTATATTTTCCTTTCTTTTCATGATTATCCAGTAGTTAATTCCCAGACATAGAAAATGTGTTCTCATCTTGTTCTTCCAACTGTCAAATTTTTTAGGATCAAATTTTGGACAATCCTTCCTATGGCAAGTCATCTTTAGGATCACTTCAAGCTATTAAGCTTTCTCTATAAGGACCAGTAACTCTGATACCAATTATTAGGAATAATAGTCCAGATGCACAACTGAGAGGAGGGGTGAATCAACTGTGATACATATTATTAAACTTTAAAATTTAGAATTCAAATCAACAATTCAAATGATAACATAGTAAATGCCAACAATAACACAATCCTTGTTAAGGAAATCCTATTAAAGGTAAAAACTGGGTGGGAATTAGCACCCACAAATAATGTACCAAGAGTATAGTATCTCTGTTAAAATATATAGCCTTGTTAGGAGCTTATTACAATATTACAGTACACAATCCTTGTTAAAGGATAGACCCTCTTACGAGTCAAGAGTAACAGTGGGCCCACTACCAAGGCACACTTCCCAAAGAAGGTTAAAGCCACCCTCAAGGATTAAAAATCCAAATAAGCATATATAAGAAATATACAATCCAGTGAACTGTCTAATAGCAACTGTCTTTTCTTGGTCAGTTCTAATGAAGTATTACAATCAAAAACTTTTCTCTACATCCACCAGCCAATCAAGCTTCATAGCTTCCACACTTATCTGTCTTTCAATTACCTTTTCATCATTCCACTATCACATCTTTTAAGAATAAAATATCTCTCATATATACCGTATTACAATAATTGATTAGGTCAGTCAATTAATATTTCCCAATATACAAATAATTATTTAACCCCTTGCTAATATACAAAAGGTACCTAAAACAAGTAAACATCAATTACAAGACATTAGATGTACTCCAAGATCCACAATCCACACTCACAATCCACAATACACGCTACATCTTTGAATATGGCCACAAATAGATCTTCTGCATAGTACACGCCACAACTGATGTCACCAACAATCACACAAATTGAAATCAACAAAAAAAATTCCTTAATATTTCTTCTATCATCCCTTAAGTTCGCATATCCTTAATCATCAATGCCTGTAAGATATACCCAAAACACAGAGACTCGCTCTGTCAAGTATCACTGCCATAGTCTAGAAAATAGTCTTCACTAAAACATGTGTAGCATCACCAATATGAAATATTAAGCCATTCAAACTTAGAAATAAGGTCATCACGCATTCTTCTTCATATCCTCATCTTCTCTCAATCTGATTCATCTGTACAATGTTTGTACACTTCTGTCAGTCATCATATAGTAGTAATAACCAATTTGTTCTCTCCATATAATCATATAATGATATTAGTGAAAAAATATGAATGCCAACAACATTAGTAGTACCCAATCCTGATATCATCCAACATGTTTGAGTTTTAGTTTTGTTGTTTTTGGTCCAAGTGACCTTTGTAATACCCTATTGGACAAAATGAGTCAAAATGTGGGTTGGGTAATAAAAATTATTAGAAGAAAAATTTTGAGATGTTTTGAGTCATAGGAAATAGTTTATGACCTTTTGTAATCCTTCCATTGAGTCAGAGTCATGAAAAATAAAAATTGTAAAAAAAATACAAAATATTGCTTGAGCAACATTTGCAACTTTTGAAAGTTGCTCGACAAATTTTCTGAAAAAGTTTATTTGTGTCCAAAATCAGTTTTCAATTAGTTTGAACGGTTTTCCTAGGTAGATGAAGCCTATTTAAGGAATTTCTTGAAATTTTCCAAAGTTTGGATGTTATTTTGTTATATTTTGAATCAATAGTGAAGTTGCAGACTCGGTATGGTCATAGTTTTTTGTGTTTTTCACTTCATAGTGTTATAGATGGATTGAATTGAGTAGATTTTCAATATAAATAGCTTTTGATGTTTGTTTCCTAGTTATGTGTTGAGTTTATTTGTTCTTAATTTTAATATTAAATTTGTAAATAAAATCTTCTTCGAGTTCTGTGTTCATTGGAGAGAAGCTATTGGTACTGCCGTGTACACCTTGAACATAGTTCAGATTAGAGAAGCTATTGGTAATGCTGCTAGAAGGAAACATATCACATGTTCATTGGAGAGAATCTGTTGGTACAGATATGTACACCTTGAACAAAATTCATATCAGAGAAGGTAAAAGTAAGACTCCTTATGAATTATGGTTTGATCATACACCTACAGTAAAATATTTCAGAATATTTGGAATTTAATGATATATCAAAAGAGATGTTGAGATAGGGAAGTTTGATGCTAGAAGTGATGAAGGTATTTTCCTTGGTTATTCTACTAAGAGAAAAGCATATAAATGTTTCAATCTAAGATTGAGGAAGTTGAATGAAAGCGCTAATGTGAGGATAGATGAAAAATTTAAGATTCAAGAAAGAATGTATGACTGTGGATAGATTGCATAAATAACAAAGGTTCCTGCTGAGCCTAAAGAACCTTTAATGATTAATGATGAGATTGAAGATGAATTAATTGAGCTTACTGAGACTCCTAGGAATCTGAGGTATGTTAAGAAGAACCATCCTAAAGATCAAATCATTGGTAGTTCAAATAAAGAAATGATGACTAGATCTAAAGTAAAAGATGAAATTTGTTTGATTTCTCAAGTTGAATCAAAAAATATTGATGAAGCATGTAGAGATGAATCTTGGACTAAAGCTATGCAAGAAGAAATTGAACATATAAAGAAAATCAATACTTGGGAATTGGTTCCTGTAACACCCCAAAATTGGCACCTAATAACTTAATCAATTTTGGTGCATTTTCTTATCTTCGAAGTCCTATTTTACTAGGCAAATTCTTCTAATTGACTTTAATCGACTGAGTGTCAAATGTAGAAAACCCACATTTGCATAAATCTGACATTACAATTTAATTCCTAAATCTAAAATGATTATTAGC
>MU223136.1:3698236-3734329 GCA_018584345.1 Thuja plicata | reverse complement strand
TATATATATATATATATATACATCTGAAAGAATTTAAAAAAAATAGAATATTAACATTGAAAGGTTATGCATACATTTTTTTTTCTTTTTTTAAAAAGAAAACACTTGCACATAGAGATGATAAGTAGAAGTAACCTTTTTTATTAAATTTGTAATAAAATGACATAGGCAAAATTAGTCATATACAATATCCATTTTCTTTTCTCATTGAGTATATACTTATGAACTCTTTTATCTTTTCACATGCCCATGATTTCTTTAAGTGGTATCTAATGGAAAAATAAATAGAATGTTAATCTTTTAAAGATCAAATAAATATAGATGCAGATTTACATTAGTGTGCATTTTAAAAGGGAACAACAGTTTATCAAACATTGAAGATACACATGTGGGTTTCTCTTCTCTTTTTATTTCAAAAGAACATATTTCACAAAGAGATTAAACCAATGTAAAGGCTACATTCTATTTTCTTTTCTCTTCTTTTTGAAACATATGACAAGGATCATATAAACATAACTTTGCTCATAATAATGAAAAATTATATATTCAAGTGCATAAATATTAAAATCTGAAACTTCATAACTAACTAAACTTCTATTGGATCACAAGGTTACAAATTTCCAGCCACATGGCTTCACATATTTTCTTTTCTAACAAAATGCTCTCTAAAAAAAGTCTCAAATGTTTTTACAAGAACACTAAAGAAGTGCAATAACCCTATTTCTTCCAAGATCCAACCTTTAGCCTTCAAAGAGATCTCCAAGCATGTAAAATCTGCAATAGAAGGGAAATACAAAAGACCATGGGATTCTTTCCTTGTAATGCCCCGCCAAGGAACCCAAGAGAGATTAACCTAGAACATGATAATAAGTTTGCTAAATAATTTTTTTTCTAAAGTTTACAGAAAGAGACATACATTGATGTGGAAGCAAATGTCATTTATGCACATAAAATACACTCACATAGATTACAAGACTCAATGGCTCCATGATGTTGAATTACGTAAAGTAAAACACAACTAAACAACATAACAAAAGATTCCATTTGAGTAGGTATAACAAATACAACATACAAAACCATAATTACAAACCTCATGGATAACGATGAAACCACCATAAACTCATATCCACTGCACATGTAATAGGGTATGTGGTAATCACTCTAATCTACATAATATACAATATCCAGATTAGGTATCACATACAATACTCTACTACAAGATTTATAATATGAATGATAAGTACACAATCATAAGTAAAGAATCGTAAGGAGCTCATCTGCATAAGAACCATCAAGCACTAGAACAAGGACGTCAAATTTCAATGGGTAAAGAATCACTACCACCCTTCCATGTGGAACCACAAAGGTCCACCCCACTGTGCTAAGGAGATAACAACAAACCCCACTCGAATATCCAAACCAATAGGGATGTAACCGCTAAGCAAGGGATCCTGATATCTATTTAATTCCAAGTGTACTATACATCATGAAAGGTATAACTCACTGATCCAGAGGCAACTGACATACGTAGGAAATCTAGACTGTGTAAAGGAAGGTGTCATCATGTACGTCTAACCCTTAAGTTTTTTCCTAGAAATCCCCATAGATTGTGACTCTTAAGTGACCATACATGGCATCAATGACCTCTCAAAGTGACAAGGCCACTAACTATGCCTGACCCACACCTCTCAAGAAGGAAAGAATCATCTCATCCTACATATTATCCTATACTAGCACTCAAGCATGGGTGAGGAAAACACATCTTATTGCTTCATTTTAAGATCTCTAAGTTATACATTAAATTATCACTTATTAAGTCTACTTACAATAAGAAATCCCAATAGTTACTTATGGACATAGAAATTATTACAAGCCACCCTCTACTATACATCTAGGTAACCTACCCTAGGCTCATAGATCTAGCATAGGTCAAAGCCCAAGTATACCCAATCCAATTCTCCACACAAACCAGGAACAATCACAAGAGGTAAATATTCAGATAATATAATCGAAAGGTTTACATGGTCAGTTTAGGGTAAATACACAAAGCACACATGCCACATAATAAAAATAAATGCAAAATACCCCCCAGCCTCTGTATACATTCTAAGGCATTCTAAAACTCCTAGATACCCATAACATAGAGAAATAACCAATCAGGAAAGGAGCATTGTTTACACTATGTAAAAACATCAATAATCCATCTTACATAAAACTCAAGATGATATAGGCAGTTCACAATAATAGTACAATACTCATCTAAAAGATTATGATTAATTTAATCAACAGATTGATTATACGTTCCGCCTTATTAGTTCTAAAACTATAATAATTTCCTTATAGTATTTATCAACTAAAGAGTGACTAACTTAATCCAATTTAAATCAATAATTCACTAATATAATTAAATGGGATAAAATAACTCCTAAAATAGCCCTCACTCCAAAAATACTATTTACACCAAGTTTAAGTAACGTTAACCAAGTTAAATTTAAACAATACCAAATAAATTAAATTTAAGTAGTACTAAATAAACTAACTTTAAATAAAAATAAACTATATTAAAATATTAACTAAATTAGGTTTAATTAATACAAAATAAAGTGGGATTAAATAGTATTAAATAAACTAATTTAAATATTATTAAATAAATTTAATTTAATAAACATATTACAATTTAGAAATCATTTAAAATTAATTATTAATAATTAATAATTAATATTAAAATGTTTATAAAATATAAAATTAACTTAAAAAAAAAAGAAATTAACTAAAAATAAATAAAACAACTTTTGAAAAGTTGTTTGGGGGGAGAAGGGTCCCCTACGGGCCCCCCTCTAACATATATAAAAGACCATCGACGCATCGTAGCAGCTGGCTAGCCTGGCAATCATGCTACGCACAGCCTGCCAGCAGCCATGCTATTGTGGTTGGCTTGCCTTGGGTTGTGGGGATGCGGTCCCACCCCTATCAAAATATATTACATTTTAAAAAAAAAATTAATAAAATTTTTCTAAACAATAAAATTTTGTGTATATATATATATATATATATGATTTTCGAAAATGGAAATATTCAATCACTTTTTCATTTGTAGTTTTTTCTCCTTTTGTCTTTTTCCAATTTTTTTGTCTTTTGTGGGCATTTTAATTTGACTAGTGAACTTTTTTTTTTAAGACTGTATTTTTTCTAGAGAGTATGTATTTTTAAATAAATTAAATTTCTAAAGGGAATTTTCGAGGGTTCTATTTAATTTTCCTCTACTATAGTCACAACTAAAGACTGTTTAATTTATCGATTCTCAAGGCCTTCCCAAGGACATTTTCCTACAAAAATTTTGGCAGCATAACATTACTATGCCAAGTTTATTTTTTTCTAAAAAATATAGATCTAGGGTTTTCTAAGATACCCATTTTAATCAAAAGTGCAAATAGACCTAATTAAGGAAATTCAAAAAACCAAACACATGGAAAGCATAAAATTTATAAGATAAAATCTCAAACGGGTTTTTTCATACCCTACCTCAAATTCACCAAAAAATTGACAAAGAAGCCCTTGTGAGAAGATGGAGAATCCTGAAGCCTCTGAATCCAATTTTGATTGCAAATCTGGAATCACGAAGCCTCCAAAGCCAAGATCTCCTCAAATTCTCAAGCCTCCAAACACACACAAATTCACAAAATAGCAAAAGCATAAGAATACACAAAATTTCTCTCACAAAATTCTTCTCTCCCCAAAAATGTCTTTTCCAAAAACCTATTATAAAAGAATGAGAAGAGAATTCTCCTAAAGAGAATCAAATTCCACCTTTCAAGCAAATATCCCCAAAATAGACACTCCATTAAACTTAGTTAACTCAACCTCCAAGTTTGAAAGAAAATCTCATTTATTAGTTAAAAATATATGTTTACTTGCACAACTCAACTTTGACTTATTAAACGAAGTTGCATTTTGAATTCAAACTTCAATTTCAATAATATCTTGCACATGTAATTAATTAAAATATATATTAAATAGATTAAATATTTAAAGAACACTATTAACATGCAATGAAATATTTAATTATTTAATAATCATAAAAGCCAATATAATCTCAAATTTCAATTTAAATATTTAATTAAATCTTAATATTCAATAATTGTACTAAAATTAATTTCTCAATTAAACATAGGTATTTTAATTAATTTTAATTAATTAAATACCCTATTAATTAATTAAATACCCTATATTTAATAATTAATTTCAACAATAATCAATTTCATAATAATCATTATAAATCACACAATATCAATGCACTCAACTGAAATCACTCAAAATCAACTCAAACATACAAAAGGATAGGATCCACGAATTCACGTCAACTAGACGAATCTAGGTAGGGTAGACAAATTGATACTCATCCAATGCTTAGGACAATAGGCCTAGGTTAGGGTTTTAGGTCTATATGTTAACTCCCCTCTTTACTATTAAGATAAATATATGGGCACACTCACTGCTCCCAATTTAGGGAAGACGATGCCCTGTACCTACAAACTTGACATCAAAAGAACATGCATGTACATCCAATATAATATCGCAAACAATGATAGGGATTGGTCAAACGTGTGGATCTCGTAAAGCAAGTAACTACGTCTTCATCCTCTACCACAAAAAACACATCAGCAATTACATCAACACATATAATAACCATACACATGCAAGTATGGGGTAAGTACATCATAAATCTAAAATCAACATATAATAATCATCATGATAATATCATCACATCTATCGATGCATATGATAAATCCATTAAAATCATGCTCCAGAATCACCATGCAATGAAATAATAATAGCTCACATGAAATGTAGCCTAAAATAATCTGGCACATCAACTGAAATAACAACCTAAAAGAGTATGACATCAAATACTAAAAGTAAAGTATGAGTGGGTATTACATCCATGCCCCTAGGATTAGGCTTACTTTTGGAAGCCCGTAAACAAGTAGGGATATAGATCTAGTAATCTAGTTGCATCCTCCCAAGTCACTGAAGACTCATCATTTGGGTCAAACCCCACTGAGGGTCAAACCCCACTGCTGTAGAATGCAAATTGGCTCCAAAGCTAGCTGCCTGTCCTCAACCTGTAATGCATTTCAATCAAGTACATGCCTAGTATCAAGAATATATCTCCTAAGAACTGAAACATGGAAAACATCATGAATGGGTGATAGGATAGGTGGTGAAGCAAGATGGTAAGAAACTGGTCCTATCCTCTATAGGATTTCAAACTGTTCCTCAAAGTGAGGTGCCAACTTTGAACCCTTTCCATAATGGATTAGACTCTTCTATGGGTACACTCTTAGGAACACTCTATCTCCAACTACAAACTATCTATCCACCTGGTGAGCATCTGCATACTTCTTTTGTCTATCTTGTGCAGTAACCAAATGCTCATGTATCCACACTACCTACTGCTCCATGTCTTGAAGCATCTATGGACCAAGAAGAATATGGTCCTCAAATCTATCCTAGCTCAAAGGTGTACGACAAGGATGGCCATACAACACATGAAAATGTGACATGCCAATGGAACTATGATATCCATTATTATATGAAAACTCGACTAGGTACAAGTAGTCCTCCTAGTGAGTTTATCCATCCATGACATACATCCTCAACATGTCCTCAAGAACCTGGTTCACCCGCTCTTTTTTCCATCAGTCATAGGATTGTATGTTGAACTAAAATTTAGGTGAGCACCAAGATCTACTACAATGATGTCAAAAATGCTGAGGTAAATATAGGATCTCGATCCAATATAATCTTATGAGGAATGCCATGTAGTCTCATAATATTCTGCATGAAGACTCTGGCTATAGAATCCACTGTATAAGATGATATCATAGGGGAGAAATGAGCCACCTTGGTCAACCAATCAATAGTGACCATGATAGCATCATATCTATGAGGAGTCAAAGGCAATCCAACAATGAAATCCATAGAAATGATATACCACTTCCAAGATGGAATGAGATTTGGCTATAAAAGCCTCGCTGGATGCTGATGTTCTGCCTTGACCCTCTGACACTCTAAGCATCTAGCCACAAAGTTTGCAATATCACACTTCATACCAGTCCAATGGTAGAGCTATCAAAGATCTGTGTGCATCTTATTGACACCAAGATGTGCCA
The DNA here is from genome assembly GCA_018584345.1 of Thuja plicata. Taxonomy (NCBI): domain Eukaryota; kingdom Viridiplantae; phylum Streptophyta; class Pinopsida; order Cupressales; family Cupressaceae; genus Thuja; species Thuja plicata. Next base: position 3,728,156 of record MU223136.1, on the reverse strand, counting down.
AATAGGGTGCGCGATGAGCCTCAGATAGAACTAATGTATGCGAATCATCCAATGGTGGTACATAGATCTATCTTGTGTGACACAATAGACCATATGACTTCAAAACATAAACTAATAATATACCCTCCAATGGTCTCCCTAACTCACTCTTTTCCTTCACCTCCTGATATAAGGTATCTCTAGGAAGTGACTGGAAAATCCTACTCCTCAATTCCACACTAAGAGTCAATGCTAGAATAGCCTGTCATCTGTGACTCAATGCATCTGCAACTACATTTTCCTTTCCCTAATATACTTTATCTCAAGTTCATATTCACATAGGAACTCCATCCACCTTCTCTGTCTAGCATTCAGATTAGGCTGAGTAAAGATGTGCTAAAGACTATAGTGATCACTATGAATCTCAAACTAATGTCCCAATAAAAAGTGTCTCCATCATACCGATGCATGGACAACTCCAGCCAACTCAAGATCATGTGTAGGGTAATTAAGCTCATGATCCTTGAATTTGCAAGACTCATATGCAATCACTCATCCATCCTGCATAAGGACTGCTCTAATCCCCTCTAAAGAAGCATTAACACGCACCACAAAATCTCCCACTAGATCAGGTACAACTAGGATAGGTTCACTAGTCAAACACCCCTTAAGGCTTTGAAAAGCCTCATCAGACTTCTTTGTCCAAAAAAATTTCTGCCCTTTCCCCCTAAAGAGAAGTGATAGGATGTGAAACTCTAGAGAAGGTCTTCATGAACCTGCGGTAGTATCCTACAAGACCCATGAAGCTATGTACCTCAGACACATTAGTGGATGTTGGCCACTCCAAAATAGCCTAAATATTTGAAGGATCTAATAAGATACCTTCTCCAGAAATAACATGACCAAGATATTGAACCTCTGATTGGAAGAAATAACACTTAGCCAAATTGGCATAAAGCTGATTATCCCTCAAGAACTGCAAAACCTATCGAAGATGCTCTTCATGCTCCTCCATGGATCTATAATAAATTAGTATGAAATCCAAGAAGATGAGCATAAAGTGATCTAGGTACTCATGAAATACTCAATTCATCAAGCACATGAATACCGATGCAGCATTCGTAAACCAAAAAGAAACCACTGTAAACTCATAGTTTCCATAGCATGTACAGAATGTAGTCTTGTGGATATCTGCATCCTCAATCCACAAATAGTGGTATCCTAATTTAAGATCAATCTTAGAGAACACCTCGGATCCCTTAATCTGATGAAATAGGTCATTTGTCTATTGTCTATGGCAATGGGTACATGTTCTTGATCGTTACCATGTTCAACTATCTATAGTCAATGCATAAGAGTAATGATCCATCCTTCTTCTTCACAAAGAGGATATGTGCTCCCCAAGGAGAAACACTAGGTCAAATGTTCCCCTTTTCCAACAAATCTTCCAACTGCAGCTTCAACTCACTCAACTCATGAGTAGTCATCTGATATGGAGCTCTAGAAATAGGTTACACTCCTGGCACAAGCTCAATGCAGAAGTCTATGTCACGCTTCGGTGGTATACCTAAAATCTCACTAGGAATTACATCAATGAACTCCTGCAATATAGGATGATCTAGTGGCTTGAATTCACTCTCCACTTCATCTATCTCATACATAGATATTACAAACATCTAAAAACCCCTTTGCATACATCACTTCAGTTGCATAGTAGATATTATATGAAGGGATATGGGTCATGGAATCCCCATAATTTGACAATCCTTTCCATCATCATCCTTGCAATGGATGGTCTTCCATCTATAGTCAATGTTAGCCCCATGGGCTCCTAAAAAATCCATACCAAAAAAAACCTCATATGATCCCAAAGGAATCACACAAAGGTCAACTGAGGTAATGAACTTCCCTAAGTTCAGCTCCCAATTATGAACCAAGGAATCTGTGGTGACCATAGCCCCTAAGGCTAACTCCACTTGCAAACCTATAGCTTGCTTTGCAGCCACTAGCCCAAAATGCTCAACTAGAAAAGGAGATATAAATGAATCGATCACTCTTGAATCAAACAAAATATATATAGAGGTACCTCAAATAGTACCCGAGGTCTCTATGTCTATCCCCTAATGCTCTTCCTATCAGTGATCCAAGGCTGAAAATACTCTTTTTGATCCCCCTACTACTATAGGCTCTGAGGCTATTGGCCTCTGTGTAGAGTACTGAGGTGCCCTCTGAGGACAATTAACTACAATGTGGCCAAACTGGCCACAAGTGAAACATCATGTCCCTCTAATGTTGTCTCTCCCAACAAAGGGCACACTCGACTTCTGGACACTACCTATGCTAGCACTAGGCTATGAACTCTGTGTTGGATGGTTGGACTGATTACACCTAAAGCACTTTCCACTCTGGATTCTCTAACCACTCTCGGTAGGAGGTGTAGCCTTCTACTGTTGCTAATTTTGACTATGCAAGCATTAAGTCCTTGCACAAAGTATTGTATCATAAGTGCAGAATCTTGACTGTGCCTTGCATACAGGTTGAACACAAAAAAACAATGTTCATAATACTTAATGGTCAAAGTTAGCTACCTCAAATTGTGGAACTCATCAGAACGCTATTGTCTCTACTGATCTGAAAGGAATCTCTCTCTAAATTTCTCAAGAAAGAACTCCTATGTCACTGTGTCCATCTGAAGACCCAGCTTATCATCCTTGATCTTCCACCATACAGTAGCTATGTGTGATAGCTACATCACAACATACCTCACTTTAGTATTCCTAATAAAGGGGTGCATAGCAAAGCTCCTCTCCAAGGCTATGAGCCAAGTCTCATCCTCCATTCCAGACCCCTCCCCGTCAAATGGGATAGGTTTCCCTCTCATCAGGTCCCTCATGTGGTTTGTCACCACAATGTCAGGGTCCACTATAATGGTCCTCCTTTGAGGAATCCTATACCTCTCCCTCTATCTCTCCTCTTTATGAGAGTGATGAGATGCATATTTCTCTACTCTGACCCTCTCAAGACCAACACAATTCAAGATTGTCTGAAGCATCTATCTAGTGTCAAGTCCCCAAGACTCAACCTCACTCTCCCTTCTTTGATCCTAGGCTTCTATGAGCCCACCCCCGAGCTTGGGGAGTCAAACATAGGTTGGAAACACTCAAGAAAGACAATAATAACCATCCATAACTCAAAACAAAAGAAAATAAACTCCCATCCATGGCTGCCACAATGGGTCAAAAAATGACCCTACAATGGGGTGAAGTGGACAAAGTATCCAATAGGGAGAAATCCATCCAAAAACAATAAAAATACCAGCCAACACATGGCTTAAAAAAAATCAACATCTCATCCCTTACAAGTGCACAAAAACCTCCTTATTTTCCTGAAGGCTACAAGCCATAAAATTCCCTTATGACCCCCACAAGTGGATTGACTTTATGGAGCCCATACTCCATGTTTTCTCCATCTCCTCCTTGAGGAGAGATTCTACATGCACAGGTTGTCACTATAAATTCACCCCCAAGGCTACTCTTCCCTCCCAAGGGTGAGTGGACCTTGAGACTCCCATAACAAAAATCATTCAACACATCACAAAGAAAATACTTCACAACACAACATTTGAAAGGAAACACAATGACAACCATCTCTACACATTGACAAGCATATTAACATACTACATTCATTTTCCCTACAACATGAGAGAAACAAAGACTAAGATGCATGAGATCCACTAACCTAAGTCCAAGCTATGGAAAGAAATTTGTTGAAGAGCTCCCTTAAAGCCTAAGTCCTCCTTTTCCAAGCTTGACCAAATTATCAAGACAAGTCTCTAAGTTAGAGAGTGGGTGTTCAAACTCTCCAACATGGAGACTCACCACTAAAAAGGCCACTAGAAACTCATGGAGAAAAGGAAAGCCTCTCACTGGTTTCTCTTCCTTAATCCTTTTACAACTTTCTAAAAATATATCCAAAAAGGGAAACTCAAAAAGGTAGGAAAAGTCTTTGCACCTAAATGGAAGGGTGGTCTATCCAAGATCATTCTTCCAAATGTTGATTTTCGTCTATCTTGAAAATCCAACTTTTGGAAGGGTCTCTTAGTCCACCAAGGGTTATCCTAACATTAAAAATGACCCTTTCCCATAGGTATAACAAGTGGGCTACCTAAAAAATATCCTTACACACCACTAGGCATTTTTTTAACCCCCAAAAGTCCACTTAAATCATAATCGCAGAATTCAATTGAAGTGACCACACCTCCAGCTCCCTAATCAAGGAATACACATGGGAATGTACTTTGGTACTAACCTAGGTAGGTGGGAACCCAATCCCCAAGTGAAAATTTTATGGTCCTAAGTACATACACAAGTGTCAAGTGACACATACAAACACTTACACATCACTAGACACATGGCATATCCACTTGAGCATAGAGCACAAAGAATTAAATATGAAAATAACATTTATGAACTAAATTCAAAAAATCAAACATTTAAATTTACAAATTAAATCACGATAAAACAAGGTCTTGTCTCTCATTAGATGCAACCTTGTCTTAAACTGAGTTCACATATATCTATGTTTGTCTCCCCAGATTTAATACGATGCTCTTATACCTGCACAATGAATCCAAATATCAGTAGTCCAAGGAGATAAAATATACTTCATAAATAAATAAACAATATTAAAAATCCTAAGGAAACATCTACATACTAAATTTTATCACCTAAGATCATAAGCAATAATAGTTTCATTTAATCATATAACATAAAGTAAGATTCACATTTCATGATAACTCAATTAAATGTCAATTTCTAATAATTCTCATATCATTACTAATCCATCACATAATCATAATGTTTTCCCAAACCAAATGTCTCATAATGAAAGATCGATAATAGAAACATAATATAGTCCATCACAACATCCAAAATGATCAATCCATGACATAAAAAATAAAATCCAACGTGCATCAAAATATAATGTATCAAGTGCTAAGTCTCTCATAAGAAAAAATTTGGAAAGCTACGATGGGATCGAGGTGAGGCCTCACATGTAAAAACTTGGTATGGATGAATCAGAGTGATTGAAGATAAGGATATGAAGAAGGATGTGTGATGACCTTATTCCTAAGGTCTCTTTGCTTAATATTTCATATTGGTGATGTTACAGATGTTTTAGTGAAGACTGGTTTCTGGACTATGAAACTAATGCTTGACAGAGTAGGTCACTATGTTTTCGGTATATCTTACAGGAAAATACATTTCAGGTGATGCGCTCTTAAGGGATGATAGAAGAAACATTAAGGAATTTTTTTTGTTGATCATTTTTTCATGAACATATTGGTGACATCAACTATGGCGTGTGTTCTGAAGGAGACCTATTCGGTGGCTGACTTCAGAGATGTAGCATGTATTATGGATTATCAGCATGGATTGTTGATCTTTGAGTATATCTGATGTATTGTAAGTGTTGTTTACCTATTTTAGGTACCTTGTGTATTTTAGCAAGGGGATAAATAATTATTTTTATATTGGGAAAGCTTAATTGGCTGACCTAATCAATTATTGTAAAAGGGTATATACGTGAGATCTTTTCTTTTGAAAAGATGAATATATTACGAGAAGATATTTGAAAGGACTGAGAAGTGTGGAAGCTATGAGACTTGATTGACTTTTGGATGTGGATAATAGTTGGTGAATATAATAATTCATTGGAACTAACCAAGCAAAGACATTTGATACCAAACAGTTCACTGGATTGTATATTCTCTATATATACTTGATCATATTGTTAATCCTTGGGGTGGCTTTAACCTTCTTTGGATAGTGTGCCTAGGCAGTGAGCCCACTGGTACTCTTGACTCCTAACAGGGTCGGTCCTTTAACATGGACTATGTACTGTCATTTTTTAATAAGCTCCTAATAGGGTTAAATCTTTTAACAAGGATACTATACTCTCAGTACATCATTTGTGGGTGCTAATTCCCATAGGGGTTTTACTTTTAACATGGTTTCCTCAACAACAAGTATTGTGTTATTGTGTTGGAAATTACAGTGTTATCATTAGTTGCAGTTTTAGTTTTTAAAGTTTAAAGATTAATATTCTATATCACAACTTATTCAACCCCCCCTTCTCAGTTGTGCTTGTGGAATGTTATTCCTAATAGTTAAGTAAAGATTTTACATTATAGATATAGAATTAGTTTGAAATGTAAATGATAGGAGAAATGAAATTATTTCTTGGATGCAAGTTACTCAACCTAACAAAGGAATTTGCTTGATTCAAGATAAGTATGTGAGGGAATTGCTAAGAAATTTTGTGTTGGTTGACTCAGAAACCTATGGGAACACCTATGGTGATAGGATGAAAGCTATCAAGATATGGTTGCCTAAGGATAATTACTCAAAGTATATATCAATGGTTGGTGGACTTCTATACTTAACTCATAAAAGACCTAATATCATGAACATAATTTACATTATTGCAATATTTCAAGATGATCCCAAACACAATCATGAAGAAACAGTAAAAAGGATATTTAGGTATCTAAAAGGGACAATATGCCTTATAATGTGGTATCTTAAGGATAATAATTTCACCTTATCTTCATATATAGATCTTGACTGGGAATGTGAGTTTATTATAGGAAGAGTACAAGTGGTGGCACATTATTTTTGGGTAGAAAACTAATCTCATGGATGAGTAAAAAGAAGAACTAAATTTCTGTATCTACTACGGAGGTAGAATACATTACTACTGGTGGTAATTATAGTCAAATCATTTAGATGAAGTAGATGTTATCTGACATTCAAATTATTTTTTATGAACCTATTGTGATTTATTGTAATAATTAAAGTTCCATAAATATCTCTAAAATTCTAGTAGAACACGCCAAGATAAAAACCATATCAATCAAGTATTATTTTCTAAGAGAGAAGGTGAATGAAAAATATATGATGCTAGAGTATGTTCCTTAAAAAGGAGAATATAGTAGATATACTCATAAATCCATTCCGTAAGGATAAATTTGAGTATATCTTAGAGGAAATTTAGGGGTCATTACCCCCTAATAAAAACTAAGATGTAACAGATTGCATCAGTATAGTATGTTTCAAATTGGTCTAGTATGCTTCAAAGAGAAATATTAAAACTGGATTGGTACATATGGAGGTTGCTACTCAGGAGGACTAGTAACCATCGTAAAGGAAATTTTCTTGATCTGAAGTTGAGTATTTGTAGAAAGATACAAGGAATTACAAAAATTAATGAGTTACATCTTTGGTATTTGATCAGTGGTTTGATGCATTTAGTAGATTATAGATGTGTGTGAAAGATGCAAAGATGAGCTTGACAAGGTAGCTGAAGTAGAGAAGGAAAAGGAAGCATAAATTAATATGACAAAAAAAGTTATAGAAGAGCCGGTGATACACCTTGGTAATTGATGTCAAAGGGGGAGAGAAGAAAATGTGAAAAATAATTAGGATCATATGTTAGAGATTAGATGAGAGCAGAGAGAGAAGATCAGATGAGAGAAGGATGAGAAGATAATATGAGAGAAGAAAGATAATATTAGATGAGAGAAGAAATAGAAGATCATATGAGAGAAGAAATTTCACATATACTAGTACATAAGAAATATTTTTTTTGTCAATAAGAGTGGTGTATATCGAAGGGGTACAAAATGATGAAGAAAAGAGTATTTAATCTGATTGAAACCAAGGAAAGAATGTTTCCAGGGGGAGCAAAGACAAATAAGAGGTAACTACGAAAAGAATAATTAGAGAGTATCTAAAAGATAATGGTGTATTGTGGATATTGTTGGTAGTACTATGTTGGAAAGTGGCTCATTCAGGAGTGTTCAGGAACACATTAGGGTTTTCATTTATGGAAACACATTAGTGATGAATGAATGCTTGGAATTTACCACAATTTTAAAGTTAAGGCTTGCAGAAATGACTAAGTCTAAAATGCAGTTTACATGGTACATGAGTATAGTTTTAGGCATAAAACACTGTATATGATGAATGAATACATGGGAGCTTAGAGGAAGCTATTTTTGGGTATTATATACCTTTATTTAAGGTCAATTGATTTTTAGAGAGAGATGAAAGATATAGATGTTTGAGGACATGCGGAGACGGTGATACAAGATAGAGTAGTTGAATGATTGCGATGATTGAGAGAGTGTAACATGGAACGAAAACATGTTATGTTGGATTTAGATTTTTTATTACCTATATTTTGTTTGTGTATGATAGTTGAATTTGTATTTAACTTTTTATAAGTTTTGTTTCCACTATGTGATGTATTTGGGAGCTGACTGGGTATGTAATAATGTATATATATGAAGAGATTTTGAGAAGTGAAGTATGGTATGTGTATGAATGGATTAATGAATGAAATGTGATGTCAGAATAAAAAAAATGGTGATGCAAGCTACGAATGGAATTACTTAAGCATATAATATTATTTTTTATGTCCATTTTGATATCACATTATAACAAAGACATTTATGATTGTATGAGCAGTGAGCTCAACATATACCTTTAAAAGGGTTTTGCATTCTTTTAACGGGGAGATGTACTAATGTAATATTCAGCTCCTAACAAGACTAGGTCTACTAATAGGGAAATAATACTTTTAGTGCATATTTGTGGGTACCATCCTGACTGGGGTTTTCCCTTGGCCATCATTTTTGTGAGAACAAATTCATGGTGTTATGAGTTGTGTGTTTTGTGTTTATGATATTTTCATTTTAGCATTTTTTTGGATAAGTTGGAATTTGATAAGTTTAGGTTTAAAGTGTTGTAATATTTATTCATCTCCCCTCTCAGTATTACTTAATCCTAACAATTGGTATCAGAGCTATTAGCCCTTGGAGAGAAAGTCAAACAACTTAAGGGAGATCAAGATGGATTCTGAAAGTTTGGAAGAAAATTTTGAAGAACTTAAAGATATTCCATGGCTTTGATGATATTCCACCTTTACTTCTTGGAATTTTTACATGGGGATCCTCCATACCAAACATTAAAATCCTCTTGACTGTCACCACATGTCTACATATTGGTGACAGTCCAAGACCTAAGGACTATAACTTCTAAAAAGCCCAACTTGAATATAATACCCTCATTATAACAGTACAAGTGATTTATATGATTTTTGATAGTTTCTAACTTCAGAAACCAAATTAAAAAAAATATCGCTTAACTTATGAAAACTTTTGGTACAACATTTACAAAATTGCAATTTTTCAATATTGCACTTTTTACATCTTTTATGCAATCTTTGCACTTTTGTCATAAACAACCCCACAACTTTGTGATAGCCCTATAAACATGGTATAATGGAATTTTAAGGACTTATTACATCATATTTACCCTTCCATGGGTCATTTATCTAATTTTGACCTCCTATCCCTATCTAGGACCTTGTTGACAACTTTTAGCAACTTATTAAAATTCTTGATCTTGTACTTACAAATGGATTCAACATGAATCAATACATCATAGAAATGATTGCAATGACTTAAAAAATCATTAAAAAATCTTTAGTCTTCATGATTCTTTGACCTTCTTGATTAGGTTCTCATGCACCATACTACCAGCCTTGAAATCTTTCCAAGTCTCTTAGAAAAGTATATGTAATAACTTGAAAAAAACAATTGACTGCAAATTGCATCTTGAACATTGGCTTCTTCTTTGTCTTTATGTGTATTATTGCCTCTTTTCCTTCCTATTTTATATACCATGTATTAAAGATAAGACTCCCATCAATGGATTACATATGGCTACCCTCCAAGGTGCACCAAACCAACTACCTTGCCTCACCTAGGAGTCCTTTCTCTGCCTCTCTCCCCAAGTCTTTTGGCAATTTAACAGACCTCCATGTATGACACCTGTAGCTAGTGGACAAGCACCTGCAACCACAAACTCATCAAAAAGAATCAAATAACCATAACATAGGGCTAGGTCCTGGTGTGGATTTCCTCCCTTAACAATCTACCTACACACCTAGGAGCTTCTAGCTCTAATACCACTTGATGTAGAGAGATAAATAGAAACTCTTTAATCTCTAGGCTCCTGATGTTCCAATCTCTTTTCAACAAATGAAAAACTTGTTAGAGGAAAATATCATCTCTAAATCAATGAACTATATATGATAAGTTCCTCTGTCAAAGTAACCTTGGTCCCTCAACGTTATATTAAGGTTAAAACCCTACTCTACCCCATCATTCTCTATGAATGACTCATAGATACTTGGCCATATCCTCATTTTAGATTTCAAATCAAAACTGATTCATGCCAATTTCATGCTCTACAACTTAAAAAAAACATCACTGATTAAATGTTTATACCTTGGGTCCTGCCATTGTAATCACCCAAAAATGGTCGAGTAGACTATGAGCCCCTTTCTCAGCATTAAAATTTAAATACTAGACTACATCTTGTGCTTAATCAATTTTCCATATTTATTTAATCTCTTATTTTCTTGATCAAATCACCACTTAATCATTTCTTTGATTATAACCTAAAGTTTGACCACTTTATCCTAGAAGCTTTATTTAATTAAGAGAACATTCTTCCTTTTAATTAAATGAAAAATATTTTAATTAAATAATAAAATCCACTTTATCCTATGTGTGCACATGAAAAAAGGAATTTCCTAATTTAAAACAAAAATAAAAATACTTTTTGTCTACTCATTGAATGCACACATTCCAAGATGAGTGGAATCTCCTTTTGCTTCTTAATCTCTTCCACACATTTGTATCATCTTAAAATGGAAGCACTTCTATGTTAAGAAGATTAATCCCTCCTTACGAGGTGTTTTTGACAACCATCATATTGTCCCCTCATTTCTACATCCTCTCCTACTTCTGTGTCTATTTAGGACCCTGATTGGGCCTCTCCGGGCACCATCCATCCCATCTGGCATATTTTCCAGGGGTTCTGACTCCCTAGCTCAAGGTCAACCTTGACCTTGACCTATGTCAAGGTCAAGGAAGACCTCGACCTTGACCTGGGTTCCCCTTTTAAATTTGAAAGTCTTTCGGCTACCGGAGGTCATCAAAAGTTCATTTCTCGCTTTCAGGTCAGCTGTTTTGGGTTCTGAAGTGACGATTCTTAAATTACAATTAATATAGGTCCTTTTCTAGAGGTATAGGTTTAATTGGAATTTAATTCTCCTGTGTAGGCCTCTCTAGAAGATTTTCCCTAGTTTCATATGTAAGGAAGTTTCCTCCTTTCATTTTCTCTAAGTGAGCTCTAAGTACACAAGTGATAAAGAAGAAAAAAGTTCAAGCATCCATTGTTCTACATGATTTTAAATATTTTAAAGTGTTCAAGTCTTCCTCTCAAGAATTCAAGTTCTCCATTGAAGATCAAGGATTAAATCTTTCAAGCCTTTGAAGGGATTTGGTCCAAGCATTCAAGATTTATCATTCAAGCCCTAGATCTATCCATCATGGTGGTGTGATCTTTCTTCCAGATCCTTTATGCATCCTCAAGACTAATTAATTCTCTCTTCAAGGTGGATTCCAAGCATACAATAATGGAGGTTTATGGTTTCTAATATTTATCCCAAGCTTTCATATTTACATACTTTTTTACATTCAAAATAAAATTGCACATCTATTGAATACCATAGCTTCATTATTAGATTTAATTCTACTACGTGCTAGCATTCTTTATTTCAATTATTGATTTCAAGTTTAATTCCTAAATTGGGGTTTGACTAAGGAAAACCCCTCTCCCCAAAAAACATATCCATTTTCTTGCAAGTACAGGTTTGGAACATCGGATCAGAGTGCAGATTTGAATACCCTTTTCGAAAAAATTTTGAGATCCAAAAATAGATTCCCTATCAAAGAATTTTTAGGTTGATTCTTCCCTAGGTTAGAATTGGAAATTTTGGGTCAATGGTGACATTGACTTGAGGGTCAAAATAAGAATTGTGTTAGAACATAAAAATATTTTTGGGTTTTTTTTGTCTCTACATTTCTATTCCAGATCCGGTCTCAAATTCTCCAGAAACTAAGTGCAGGCCCCCCAAAACAACATTCTTCAGATCTGAAACATTTCAAGGTTAGTAATTTTCTCCTATCCATTTCAATTAAGGTTCTTAATCTTTCTAAGCATATCACACATTTGAATCTATAAAATTAAACGGGTATTTAAGATCTTCCTCTTTGCTCTTATTTCCAAATGATTGATTCGTTTATACATTGATCCTTCCTTTGGTGTTAATCAATTTGGATCCTTCATTCGTTTATCTAAGGATAAAATGAGAGCATATTATTTACCCCCATAACATATTTAAATGTAATATTTCTTATCTTAAAACATATTTTTGCCTCTTAACCATGTCCATTGATTTTGCCTCTTGAGAATCTTGTGCACCAAGGTCAAAATGATAATTTTTCTCCACCCTTGGATTTTTCTTCTTAGTCTCTACTATTCATTTCTCTTTAAAAGGAGGCTCTATCCTCACTCTTAAAATTTTTATGATAGATTACTCACTCATGTTATTGTTATGCTATCACTTTGTTTACTTGCATTTTTAGAGCATTCTTGAGCATTTTTGAATTCTAGATTAGTATTTCCTTATTTTATTTAGCTTAAATCACATATCTTAACTAGGAGTTATTGTAATATTTCTAGATTATCTTTTCTTTCCTCCTCCTTTCATTTGTATCATAGATTAGTTCTTGAATTTCATCTTAGATTATCTCTCATTTGTATCATCATTTGAATATTCCATTCTATTGTGCACCTTGCAAGGGTCTTTTTCTTAAGGTTCATTTGAGAGCCACCATTTGCACTATCTTAGATTCTTGCAAGTCATAGATAGGAATCTATAAGCCGCTTCTTGAGACTTCCTTCTTCATGGATTCTCTCAAGTGTAATGGTTTATAGAAGTGTGTCATTTTGATCACACATTTTTGGCACCCACCATGGGGCTCATGCCCCTGATTTTCTTTCATTTTAATCAAATTTTCAAAATTTCTAATCTTCACATGGTTGTTTTATTGACAATTTTCAAGGCTAACCCTTGTGTAGGTTGAGTTGAAGACAAAATCCTAGGTTTTTTTTATAGATTTGATCATATCTCACAAATGGCTTGTAGTGTGGGTCTGAAAAGTTTACTGCAGGTTAAGTATAGTTCAAATATTTCTCAGTCTGAAAATGAGATTTTTTGGGATCATTTTTCCATGAGTTATAAATTTTTTATGGTCTTTCATCAAAATTCATTTCTAGTCACAAATTAGCATATTTGTCTGAAAACTTTACATTTTTGGCAATATCTAGAAATTCTACAGGGGGAATGTTCTTTGTGTGTTTGGTTTTGATGAAAAATAATGGCTTAAAAATATGAACTTTGAAAAATGATCTATTTTGATAAATAGTGTCCCTATGAAAAAAATCAGAAAATATTGCTAAAAATTTTAAATTTTTTGAAAATCTGTCAGATTTTTAGCAGTGGTCTCTTCTTTGCATTTCTCTTTTTGGGGCTGAAATTATAGCAAGAAAATAAGATCTTGTTGACTAGGTCAAAGACAAACTAAAAAATGTGAGGAGCTTGCACTTTATTTAAAACTTCATTTCATTGCATCTTACATTCTAGGGTTGCTGATTAAGTTTTATTGTAGGGTTTTGATAAAAAAAAATTTCTTGTAACATTGATTTTGCAGAAATTTTGGCTAAGACAAAAACATTACGACTACTAATCCATTTTCTTTGTAGGACACTATTGAGGACTTAAAAAATCTAAAACTACTCAATCCATTTGTTTTGCAGGTTGCCTTGGAGATACAAAAAAATATTTTGTGTTTGGTTATTCATTTTTTAGGTACCAAGCTTAATTAGGAAGGCTCATTTGTTTTGGTTAGTTGAGTAGTAGGAGAGTATGCTCTTATCTCTTTAGAGATAATCATAAATCTAGACCTACTTGATTCATCACTTAGAAATGAACCTTGGGTAAATGAACATGTGCTTGATGTGTTTGGGAAACATCGTGGAGTAGGAGAGTATTTTCTTTTCCTTATGTAAAATCAGAAATCTTTACCTCCAATAGCTATCCATTTACTTTTCTTTCATTTACCTTTCAAGGGTCTGTAATGAGAGAAATCCTATTGGAACGACCCATGTGAGGAACAAGAAAACCTGGATACTCTGCCCCCACTATAATCAAAAGCTTCCTTCAATATAAAGAGAGGGAAGACTTAGATATTTTATATTCCTAATACCTCTTCATGTGTAGGGCCTATTTGCCTCAATCTTTCTAAGCAAGACTACATTTGAGTAGGTTCTTGTAGGGCCATTTTATGTCTAAAATTCTGAGAGTGAACCCTATTATCTTCTTACTTGTTTTGACTAGTCTACTTGTTTTGACTAGTCTACGAAGAATTATGTTACACTAGAACATATTGATTAACTTATTTTTATGACTAGCAGTTAAGTGCTTGAATATCATGGATTGAATTGGGATAAGGAAATTGTAGGATTTTGATAAATCATAAGTGCTTTGATGATTAAAAAGGATATTGAAATTAAATAATAGATTGGTTAAACTAAAAGGATTGCAAGTTAATGTTATGATTTAATATAATTGGAAACACTTTGTTAATTTGGACAAGATTATGATGTTACAGTTATGGATTTTGCATAATGAATACTGATCTGGTGAACTTTATGATTATGTGAAAGACTAATTGATGCTTATGTGATTAAATGGGGAACAATGAATTGATTCAGTTACGATTCAATATGATTTCTAACATGAAATGAAAGTTAACTACTTACGAATGCACGGTGTAAAGGAAATTTGAATATGTAGAAGCTTTGTAGAGGTTTTGAATAAAGTATATTTCATTATGATGCATATTATTCCTTGGACTACTGATATTTGGATTTAGTGTGCAGGGAAGATGACCATAGTGCTAAATCGGGGAATCAAGATTAAACCTATGAAAAAAAAAATTGTGCAAACCAAGGTTTCTCTTTATGAAAGAGATAAAGCCTCGTTGTGATGTGTTTTAGATTTGTAATAGTGAAGTATATGGTTTTAATGGTGTTTAAATGTAAATTGTATTTATGTGCTTTCAAATGGGCAATCCATGTGTATTGTGATGTGTATGTGTGTTTTTGAGTGTCACTTGACACATGTATTATGATTATGTGGCAATGGCATGTCCCTTTTGGGTGGAGATGGGTTGCAACCAAACCTAGGAGAGTACCTTGTAGGATCCCCATGTGAGCCCACTTGGTTAGTGAGCCTTAGGAATGGTCACATCACTTAAATTTCAAGGGTGAGTTTAAGAGGATTTTTTAATGGGTTAAAGGGACTCCTAAGGTTGGGTTTGGGCCCTTTTAAAAGGCCCACTTAGTATACCCATGGGTTAGGGTCATTTTGGACCATTGGACAACCTAGGTAGGTATCTTGAACCCTCTGAAAAGTTGGATTTTCCATGTTGGACGAAAATCAACTTGTGAGAGCCTGTCCTTGGGTAGACAAGTGTGAAAGAGGTTGGGAAGACCAACCAATGAGAACACACACTCTACCAAAGGAAGTTTGGGAAGTGCAGGAGAAGAATTCAGGGGGAAGTTTGGGGAAATTTTCGTTGTTCACCCAATCTCCATCTTTGGAGAAAACTAAGAGTTAGAGGATATTTTTGGAGGGAGGGAGAAGGACTTAGGGATTGGAAGCCCATAATCAACCTCTTTAGTACCATTACTTGGACAAGGTTGGTTGCACTATATCCATGTTTTAGTTAAATCATGTATGCAAGATATTTTGTGATAGATGGTATTGTGCAAGGATGTTTGGTTCATGTTTGTGATTAAAGATTTGTAAGTTTTGGTTGAGAAGATTGTGTTGTTGTAAGTGTTTCATGGAAGTTTCCTTGTCTCTTTTTTTTGTATGTAGTTTGGGTGTGCAAGGCCAATCTCACCCTTGGGAGGGTAGAGAAGCCTTGGGGTGAAGAATGTAGGGTTTTTTTTGTGAGTTGTGAAGTATGAAGAATTGTTGTTGTTTTATAGGCCTTATGAATGCATTATATCATTGATTTGGTTTATATATTTTTAGTGCTTGTTCTTCTTCACCCCATTAATGGGTCATTAAGAGACCCTATCTGCAAGCCTTAAATGAGTTTCTATTTTGTGGTGAAATGTGGAATGTTGCACACTTATGTTCTTTGTGAATCTTGTTTAATCTTGGTTCCCCTATCTCGAGGGTGGTCCTGTAAAGACCTAGACTGGGAGGAGAAAAGCCCCATGGTCTTCTTATTTCTTTCTTTCTTATTGCAGATTTAGGGGCTCTTGGAGGTTCAAGTTAACTGGGTTATGATAGTGGAAGAACGTGTGGTTTTTTAAAAGTTTGTGTAAAAATTATTAAGTCTGGAAATTTGCATCCACGTTATTAGGTAGTATTTTTGCTATTTTAGGAAGTATTTTATTGGTTTCTATATAGCTGTAATGTCTTTGTAGGAGAAGAAATTTGGTTATCATGGCATAAGGGTATCAACTCCTAAGACTCATCCAATCTTATATTTGTAAATAAATGTATAAATGAGTATAAGATATCTCCTATTTACATAACAATGCATGCCCATTGGAATTTTATATTTTATTTTGTTAAATCTAGTTTTGCATTTTGTTTGTTGATTTAATCAAACTAGAAATTTTTTCATAGCATATTATCCATTGGAAAGATTAAAAAAAAGCATACATTGAATGCATCAGTAAGAGGTAGAAATCTGGAAGGTTATTATTATATAAAAAAAACCTTTATATTTGAAAATACACATCTATATCAGTGTTGTTTCTCCATGTAAAAATAAAAGCTTGCAAATCAACCAAGTGTTTATGAAACTCACTATATATATGTGTGTGTGTGTGTGTGTGTGTGTGTGTGTGTGTGTGTGTGTGTGTGTGTGTGTCAATATAACCAAAATAACTTTTTGTCCTTTATATATCTGTTTTAAAACCAGATTTCAAAATGCATATAAAATGTCTTGTGGAATAAGGAAGTGATAAATTTAAAGTATATATATACATCTATATAATATTAGTTGGCTAAATTTTATATATATATATATATATATATATATATGTATATATATATATAACATAACCAATATCAAATTATTTTTTAACTAAACAAAAAAAACAAAAACCAATATTAAACAAAAAAAAGGGAGGTTGCACGTAGCCCAACCCTCCCNCCCCGCGCAGTCCCCCCCCCCATGTGGTGAGTGCATCCCACCATGACTGTCACCATAGAAGGCTATTATAGTCACCGACAGTGGTGGAGCCATGGGAGGCACTACCACCACAGGGTGCAGAGAGGTTGCGCCTCCTCCCCCAATACCCTTTCCTCCCCCTTAAAACCTTTCCTCTGTAGAGCGAAGTCTCTGTGTCGCGACAGCGCGATAATCGACGCCTCTGCCATTGCTTGATTAACCTGCAACACAAAACAATTTTACCTTAGGGTTTTAGGTATGAAGCAGAAGAAGAGAAGGGAGAAAGAAGGAAACAACATCTTTCTTCTTATCATAATTTGACCTCTAATCCTAAATCCAAATAAGGGTTAAGGTTTCCTTATAATAACATTATTTTAATTCCTTTTTTTTGAAGTGACATTTTTGTGGGAGTATTTTATACAGAGGAATTAATTAAAACAAATCCCCACTTTTCTTAACTTTGCAAATAGGGTAATTATAATAATTGAGATGTTCTCTAGGAAAGAGGTTATTTCATTGGTAACAAATAAAATATATAGATGTATATTAAACTTAAATGAAACCGTTTAAGTGGGAAGAAAAAAGGGATACACATAATAATAAGGATTTAAAGTAAGTTAAGCCATTAGGGAAGAAACACCTTAATGGGATATAATAGTTAGTAGCGCGATATAGAAATAAAAAGGTAGATATTCTCAACGATTTAAATTAATTGAATTAAATAAGGGAGAATAATAATAATAATAATAATAATAATAATGTACTATCGAGGTTCCTTAATTTATCATTGATAATTCTTAAAAATTGAAATGACTACTTGGATATTTAATTATTTTAGTTTGAAAATTTAATGGGAAAGTTTAAGGAACCATAGCTTAATTTAATTAATTGATGGATCATATACCCTAATGAGGATTAGTAATGGACATATTATTTAACTCAGTTTATATGTAGATTATTACTTTGAGGCTTAAAATTTAAGAGTAAGAGGATTATGTGTTAGTTGGGTTATAGGATTTGTGTATAGTTACGTTATTAACATTTAACCAAATTTTCTAATGATGTTAATCAAATATGGTATAGTTCAATTACTATTGTTGAAGATAAATTCTATTAATGTTATAATCTCATACTTAAGTAACTAAATGATTTAATTATTAGTATGTTATTTAAATTGGATGCAGGAAACACTAACAAGAAATTTATACTAATCTCATCCATTAATAAATTTATGTTAATTAGATTTAGACGGTTCAACTTAAGTTATCTATCCTTGGAATTAGATTATATAGCATTGTGAAGATATAGTCAGGAAACATAGTAGTAAGACATTATTTTAGATTTTTTTTTTTTTTTTAAAAGAAGATTAGAGCTGGTAAAATGATGATTCAATTGTTTATAGCAATTATGGAGAATGGTTCCCGCATCTTTAAACTCTATTAAGGTAGTGACCCTTTAAGATTTATTTACTAATAATTTATCAAAATATAATATTGAATTGAACTTCTAATGGATCGTTTACCTTATTGGAAGAAAGTTAGGGACAATTGTTCAACTTAATTATTAATTGATATTAATTAAAAATCAAAACGTCCATACACTATTGAATTTCTAGATGAGATCTATTATTGACATTGGATATTTAATTATTCATTAAATTAATATTTAAAAGGAAATATAGGTGAATTTAAGATTCTAATTTAAATTTTGAAAAAGGGATTTAAAAAAAAAGTTTACCTAAACCTTTTGAGGTATTTGGTTTAATACTATTTAGTAGAAAACTTATGGATATGTTAAACCATTTAGCTTTTACAAATTTACTATTCAAACATGTCTTCAAACTATATTATAAGAGATAGAACAAGTATTATGGGACAACTTTATTAATGTTAAATGGTATACATAGTCGTTTAACCTTTTTGGAAAGGTTTAGTAGAATGCTTTTTGGTAACCCTTGGGATTATCCCCTTACTCAAGGTGTGGTCAGGTCACAAACCTAACTAGTGTGCCAAAAGAACATGAACCTAGATTATTAATTTTAGGGTTGAGGGATGTTGTCATATAGACATGATTCCCCTTAACCCTACGTGCGTTCCTGATACTTTGTAACCTAGAACTTCATCTTGTATACTTTGACCTAACTTAGTAGACTCGGCTACCTCTCAACTGTGATCTTTAAGACATTATTTTTATTCTTTCAAAAAAAAATGTTGTTGCATTTTGGGTGTTATTTTATGGGCATGACACTTGGTATCAGAGCCTATGTTGCAACAATGGGATCTCTGGATAACCTTGCGGCTTATGTTGTTATTGTAAAATGTTAACTAATTGGTAGTGAGTACTAAATTTTCCTTGTGTGCACTTCCTTTATGTGACTATATGAAACTATAATGTGTTAACATGATCAAAGATATAACATTAACTATGTTTTAGGGAATATTTATGACATGCATAAGTAAATGAATTACATTAAGGCTATTGGAGAATAAACCTTGGAAAAGAAAATGAATAATTGTTCCTTCCTACATTCTATGTCTAATAAATCATAGGAGGGTAGCTAAGGAAACACAACAATAACGTTGACAGTATAAATATAACATGATGATTAGAGAAATTTAGGTAAGGGGCCTAAAACCCAAAGTGAATATGTGATTTTAGGTAGAAGTGGTAACTACATATAGAAGCTTTCATAAATGACCAAAGAAATGTATTATCAGTCATGTACAATTTGTGATGGTATGTTAGGAACAATCTCTTCAGTTGCTTGTTTATTAAGGGAAACTTTCCATCATGGACATAGTAAGAGTTAAGAAATGCATCCTTTTATTTAAGAAAAATGTAATGAATGGAAAATGCATACAGATGAATTACTCTCCTAGAGGGGAATAAAACATGGTGCTATCTTCATGTGGAAACTGGGTTCCTTGTGATGGTAGTTATCAATGTCCTACATTATCATAGTATTTTATCTTGCTAGAAGATGTTGTTAAAAGACATAAGAACTTGATTAAATGGTGGATAGAATATGATTTTGGTTAGACCCCTTGTGCATGTGAAAGAACTTGTAACAATTCTTATGTTTGGTGTTGTGTGAAACCCATATTTTCTTGGTGTGCCATGGGGTGGTGTAATCTAACACTCGACCATGGAAGTTATGTGTGTTATGAGTATGGGAGAACCATACCACTTATGTTTTGTTGCCTGATTGTTACCCTACTAAGTTCCACCCTATGGGTTGTATTTAATTAGGGAATGGTAAAGGTTTCCAACCTCTCGAGTAGAATTTACAGTGTACAAATAACGGCGGCACGGAGAGACCATAGCTTCAACTACTCAAGGGGGAAAAAATAAATACTTTCCCTATAACTCAATATGTAAAGGGGTAGTATGCTACTATCATTACCACTTCCTTGGGTAGAAAGGATGATGTATGTGTAATGGAGGCATGAAGAGACCTTAGCTTCCACTACACAAGGGAGGAGGTTTCACTAATTCCCCTTATGATGGACCCAAATACGTGGTTGATGAGGGTAAGCCCATCCCCCATAGTTCTTGAGTATTATACCGGTATTGAATATGAGACTTTATGACATGACTTATGGATATACACTATTTCCTAATGGTCAAGCATGTGCTGGGAGTGTATCCCATGTTGTGGTGAATACCATACCTACACATACTCTGGCATGATGCAAAGGGGTATGATGCCACACCCACTACTATTCTAAAAATAGTGCGGATGGGCAAGCCATGTTGCTGATGGTAGCGAGCCGAGCTTGAGAACATGATGCCATGTACACAGTTACGTGAAAATGTAGTATAGATACTTGTATGTATATTTTGTTGTCCTACTGATGCAAAGCGTGTTGGAGATGCTTTCATGTTGTAGAGGGGTACCCATGGATGCTCATTTATTTACACATGGTAGGCATATGGGGGGACCCTAGCCATGTATACCTCTACCTATAGAAATGATCTATATGAGATATTAATATGTGGGGTGTGACCTACGCCTGCTTTACACTCAAGGAATATTTCCATGCACGCATACATCTAGTGCATGCCTTCTCTGCTTGGTTTATGGACACGAGGGGTGTGTTATGAGATTATGTTGAACCACCTTATGTAGGGTGTTGCTAAGGTGAAAACCCCATGTCATGTGGATATTACGCCATTGGGCCACCACATGAAGGGCTATTGTGAAAGCCAGACATTGTTTCCTCCTTCCTCGTGAGGTCAGTATATATTTAATCACATGGTGAAGTATTGTGCTATTTCATGATAATTTTGAGTCAGCAACTTGATTTTCTTCTCTTGTGATGGTTTAGCCATAAATTGTTAAGAAAGCTTATTACTGTGATTTAATTTTGTGATATTTTCAAATTTGTTATTTATTGTTGAAATTAATAACTTATTTCCTTTTTGAGTGGCTAAAATAGTGTTTTGTTGTGTAGTTTGATTGTTGACCATGTGTAGTAATGTGTTTCCTCACCAAGAAGGCTGGAGGCTGACATGGTGAGTGTATACGAGGAAGTAGATGTAGGAAACCTATGAGTATGGGGGTACATGAGGCTATTATATAGCTAATATCCACTATCCATCTTAGATTGGTGACTATCCCTTGGGGGCTAAACACCTTACACAAACAAGGGGTAGATCACGTGGACTTTTATGGGGGAAAAATCACCATATGTGTGTCTGAGCCATATATGAGTGCATTACGAGGACCATCAAGCCACTTGGTGAGGTTTGTATCATGGATTTTGGATCATGGTCTATGGTTATGTGTTCAGATGAGATCAGTATATTGTACCCTAGAGAAATATGGCTTGATCCATTCCTGAGCCCTGTGTTGTGATGTGTATCCCCCGCGATGTGGGCTATTGTGTGATTGTGTAACTGGATATCAACTCATGCTTGCTACTACGTCTTAGTGATAGAAAAATATATGGTATGCTTGTTAACATGTATGTTACCATGTCCAATCAGTTTTGATGACATTTGTGTTGATTAAAATAATAAGAAAGATTTGAAATGACATCTTTTTCAAATTGTTTAATAAAAAGTTTCCTGGGAATGGTAAACTTAGTATAGATGGGTATGAATCCAAAAGAATTTTAAAGGATAAGAATATTTTATCTTGATTGGGATTGATGTAATTGTGGCAAATTTTGAAGAAATTAAATAAATGGATTAGTATGTTTTAGTTTAACTATGTTAAAGTGTAGGCATTTGAGTATTTTCTATACAAGTTGATGTAGTTTCCATGTGTGGATTAACGAGAGATTAGTGAAAATTATTGTGCAGTTTGAACCATATGTGTGATAATGAAAAAAAAGAGAGTAGAAAGTTTCTTGTAAAGGTTATGTTTGGGCCAAAAATGAAGATTATAGAACACCTTGTACTAAGACAATTACACTTTAAACTGGTTGCAACTAACCTTCGAATAGATAATGGGTCTATAATGTTGCTTATGATGAAAATACATAGTTTTGTTTTGGATCCTAACCTATATAGGAGAGCTAGCACCCAGGACTTGTGTAGAAAGTTGGAAACATAATGATGGCCTTACAAATTCCAGGACTAAGTCAAGACTTAGGGGGATGATGTAGTGCCCCCCCTCATTTTCATTTTATTTATGACATTCTGAGAGTGAACCCTATTATCTTCTTACTTGTGTTGAATTCTCTACGAAGCATTATGTTTCACTAGGACATATTGATTTGCTTATTTTTATGACTATCAGCTAAGTGCTTGCATATCATGGATTGAATTAGGATAAGGAAATTGTAGGATTTTGATAAATCATAGGTGCTTTGATTATTAAAAAGGATGTTGAAATTAAATATTAGATTGGTTAAACTAAAAGGATTGCAAGGTAATATTATGATTTATTATAATTAGGAACACCTTTTTTAGTTAGATAAGATTACGATGTTACATTTATGGATTTTGAATTATGGAACTGATCTGGTGAACATTATGATTATGTGAAAGACTAATTGATGCATAAGTGATTAAATGGGGAGTAGTGAATTTATTCAGTTACGATGCAATATGATTTCTAACATGAAATAAAAGTTATCTGCTTACGAATGCATGGTGTAAAGGGAATTTGATTATGTAGAACCTTGTAGAGGTTTCAAATAAAGTATATTTCATTATGATGCATAGTATTCCTTGGACTACTGATATTCAGATTTAATGTGTAGGGAAGATGACCATGGTGTTAAATCAGGGAATCAAGATTAAACCTATGAAAAAAAAATAGTGCAAACCAAGGTTTCTCTTTATGAAAGAGATAAAGCATCGTTGTTATGTGTTTTAAATTCGTAATAGTGAAGTATATGGTTTTAATGGTTTTTAAATGTAAATTGTGGTTATGTAATTTCAAATGGGCAAGCCATGTGTATTGTGATGTGTATGTGTGTTTGTGAGAGTCACTTGACACATGTATTGTGCTTATGTGGCAATGGCATGTTCCTTTTGGGTGGAGATGGGTTGCAACCAAACCTAAGAGAGTACCTTGTAGGATCCCCATGTTAGCCCACTTGGTTAGTGAGCCTTAGGAATGGTCACATCACTTGAATTTCGTGGGTTAGTTTAAGAGGAGTTTTTATGGGTTAATGGGACTCCTAGGGCTGAGTTTAGGCCCTTTTAGAAGGCTCACTTGGTATACCCATGGGTTAGGATTATTTCTGACCATAGTACAACCTAGGTAGGTGTCTTGAACCCTCCCAAAAGTTGGATTTCCCATGTTGGACGAAAATCAACTTGTGAGAGCCTGTCCTTGGGTAGACAAGTGTGACAGAGGTTGGGAAGAGCAACCAATGACAACACACACTCTACCCAAGGAAGTTTGGGAAGTGTGAGAGAAAAATTTAGGGGGAAGTTTGGGGAAATTTTGGTTGTTCACCCACTCTCAATCTTTGGAGAAAACTAAGAGTTAGATGAGATTTTTGGAGGGAGGGAGAAGCACTTAGGGATTGGAAGCTCATCATAAACCTCTTTAGTGCCATTACTTGGTCAAGGTTGTTTGACTATCTCCATGTTTTAGTTAAATCATGTATGCAATATGTTTTGTAATAGATGTTATTGTGCAAGGCTGTTTGGTTCATGTTTGTGCTTAAAGATTTGTAAGTTATGGTTGAGAAGATTGTGTTGTATGTGTTTCATGGAAGCTTCCTTGTCTCTTTTTGCTGTATATAGTTTTGGTGTGCAAGGACAATCTCACCCTTGGGGAGCTAGAGAAGCCTTGGGGTGAAGAATGTAGGGATTTTTTTTGTGATTTGTGGAGTATGAAGAATTGTTGTTGTTTTATAGGCCTTATGAAGGCGTTATATCACGGGTTTGGTTTATATCTTTTTTAGTGCTTGTTCCTCTTCACCCCATTAATGTGTCATTAGGAGACCCTATGTGAAAGCCTTAAATGGGTTTCTATTTTATGGTGAAATATGGAATGTTGCACAGTTATGTCCTTTGTGAATCTTGTTTAATCTTGGTTCCCCTAGCTCGGGGATTGTCTTGTAAAGACCTAGGCTTAGAGGAGAGCAGCCCCATGGTCTTCTTGTTTCATTCTTTCTTATTGCAGATTGAGGGGCTCTTAGAGATTGGAGTTAATTGGGTTATGATAGTGGAAGCACATGTATTTTGCAACTAGGTTATTAGGTAGTATTTTTTCTAGTTTAAGAAGCCCTTTATTGGTTTCTATATAGTTGTAATGACTTTGTAGGAGAAGAAATTTGGTTATCATCGCATAAGGGTATCAACTCCTAAGACTCATCCAAACTTATATTTGTAGATAAATGTATAAATGAGTATAAGATATCTCCTATTTACATAACAATGCATGCCCATTAGCATTTTATTTTTTGTTTTGTTAAATCTAGTTGTGTATTTAAATTATTGTCTTAACAAAGTTGGAAATTTAATTAGCTATTTTATTAAATCTAGTTTTGCATTTTGTTTTTTGTTTTAATCAGACTGGAAATTTTTTCATAGCATATTATCCATTGGAAAGATTAAAAAAAAGCATATTGAATTCATCATTAAGAGGTAGAAATTTGGAAGGTTATTATTTAAAAAAAAAAAACCCCTTATATTTGAAAACTTACATCTATATCAGTGTTGTTTCTCCAAGTAAAAATAACAACTTGCAAATCAACCAAGTGATTATGAAACTCACTATATATATAGATATATATCCATAACATTATTAAAAATAAATATATATATATTTCAATATACTCAAAGTAATTTTCTATCCTCTATATATTTGTTTTGAAACCAGATTTTAAAATACATATAAAATGTCTTGTGGAATAAAAAAGTGATAAATTTAAAGTATATATATACATATTAATACTATTAGTTGGCTAAATAATATATATATATATATATAATATAATCAATAAAATACTAATAAAATTCCATTTGCTGATATGTTAATCTTGCTTCACTATATATTTTTCTTCAAAAAAAAAAAACCGCATACGTATGAAATTTGTTTTTTAACTAAACAAAAAAAAAAGAAAAGAAAGAATATATTAAACAAAAAAAAGGGAGGTTGGGCGTAGCGCCACCCTCCTTGTGCGATTTCATAAAATGTTGGGAGGGAGGCCATGACTCTCCCACTGTGGCTGTCACCACAGAAGGCGGCTCCGACCGCTGACTGTGGTGGAGTTGTGGGAGGTGGTGCCACCACGGGGTGGAGAGAGGTCACGCCTCCTCCCCCAATACCCTTTCCGCAACCGTAAAACCCTTCCTCTACAGATTGGATTCTCTGTGTCGTGGTTGCGCGATAGGTGACACCTCCGCCATTACTTGATTAACCTGCAACACAAAAAAAAATCCGCTTAGGGTTTTGGGTAAGAAGTAGAAGAAGAAGAAGAAGAGAAGGAAGAAATAAGAGGGAAACAACTTCTTTCTTCTTCTCATAATTTGAGCTCTAACCCTAAATCTTAATTAGAGTTAGGGTTCCCTTATAATAACATTATTTTAATTCCTATTTTTTGAAGTGGAATTTTTGTGGGAGTATTTGGTAGAGAGGAATTAATTAAAACAAATCCCCACTTTTCTTAACTTTGTAAATAGGGTAATTATAATAATCGAGATATTCTCTAGTAAAGAGGTTATTTCATTAGTAACAAATAAAATATATAGATGTGTATTAAACTTAAATGAAACCGTTTAAGTGGGAAAAAAAAAGATACGCGTAATAATAAGGATTTTAAATAAGTTAAGTCATTAGGGAAGAAACACCTTAATGGGATATAATACTTAGTAGTAGAAACAAAAAGGTAGATATTCTCAATGATTTAAATTAATTGAATTAAATAAGGGAGGATGATAATAATAATAATAATAATAATAATAATAATAATAATGTACTATTGAGGTTCCTTAATTTATCATTGATAATTCTTAAAAATCAAAATGACTATTTGGATATTTCATTATTTTAGTTTGAAAATTTAATGGGAAAGTTTAAAGAACCTTAGCTTAATTTAATTAAGTCATGGATCATATACCCTAATGAGGATTAGTAATGGACAAATGATTTAACTCAGTTTATAAGTGGATTATTACTTTGAGGCTTAAAATTTAAGATTAAGAGGATTATTGGTTAATTGGGTTATAGGATTTGTGTATAGTTACATTGTTAACATTTAACCAACTTTGGTAAGGAAGTTAATCAAATATGTCATAGTTCAATTACTGTTGTTGAAGATAAATTCTATTAATGTTATAATCTCATACTTAAGTAACTAAATGTTTTAATTATTAGTATGTTATTTAAATTGGATGCAGAAAACACTAACAAGGAATTTATACTAACCTCATCCATTAATAAATTTATGTTAATTAGATTTCGATGGTTCAACTTAAGTTATCTATCGTTGGAATTAGATTATATAGTACCGTAAAGATATAGTTAGGAAACATAGTAGTAAGACATTATTTTAAAAAAATTATTTAAAAAAAAAATATTAGAATTAGTAAAATGATGATTCAATCCTTTATAGAAATTATGGAGAATGGTTCCCGCATCTTTAAACTCTATTAAGGTAGTGACCCTTTAAGATTTATTTACTAAGAATTTATCAAAATATAATATTGAATTAAACTTCTAATGGATCGTTTACCTTATTGGAAGAAAGTTAGGGACAATTGTTCAACTTAATTATTAATTGATATTAATTAAAAATCAAAACTTCTATATACTATTGAATATCCAGATGAGATCTATTATTGACCTTGGATATTTAATTATTCATTGAATTAATATTTAAAAGGAAATATAGGTGAATTTAAGATTCTAAATTAAATTTTTTTTATTAATAGCGCCTTTCCATTAAAATAATATCAAAGTTATATATACACAAAAAGGGGCCGGGGGATATAAAAATCACCCCGTGAGAGTTCACACGGCAACAGCCGGAAGAAGAAACTAGAAACTATTCATAATAAAACCATATAGCCTTCAAGATGCAATAACAATGCTAGCCAAAGGAGGAGGATCTCTGTCATCAAAACCCTAGGTAGCCGTGGATTGACAGGAGGGTCGGGAACTGACCATCCATCAGCAACATCATCTATATGTTTTTATTTTTCTTTCCTCCACCCAAGGTGGTGAAATTGCCAAATCCAGGTGGGGGAAGGACCACTTGGAGGAGGTGGCAGGAGGCCAAGAGGGGCCACCACTAATAGTTGGAGCATCAGGAGGGGCCGAAATAACCAGAGCCAGAGACCAGCTAGAGGAGCAACGAGGTGGAGAATCAGAGCGACGCTGCTAGGTATCACTTCCACCTCTGGGAGATTGGTAGCAGGGAGCCTGCAACCACAGAGTGTGAGAATGGCGAGCTGAAGAGCTACGGCCACAGTGATGACCTCTAGGTAGAGTACCATATGTAGAAAGAAAATTTGAGACCTGGGCAATCATATAGGGAGCATTGCCCCAATGATTGAGCAGTTCCTAAAACCAACAGATCATAAGTCAGATGATCTAGACAAGCAAGCCAGAACTGGACCTGCATATCCTCCCAAGATCAAAGGCTCATGGTGACCCTGGAAAAGAGTTCCTTAGGTGTTTTGATACCAAATTTGAAAAAATGTAGAGAACTAGAACCTTGAGTTCTAGCCAAAGGAATACCCTGAATGGAGAATAATGGTGAGCACTAGAGGTTCTATTGATTTAAAGAAAGCTTATCACAAAATTCATCACCATCCCAGCAGAGCCAAGGTTTCATATCTTCCTAGGCTTTCCATATTATTTTAATCACAAAGGTGCCCTGAATGTGCACAGGCTCCCACATAATGAGGAGGGTTTGAAGACCAATTCCCTTCCAAGCAAGTTTGTGAATAGGATAGCCTGAATAAATACAATGCCTGACAAGAATTTTTCAAGCTTCATCACCTAGGAGAGCACAAATAATCTATTTAGAACAAAGAGAAAGCCCTTACTTTTGAGTGGAGAGAAGGTCGAGGCCACCATATTCTCTGGGTAGACAATAGTAATCCCAAGCAACTTTGTGAAAGCCATCGCCATTGACTCCCAAAGCCCAGAGGAAATCTCTGAGGAGGCGCTCCAGCTTAAGGTAAGAAGCTTTAGAAGGAGCTTAGCAAGATGAATAGTAAACATCAATAGCATCCAAAACCTTAGAAAAAATTTGGAATTTCCCCGCAAGAGAGAGGGGTTCAATTTTAGCAATCACTAAATTCCATAAATCTACATAAGAGCCTTGAAAGGTGAAGGGGATGCCCAGAATGTGGAAAACCTCCCCATGTTGAACCCATTTCCAATCAAAATTAGCCAGCCAAGGAGGGGCTAGAAAAATAGATTGTCTATAGCAGAGATTCTTATGTCATTTAATAGAAACCCTGAGGCCTGAAAAAAGGTCTCCAAACATTGCAGGGCATTATTAATACTTTCCTTATCCTCAAGGAGAGTGAGAAAGAAATCATCTGCAAAATGACACTTGACAAGTTGGCAAGAGGAATTTGGAAGAGAGATACCTGGAACTAATCTAGTGGAAACATAGTTAGTCAAAAGGTAACTAAAACCCTCAGTAGCAAGTATGTATAATGTAGGTGCAAAAGGGAAACCCTAGAGGATGGACCTAAAAATATCAAAAGTTTTTGAATGCGAGCCATTGATAGTTATGCACGCAGAGGCATCACCAAAAACCATCTCAACAGATTGCAAAAAATTGGGACCAAAACCAATAGCTTGCAACATGAAAAGAATGAAAGGCCATTCAATGCGATCATAAGCTTTGGCAAAATCAATTTTGAGAAACAAATTCTATTGTTTGTATTGATGAGCCCATTCCATTCCCTCCTAGATAGCAATAATGTTGTCAAGGATATATCTGGATTTAATGAAACTATTCTTCTTAGGGCAGACAATTAGGAGAAGGAGATGTCTAATCTTAAGAGTCAAAGCTTTAGCAATGATTTTGTAAGAAACATCCCACAAGGTGATGGGTCTCCAGTTATAGATATCTTCAGGGTCACCGACTTTAGGTATGAATTTGATGTTACTGTTATACACTGAATTTGCGCCTCTGATTTCAAGCTCTCTTGGTCTTGATAATCCAGTATAACATGGGAATCATCTCAAGGTTGTAGGACCTTATGCTAACCGAGATGAGACCTCCAGGTTCTAGGCTGGTTCCTCTTGGATAATCACCTTAATTT
>MU223136.1:3676072-3697941 GCA_018584345.1 Thuja plicata | reverse complement strand
AAATGAGAGGGACTAGGAACCCCAATGTCCATTAATAACATTCATAAGCTTTGATCCAATAAGAGATAACACAAACCAGGAAGCATAGGGATATGAAGGATTATCACAAAGTACTTCCAACAGCATGTATGATCAATGAGAAGATTACAGAATGTAAAAGTCAGAGGGAAGAAAGAATGCCTCAGATAACTCCAAGAGAGAACAAATTCTCTTTAAAAAATGCCAAAATCTGAGCACTAAGGTTCTCAAAAACTTTTTATACTCCCATGCACGCAGGCAGGAGTCTCAGAAAACCTAACTAGGGTTACAGATTTACAATATCATAATTGACCCTAGTACAAAATCTAATCTGGCCATAAATATGCCCAAGTGAATCAATCAGATCAGATTTCCTAACTTGCACCCATCCCTGTACTGGACTACGCCTTGTGAACAAGCAACCTGGATCCATCAGCTATACTCTGCAACTAGACCCTGTCATGAATGCTCACCAGCTGATCACAGTCCCCCAAGACAGGAAGTGACCCTTGATGGCCGCCGCTCAAATTCTCATCAATGAGCCATCGATCATGACCATGTCCTTCTGCCAACTGCACCCGAGAGCAATAACTTCGTGATTGAATTCTGTGTCTCCCTTCCACATCTCTGAATCTTCTGTTTCTCGACGTCAAAACAAATCTATTCCAGGGATCAACATACTCTCTGTGCATGGCCCTTCTACAATTAGATCCTTCTAATCATTTCTGGAACACGAGCACAGAGGAACCATGGCTACCGAGAATTTCACAGTGCCAAACTTGCCGCCAGAAATTCAAATTCAAAGTCCTACAACCTAGCGACCAACGGCTAGTCTCCTTGTCGCGAGCATCGGTCATTAACCCTGGTTAAATCTCACGACCTGGTGACAAAGCACTTTTTTACCTTTGTTTAACCCGAGCTCAGATCCAGCGACAAGGAGACTGTGAAATCTCAAAGTCGCGAGACATTTTACTTAACTCACCTTCCATCCCGCGACCATGCGCCTAACTGCTACCTCAGACCGTCATGGCTTGTCGCCTGATCGCCAGATGCTAACCCTTCATCTCGAGACCACGCGACAACAGCAAGTCGCCAAGTCAGGAGAACCAAGCACAAGCCCTTTGACTTTTCAAAACAGTTACATGTGTCCCCTTAATCCCTCTAGCGACATCCCGACTGACCCTTGTCACTGAGTCAGGAGTACTTTTCTCGTAGGGTACTTTTATCACCTGACCACGCGTCCGCCGTTGGATCATCTGTGCTTTACATCGGAAAGCTGGCATTTAATCGCTTAAAAACTAAGGTTTCCCTTGAATCATCTAGTGATCCTGCGACCAAGGGTATAGATACCAAGTCTCGAAGTCGCGTGACCCATTTCCTGTATCAAGTGATCAGGCGACAACCACTAGCTCTATGACAGATGTCATCTTTTATCTTGTCCTCTTTATGCACACTGGGAATTTGATTCACCGCCCCTAATCTGGCGACATCCCGACTGAGGAAATCACTTAACATGAAACCGTTAGTCGCATGGTCGGGAATGTTATGTCTTAACCACCAATTAATCACGAGACCACGTGACTAAAGAAAAGCTTTAACTGTTTGAATGTCCTGATCCAGCGATCATGCGACATGAAGTGAATCGCGAAGTCGAAAGACATTTCTTTGACCTGTTGACTCTTCTCGCGATCACCCGACTGAGGTGGGTCCCCTTCCTTTTAAAGCTTTATAACATGGAATCAAGCGACAACCCGACTGAAGAGAGATCGCCAAGTCTCGAGACATAGATGGAATATTCGATTTCTTAATGAGACTACGCGACACAAAGGGAAAACTAAGTCGGGAGAAGCTTTGGCATATTCGATCTGGGTCATGCAATCAAGCGACCAGACTTGGGACCC
Source organism: Thuja plicata (assembly GCA_018584345.1). NCBI lineage: Eukaryota > Viridiplantae > Streptophyta > Pinopsida > Cupressales > Cupressaceae > Thuja > Thuja plicata. The sequence goes on along the minus strand of MU223136.1, from coordinate 3,696,022 downwards.
ACCTTACCAAGGTTTATGACATTATCTGGCGATCCTGCGACTGAAGAAAGGTGGCCAAGTCGGAAGACATCTGGGGAATATTCCAAAGGGTTACAAGACTACGCGACAAAGCAGAAAGCGAAGTCGGGAAAGAAAAGAGAATATTCGCCCAGGGCAAAGTGATCAAGCGACTTAGAAAATAAGCACATGCTCTTAGTGACTTAAAAAGGTAACGATGAAACATAATGAGCCAAGGCTTAGGGTTTATTACCTCACTTAAACATGAAAGACTCAGGGTTTAAGGGTTTAGACAGAGCCAAGACCTGGGAACCATGACAGAGAAATGCCAGACAGGGTAGACTAGGCCAATTTGCACAGAATGGAAAATTTGGGCAACAGTTACCTTTATTAATAATAGCACCCAAATTTTTTTTATGGTAGGCTTTGAGATACACTTTATGCAAGTCAGAAACAATTGCATCATATAGATGCTTGTGAAAATCATAGGGGAAGCCATCACATCCAGGGGATTTATCATCTATCATAGAAAAGGCAGCCTCTTTTAAATCACTGATGGTGAGAAGTTGCTCACAGAAGGCACATTGCTCGACCACTATGTAGTTTGGAGTAATAGAAATACACGCCCTGAGAGCTTCTTCTTGAGTAACCAAGTTTCCTTGTGAAGTAAACACTTTTTCCTAGTGTTGAACAAAGGATCAGAGACTATTAGGAACCTCTGAGAGAGTTTCCTAACCTTTTTTGATCTTTTTGATCCTAATAGTAGTGTGATGGGCTTTGAGAGAGTGAAACAATTCTTTAGAAGCTTTATCACCCACCTTCAGCTAGTGGAGGCGAACTTTGATTTGAGCTCCCCGAACAACATAGTTGTGTGCAATTTTCTTCTCATGGCGGAGCTGGGAAAGTTTAAGCTGAAGCTCAGAATCAAAGGGATTCAAAGCAAGAGCATCCGAGGCACTTTGGAGGGCTTTAGTGGTAGCTTCATAAGACCGTTTCTTGTACATAGCCAATTGGCAGCCATAGATGTGAAGAAATCTGGCCGTATGGGTGATGGCATCATTCCACCAAGGAATCTGCCCAACATGGTTGTGGGGTCAAGGCTCTAAATTCTAGACTCAAAGAATGTGAGCAATGGTGGAAGCATGATTCGACATAGATGTGTTAAGAAAAAATTGCGTTCTGATAGCCCTTTGAGCAAAAGGTTTCCACGTCATGCCAAAAAAGATGTGGTAATGATCTGACAAGGTCACATAAATCAAGGGAATTATAGGTAACTCTTGATCATTAGAAAAAGAGAAAAATGATTGAGCCGTTATCATAGCACGATCATGCCTCTTAAATATGCAGTTAGAACCAGCTCAAAAATTAGACCAAGTGTGCCAGACCCCACTTTGCCAACGATGGTTAGCATTGAGATTTTAAAAAAAAGTTTACCTAAATATTTTGAGGTATTTGGTTTAATACTATTTAGTAGAAGACTTATGGATATGCTAAACCATTTAGCTTTTACAAATTTACTATTCAAACATGTCTTAAAACTATATTATAAGAGATAGAATGAGTATTATGGGACAACTTTATTAATGTTAAATGGTCTGCCTAGTCATTTAACCTTTTTGGAAAGGTTTAGCAGAATTCTTTTAGGTAACCCCTGGGATTATCCCCTTACTCAAGGTGTGGTTAGGTCACAAACCTAACTAGTGTTTCCAAAAGAACTTGAACCTAGATTATTAATTTTAGGTTTGAGGGATGTTGTCATATGGACATGATTCCCCTTAATCCTACGTGTGTTCCTTATGCTTTGTAACCTAGAACTTAATCTTGTATACTTTGACCTAACTTAGTAAACTTGGCTACCTCTCAACTATGATCTTTAAGACATTATTTTTATGCTTTCAAAAAAAAGTTTTCATGTTTTGGGTGTTATTTTATGGGCATGACACTTGGTCTCAATGTTGTTTACAAGACTACAAGGGGAGTACATTCAACTTATATAGGGTCAAGAGGTCTCAATCTTTCTTCTGAGACTATTCATTTTGAGTTCTTGTAGGGATATATGCCTCAATTTTCCTTACGAAACTATAAAAGATAGTCATAAATGGATGTCCCTACTAGACACTTTTAGATAGAAGCTACCTGACTCACCTCCGAAGGTATCATAATATTTGTACAAGGATCAATCCAAGTGGATTACCTGGATCACCTAAAGATTTTATACTCACCATATGTATTCCAAAGGGCCTTCTAAATCATGAGTGTGGCATGAGGGAGCCTATGTGATTCAAACATTGAGCCTCTTTTCAAAACCCACAATGTGCATAGTCTTGGAAAAAGCCAACATCACTTTTGTGTGAGGCAAAGGAATATCAAGTGTGGGAAAAGATTTTGATCCTAACCCTAATTTTCCTTAGGTAGCTTATGCTTGATGTGTCTTTGATCATTTTAATACCCATGGAAATCATTTGAACATACACTTGATGATACTATTCATAGGCTTTTTTTGTTGAGACCTCACAAATGCTTGTATCATGCAAGATTGCTTTGTCCCTTGCTTGATTGTTTGAAGAATATTCTATGATTCACATTTTCTTTGAAAACTTGATTCTAAACTTCAAACTTGTTGTTACAATTGAAATTTCTTATTTTCACAAATTTCTAATCAGTCAAAAAAAGGTTTTTGAGTCAAAAACTTAGTGTTTTATGCTTTTTGTCTCAATTGTCCCTACAATAGTGAGAAATATTGCACAATTGTCATTTGGTTTACTGAGGTCTGTAGTATAGTTTTTGATTAGAGTGGGTTTGACCTTAAAGTTTCTCTTAGCTAGTTTAGGAAGATTATACTTGACTATTTTTTATCCCTTGGTCTTAGACTAGCAGGCTAGGGACTATTTTTAGCTAAAAAGGATCACCTAGATACCTTGGTTACATTCTTGATTACTAAATCTATTCACTTGTCTATCTCTATTGGTTTTCTCTTTCTTGGCTTTGATGTTATTTCTTGACTTGAGTCACAAGTATCCTACAAAGGGATCTTACCCATAGCTTGGGCACTTAGTGGTAAGTCATCTTGATCTTATGTTACTCTCTTTTACTTTTTGACAAGTGAATACTTTGCTCTTCTAGGGTGGACATCAAGTTGTCTTGTGTCATCTTCTTTAGATCTTTACATTATCATTCATGCCACTAAAAACTAGGTATCATGTTGATCAAGGAAATAAAAATCCAGTTATCTTTGACAAATTACCTTTTCCTACTAGGCATCAACATCATCATGACAAGGAACCTCAAGTTACCTTTGACAAAGAAGGGGATAGTAATTTTTTTTGGTTTGATCCTTTTAGAAGAACCTTTAATAGTGCCTATGAGACACCTCTGGCCTCATCAAAATCTCAAAATAGTTAATCAATCACCATGTCTAGAGAATAGCATAACAGGAAATTGAATGATCTCTTTGGTCACAATCAAAGGTTAAGACAAATGGAGTTAGAAAGAAAGGCTTACATGGAGGAACAATCAAACTTTTTGGATCAACAATTAAATACCAATTTCATTGGAGATCATGGGAATAATACACCTATGAGATCTCCCCCAGAGTGACAACACAATGGATTTGATTCACCTCCAAGATCTTCACATTCTAGGTCTAACTCTCAACATGGCAACAATGCAGAACATGAGATTACTGAAGAAAAGATCCTAAACTTTCAACAAGATGACTATTATCAAAGACTAATGTTAAAAGCATTGGGACAAAATGGTGATCAATATTTCATGTACTTGGCTATTAAAGGGCTAAAACTCCCTCATCACTTTGATTTTGATGGATTGATTCGAAGAAGTGAACCCTCACCTTTCGAAGTTGCAATCAGGGAAATACAAAATTTGAAAAATGAAATGTCAAACTTAAAAAGGAAAAAAGAGAATCCTTATTCATTATTTTCTATGGAATCCATATTCTCTCTACCTTTTGACAAGACTCTATACATGATGCATTTTCTAAGAGATGTTGAGATTCCTAAGTATGACAAGTACGATGGAAATGGGGATCCACATGAGTATGTCCAACAATTCTATGCTTTGAGTATGGACTTTACGCATGAAGACACTTATCTTATGAGACTCTTTCCTAAGAGTCTAAATGGCCAAGCTATGGAGTGGTTCAAAAAAATCACACCTCCACTCAAGTTGACACAAGGAGGGGAAGAAAGGGGCCTGAGGCTCACCCAACAATCAAGCCAGCTTGTAGACACAATGTGGAAGAAAACAACATAGTGAGAGAATAAAACACAGAGATCCTTTATATTAGCTCAATCAAAATCATTAAATGTTGGGCTGTAAAGCCTTCCTAGTTTCAACCATATATTCAATGATTACAATAAGATATTCATACAATAGAGATCATAGACCTTCGATCTCAATATCTAAACATTTTTTTCTTTCTCTAAGGATCATACCTAAACTAAGAATATACAACCAAATATATACAAGAGTCCACCACAAGAGGTTGATGATCAAATCCATAAGGGAGACCCCGATTAAGGTCCAAACAAATCCCAAGGAGAGATCTCAAATTAATTAAGCCATCAAAATTAACTAAAGAAGTCAGCCAAAGATTCAGCTTCCAAAATAAGCATCTTGGGCAGATGAACACCAAAAATCAGCAACCGTCGATAAAGCATACCTGAGAAATTAAAAACTTGTTAGTAAAGCATGACTGAGAAACAGAAGACAAACATGCCTAAGCAAAAGAACCCAAGTGACAGAGACAAGCATGCCTAAGTAGCAGAACCCAAGTGACTGAGAACAAATTAAAGAACTAAAGCAAACATCTTTTTGGTTGTGTAGGATTGCCAATGACCCAAGATGCTCCTGCATCAGACACCTGGGGTTACAAGAAATAATTATCTGAATCATGTGCTAGGTCCAACCTAAAATTAATCCAACTTAGATTGAGAAATCCAAGATGAGTCCTCAATTGGTCTGTTCTTCAACTTTACCAGATACTCCATGTATTCCTTTCCTCTTGTACTTCTACAAATTTTCTATTTTAGAATCTTTTCAACTTCCTCTATCTGCTTCTTAGGATAATCACTTGGTACTGTCATTTCTTCATCAGGTTCATGATATTCATACAAGTCTAAAATATTGAATATAGGTGATATATCCATGTCATCACGTAATTCAACTTCATAAGCATTTCCACTGTCAAATCTTCTCATTATTTTGCAAGGACCAAATTTCTTCATCGTTAATTTACCATATGTTCCAATAGGAAATCTTCCTTTCTTCAAATGAACCATAACTGCATCACCAAATTCAAATGTTTTATTTCTTCTTGATCTATCTACACTATCTTTTTACTTATGATTACTTTTATTCAACTTATGGTTCACATCTTCATGCTATGTCTTCATCAATTCTGCAAATTCTTCTTCAACACTTCTTTTCCCTTCACCAACAATATTTCTCAAATCTTATATACCTCTTAGTTGTGTGCAATGAACAATCTCAAAAGTTTTCTTTCTAGTACTTCTATTCACTGAACTGTTGTATGAAAACTCTGCTTGTGCCAACATCAAATCCCAATTGCCTCATGTGTCTCCAACTAAGCATCTCAACAAATTACCCAAACTTCAGTTTACAACCTCAGTTTGTCCATCATTTTGTTGATGAAATGTAGAACTAAACTTCAACTCAGTACCAAATTCTTCCAAAGTGTTCTCCACAAATAGCCAACAAACTTACTGTGTGGGTCAGAGCTGATACACTTCAGTAATCCATGCGATATGACAATTTCCTTAAAGAAAAGATCCTCTATATGTACTATATCTGATGTTTTCTTACATGGTATAAAATGTTTCATCTTAGAAAGTCTATCCACAACAACAAATATAGAATCATTACCTATTTCTATCCTAGGTAAGCCAAGAAAAAAATCCATGTTGATATCACTCCAAGGTTTCTCAGGAAAAATAATCAGTGTATACAATCTAGTATTCTGACTCACTCCTTTTGCAACTTGACAAACTCCATAGCTTCTTACAAATTTCTGAACATCCTTATACAACTGAGGCCAAAAATACCTCTCCTTCAACAAAGTCAATGTTTTATCAATACCAAAGTGTCCAGCTAATCTACTACTATGTTTCTCCTAAATCAAATTAGTTCTCATTAAACCTCTTTGTATACACTACTGAATACCTTTGAACAACATATCTTCTTGAATGAAATAGTATTCAAACTTACTTGATTGGTTTGAACTAGGTGCTCTGCACACTCTCCATTGCTCCAAAAAATCAGGATCACTTTCATAAAAATTCTTCATGTCATCAAAACCAAGAACTTCAATTCTCATTTCATTCAAAAAAGATCTTCTTCTACTCAATGGATCAACAACTCTATTAGAAACTCCACTCTAATGCTTAATCAAAAATGTAAAGCTCTACAAATACTTTGCCCATTTCATATGTCTCTGATTCAACTTATTTTGAATACCCAAATATTGTAAAGCCTTATGATGAGTATACAACACAAATTCATTTGGAATCAAATAATGTTCTCCACTTCTTCATAGCTTGCACAATAGAATAGAACTCTTGATCATGTACATAATATTTCCTTTTTTCATCATTCAAATTTTCACTAAAGAAAGCAACATGTTTACCTTCTTGAGTCAACACAGCTCCAATTGCACTTCCACTTGCATCACATTTAACTTTAAATACCCTATTGAAATCAGATAAGGCTAACACAGGTAATTCAACAACCTTCAGCTTCAAATCTTCAAAACTCTTATCAGCTCCATGTGTCCATTTGAATTCTCTTTTGTCTCCTCTCATTGTCTCAGTCATAGCATTACAAATAGAACTGGAATTTCTGATAAACTTTCTGTAAAAAATTACTAATCCATGAAATGATCTTACTTCAGTGACATTTTCACGTGTAGGCCAATTCAATATGGCTTCAACCTTTTCTAGATCCATCTTTAAACCATCAGCTAAAATAACAAATCCCAAATACACAAGCTCTTCTTTCATGAAGGAACATTTCTTTCAATTTATTAGCAACTTTTCCTCTTTCAATCTCTGTAACACTTTCCTTATATGCATCAAATTATCTTCTCTAGTCTTACTGAATATCATAATATATTCCAAATATACAATCACACATTTATTCAATAATTTCTTCAGAACTTCATTCATTAGTCTCATAAATGTATGTGGTGCATTAGTTAAACCAAAGGGCATAACCAACCACTCATACAAACCTTCCTTTATCTTGAAAGAAGTCTTCCATTCATCTCCTTCTCTGATTCCAATCTAATGATATCCACCTTTTTAAATCAATTTTGGTAAAATATCTTTCTCTACTCAAACAATTCATCATGTCATCCATTCTCTGTATAGGAAACCTATACTTTATGTGATATTTTTAATTGCTTTGGAATCAGTGCACATTCTCCATTCTCCATTCTTCTTAGGTTCCAACACAACAAGTACTACACACATACTCAAACTTTCTCAAATAGAGCATTTGTTCAATAATGATCTTGTCGGTTAAGCTCTTCATTCTTGGTCAGTGTTAACCGATGTGGTGCTTTTTTTGGCAAACTAGCTCCAAGAATCAAATCCATACAGTGACTGATATCTCATTGGTAGAAAACCATCAGGTAAATTATCTAAAATTATCTCCTTGTACTCAGTGAGTAACTTCCCAACTTGTGCAGGAATGTCATCTTTTATATTCTTACTCGGTTTGTTAGGAATCAAATCATAACAGATATCATTCCTTTTCAAATCCTTAACAAACTGTCTACCTTGTATCAAATAAAACTTCATAGATGTACATATCTCACCAATAGATTCTTCATCCAAAGGTAACACAACTTGCTTCTTACCATTAACCCAAATAGACTATTTATTCAATCTTCCATCATGTATAGAATGTCTATCATATTTCCAAGCTCTACCCAACAAAACATGACAACAATATATAGGCATAATATCACACAACACCTTATCATTATACTTTCCAATTATTAGATTCAAAAAACATTGCTCACTCATTATCAATGTATGATCATCCTTAATCCATGAAATCTGATAGGGGTTTGGATGTTTCATCCTCTCCAACTGTAAAGTTGCAACCATTTCCTCAAATTCCATATTCTTTGAGCCTCCACTATCAACATTCACTTTCCAAACTTTGTCTACAACTCTACATCTGGTCTTGAACAAACTTTTTCTAATTGGATCTTGCTTATCCTTCTCACTCCATAGTATCCTTTGGATCATGAAATTTCCTTTCTTCTTAGCTTCATTTGGTGACTCCTCTTGCACCAATGTATTTCTTCTACTACTACCTTTATTTCTTGCATGTGTATGTTCAAAATATTTATGTCCTTCTTCACCACAATTGTAACACGTAACTTGGAATCCTTTTATGCTATAACCACCTCTTGAGTAATTACCTCTTCCTCGGTATGAATTTCCACCTTTTCATTCAGTCTTTCCTTTGTCTTGAGATGTGTCTGAATTCAACTTATCTGGTTTAGATCTACTGGTTTCACCATGAGATCTTCATCTTCCTCTAGGGAATCTACCTCCTCTACCTCTTTGTCTTTGTTCATATCTTTTGTTCAACTTTTCCTCATCTTTTAGGGAAAATTGGTATGCCTCCTCAACGCCTTCAATCTTGACCAAACTGATTTCATCTTGTATGGAAATTCTCAAGCCATTCAGGTATCTTGCAACTCTCTCCACTTCATCCTCAACATGACCAGATCTGATGTCCAATCTATAGAATTCTTCAGTATAGTCTTTTACTGTAGACACCTAAAACTGGCTCATTGCATATACCCTATTTTTAACATGTCTTCTATATTATGTGTTTTATCTTTACCATTCACTAATATTGTTTCATTCCTCCATTTCATCAATTGCTAAAATTTCTCTCATTTTGACCAAGTTAATCATCTTCCTAAATTAGTCCAACCAAGTCCTAATCTTCCTAAATCAATCCAAGATCATTCCAAACTCATTTGATTCCAAACTCATATCAATTTCTTACCAATCTCTTTCAATCAATCCTCTGGCATTGTCAAAGTTCATCGATGCCTCACTATCACTTTAACATTTTAGGAGCATTGTCCAAGTTCATCGATGTCTCCCTATATTTATTATCCTTTGGCGTCATCCAAGTTCATTGATGCCATTATATCATTTCTAATCATTATGGTGAGAGCATTGTCAAAGCTCATCGATGCCTCATGATTTACAAAACTATTCTAGAAACCTCAAAATTGATCCTAATTCTTATCAATATCATAAAATTCATTTCAATTTGACATTAACACCTTCAATTCGATCAATAATTCACTAATTTCCCTCTTGGGATGAATAACCCATAGTTTATCCCTATTTCCTAATTGATTAAATAAAGTAACTTTATTTATTCCCTTTTCCCTAAGTCTCAACAATTAATTAATTTTTATTAATTAATTAGCTAATTTCAATTTATGAGATTTTCATAATTTCATAGATCTAATTATTGATTTTGTAAGGAATATTGAGAATATTGAGTTATTAATTGATTTAATGATTCCTAATCTTACCTAATTTTCATATCCCTTAATTGAGTATTCTCATCACTATTAAGGTACTTCATGAATATCCTCAATATATCCTTATTTGATCTCCCCCATATCATAATTCCTAACATCCTACCAACCAAAATCTACATTTATGCATTGATTTTGTGCAATCTCACCAAATTGTTTCTCAATTTCTATAAATTGAGAGGCATTTCTCTCATTCGAGGTTAGATCACTCTCTCCTAGTATTCTCATTTGCAAACTTGGCTTTTGTATCTTTGTGCAATTGTCTTATGTCAAAGAGTAACATCAAATCTGATTATGGAGAAGAAAGGAGGGCATGGGAGCATCATTTGAAGGGAGTTCATAGAGTTTTTATGCTTTATATTTGTGAACTCTTGTTTTGAATAGCTTTCATGATAGATTAGATAGGTTATCATATTATTTAGGGTTTTTGATCTCCTAGATATGCTAATATTCCTTGTTCTGGTCTTACATTTGGTGAACCCAACATGAACATGCTAAAAATATGATAAATTTGTTTGCATGCATGTTTTCTTTTCTTTTTTATTGTTGCATGCAATTTTTCAATGATTTTGTCATATCTGCCAAACGGCTAGGAATTTGTCCATGAAATATTTATTCTAGGCTGGGGATGGTATGAGGAGCCTACAGTCTGAGAATCAGATTTTTATGATTAATTTTGTGTGATTTATTGTGTTTTTATAATTTTTCATAAAATATTAATTTTGGTGCAAATGAATGAATTTTTATAAACAAGTTACATTGATGGAAAGCTCTTTGAAAACTAAATGGGGTGTGTTCTCTGAGTTGTTAATTTTCATGACAAATAATGACCAAAATAAATATATCTTTGAAAACTGGTCTATTTTGAAAAATAGGGTCCCTAGGGCACAAATTAAGGAAACTTTTGAAAATTCTTACATTTTTGGAAAGATAATTGATTTTTAAGAGGGGTTATTTCTTTCCATTTCTAATGTTCTAGTCTAGAGATATATCTAAAAATTAGATCTTTATGACTAGGTAAATAGCATAAAAAAATCAAGGTTCACTTGTTTCAATTTCAATTGATTTGCATGCTTTTATTTTGCATACATGTTTATGTGTTACTAATGATTTGTGCAGAATTATGGCAATCCTGGCATGAAGAATGAATCATTAAAAACTACTAATGGTTTCAAAGAAGGATGTTTGTAGAAGACCTTATTTCATGTGTGTTTTTAGTAGTTAGCAAACACTTCAACTTGGTGCTTTAAAATGAACCATTTCATTCATGTTCTTGAAGTGTCTTTTAGTTTGTAAATCCAAGGATATGTATGCATGTATCATCTCCCCTTTCCTTCATGGACATTGGGTGTAAGATAAATCCATGCAAGTATTTTAGTGTTGCTACCTCCCAAGTGCTTTAGTAGAGCTAGTGAGAGTGGATGCCCAACCGGTAACAGGCTAAAGCCAAGTACATCCAAACTAGGATACAAAATATATCATTGTGACTAATCTCACAATGAACAGGTTTTGAATGTGTTATACCAGGAAGAAGATCTCCCTCTGTACCCTTGTAGTGAGTTAAAACCTACAGAATGTAACTTTTATAGGCTGGGAGGCCTCCATAATAGAGCTAATCTACCACATGTATAACCACCCAAATGGATGCCCTTACTAAACACCATGTCATACTAGAAAAAAAACTTCTATATGTTGGTGTGGAAGGTCGAAGACCAACTAAGATGCCCCACACTTTCACGGCTATTGGTTGAGACAACAATCCCTTGGGACATGAAGCTTGGAATGCCTGAGAAGTGAGTGCACTATAAGGAGGAGCCTGTGCCTCCAAGATTATAGGTTGTTTTCTATTAGTAAGTGCAAATGAACTTTGGTTCAAGTGGGGATTCAATAGATATTGTCCTTGCTATCCTTAGGAAGTGGTGTGTTTTCTCATTTTTACAATAGCCATTCTAAATGATGTGTCTTGTGTGAGTGTTCAAACTTTAATAAAAATAGCAACATCTTAAAAACACTCTCCTAAAGAACACTTTTTCCAAATCAATCTTCAATAACAATCAAATGGTCACAACAAACCTTGTCTTTGACTAAACATATGGAACCTTGAACTTTTCACTTGGAACCTCTTGGCATGCTTGATAGCCTTCATATTGCATATTCATGACCTAATCTCTTTGAATTTGCATATAAAAATTCCCTTGCATTATAGACCTAATTTCAATCCTCATTATAGTCCCTTTTTCATAATTCCTAATTATAGTCTTCTTGCATACATAGCTCATTTTAGCTCCTCTTTAAAAAACTTTACAAACAATCCTAGAAAGTATCCAAATCATAGAGCATTTCTTTATGCTGTTGAAAATAGGATCTTGACTTGGTCCCCTTTTGTCCTAAAAATTTCAAACCCCCACTTATCAATTGGTCATATTCCACCTTTGTCATGATGGATTTGACCTAATCCTTTTTATCAAACTTGTCCCTTGTCCCTCAATCCTTTTTTTGAAGTCAAGATTCTTATTCAACCTCATGAGTTTATTCTCTTAGGTTTGTTTCCTTTCCAAATATTTATTGTCAAAGTCCAAAAAACCAAAAACATAGTTGCATAAACCTTAGGTTTCATTTTTCATAAGCTCCTTCCATTTCCAAATTTGCATTTCTGAAAATTCTAAAATTCCAAAAAAATCTTGCATTTGCATATAGTCATCATGTCAATCTTCACTAGGTTCCAAGCATCCAAAAGGAAACAAGAAACTTATCAACCCATGTTTCCATCACAAGGAAACTCACAATTTCCTTTTGATCAAAGAAAAGATATATCTTTGCAACAACAAGCTTTCGAGCCAAGGAAAATGACATCAATGCAACCAAACAATCAATTGCATCAAGTCCATGCAAACATTATTCAAAAGTTGCAAGACAAATTAGATAAAGAAAAGAAAATATTGGTAGAGAGTGTAGAAAATATGATAAAGAGTAGAAAGGAGATGGCCAAACTCATTGGATGTCCAAGTGAATCTTTTGGTGAAATTGACACACAATCTCTCATTGAGAAATCAAATATACCAAAACTCATTTCACAACTATATGAGGCAAATGAATAATTTAACAAAGCTCAATTCAATCATGTGCAAAAGCCAAATTTTTTCAATCAATTTCTAGATCATGCTCAATTCAATCAAGTTTCAAATCAGTCTCTGTGTGCTCAAATTTCAAATAAATCATTCAACCAAGTTACAAATCAAATCTTTCAACCTGAGTGTGGCATAATTCAAATGGGGCCACTACCAAATTACAAACCAATCTTCATTCCAATACAATCAAGTGATCTTCTAACAATTTCACAACCTCTTGTGCCAATCATGCAAAGAAGAGAATCAATACCAAGATCACAAAAAATAACATTGCTTGAGGAACCTTTTGTGTCCTTCAATTCACCACTAATGTCTTATCAAATAAAGGAAAATTGAAAGGTGACATCTTTTGAACATCAACCAAGCATAATAAATAATAAACCTTTTGCTGAACATGTTCATTCCAAAAATTCTTTCCAACATGTAAATACTGATGAGGTATCACAAACAAGACCCATCAAGTAGTGCAAGTTCAAATCCAAAATGTTAAAGAATTTGTTTCAAAAATTAGATCAAACAAATAATTTACCCATGTCTAGGAATGGATCACCCCAAAACAATCACATGGATGGTATCCCTATTTCCATTCAATACATTGACCTTCAAGAAACATCTGTGTTTCCTTCCACCCCTTCATCCCCACTTTCCTCCCAGGAGAAATTTCCTCCTTCCCCATCAAGTGATTCTTCCAACAATGCAACCTTCTAATGGCTATCCATGAGAGACATCCAAGATATTCCTATGCATAGCCCAAGTTCCTTTGAACCAATTCCACCATTTCCTCCCATTTCAATCAAGCCTATTCACAAGATTCCTATCCAAATTCCATCTTCCTCATATCAAAATGTTGAACCCTTTCAAGAACCCCCCTTGCATGTCCAAAGTCATATCCCATGTCAAGAGGATGATAAAAAGAATGAATAAAAATGTCTAAAAACATATCAAGATCAAGACCCCTTCAATGACCAATTCTATCCAAGTGTTGACCAAGATCCCATTTCCCTTGAGCCTCATGATGATCCCACTATCTTTATCCCCCCAATCCAAAATGATCATTTTCTGCCTCAAGAGAAAAATATCCTTCCAAGTCCCATTGACCTCCCTCTTCCCAAGAAATATCATGATCTCCCTTCCATATCTTCCCAAGATCCCTTTCCAAGCCAATATCAAGGTGTCCCTTCACCTTCATGTTTTCCTCAAGATCACATCATCCCTTCAGATCCCCCACAAGATCCTATCATACCAGATGATCATGTCACTGCTCATACTCCATTGTAGGATCCTATTGTTCCTTGTAACCCCCCTTGTGATTAAATCACATCTATGCAAGTTGTTCATGAACCCCTTACACTTAAAATGGGTTCCCTTAGTTCTATTAGGTCTATTCTACCTCATGGTCCTACAAGTCCTTCCTTATCATTCAAACCTCATAATAATGGACTCATGTCTTGTAGAAAGTATCATACTGGTCAAAGAAAGCAATATAAAAGCAAAGGGTTAGACCTCCATGCAAAAGGTATATTGAAACCCTTATGTTTCCAATAAAATTCAAATGGCCATGGTATTAATAACAAATCTACATCTCAAGGTGTTGGTATCCCTTCAAAATCCAAGTCCAGACGTATACGTCCCCTTTCAACCCTTCCATCCATCTTAGGTCCATATGTTCCTCCCTCCACTAGCTTGCAATCCCCTTAACCTTTCCCAAATACAAGTAAGAAAAGGCACACATCTTGGAGAACCTTCCATCCATCCAAAATGCCTCCATACAATTCCTATCCATCCATTAATTTCATTCTCTTTCGAAGCAATTTGTATACCAAACATAAAGTCTACAAGTCTAGAAATCCACATGCTATCAAGAATCAACATGTCCAATATAATTGACATGCACAAAAAAAGAAAAATGTGATCCTAAAAGAAAATTTCAAAAGGCCACAAATGCCCATTGAGAAAAAAACAAAGCCAAAAGCCATATGGGTTCCAAAATCCATTGTGTAAGCATTATATTCAAAGGACCTACAAAATAATGAAAAATAAAAAAGGATGTGGATTCCCAAGAAGCTCCTTGAAGCACATAGTCCCAAAGAAAATTCCAAATTGGCATCCAAAATTTCTATCCCTCCATCTAAATGTCTTCCATCTTTCGAATCCATTTGGGGTCCTTGTGTCACAAAATCCATATCCATTCCTTCATTAATCCTTCAAAATCCAAAATCTCATTTTCCTCTTGTTAGTAATAACTGAGAGGGGGGGGGGGGGGGGGGGTGAATTAGTGGCCTCAAAATTTATCCTTTAAACTTTAATCCACCAATCAATACACCTCAGATTATTAACTCCCTACAAGATGTGTTTCTTGAAATACTTGAAATAATTAACTGTCTGTTGGTTTACCTTGTGTGTCCTTATTCTCCTTTATTATCGATAAGCAATAAAACTTATTTACCGATACTTATTAAATATGTAGAGTATACCAATCAATCCAAAAAAGCATATGTGAAATGTAAAACAATAAAGTAATAAACCATACACACATAACATATGGATTTTAACATGGAAACCCTGTTAAGGGAAAAAACCACTGGGACCAGTACCCCAAATTTTCACTCTTCTAAAGTGAGCCATGTTAGGAGCCAACCCTGTTAAAGGTTACAAACACATTGTTAAGTGAGATCTTGTTAGAGGATTTTGTACATATAGGTTGTCACTTAGTATCTGGAATCTATTTTTCTACCATCCTTGAATCAGCCTCCTTCTTAGACTGTCAATATGCTTTAGGAAAATCTTGCTACCATCCTTGAATCAACATTCTTCTTAGGCTGTCAATAGGATTTATGAAAATTCAATGCTAATTTCATGAATCAACCTTTTTGACAATCTGTTAGGATATACCTCAATTATAGAAGAATGTTAAGTCCTACTCTGTTAAGAGACTTGATGCTTCAATGGTTAAACTAAAACACTATGACCTGTTTCTAATGCAACTTTGAATTGCAGATTTTCAGATTTATTTAAGTACAATACCTCTCTGATAATTGTATCAATTCAATCCCTTTTGTTCCATTATTTCTTCTCTATGATGCTGTTCTTCACTGTTCATTGGTGTCTACAGAATTCTTTAGCTCTCCCTCAGCCTGATTGATCAGGACTGTATGAAGTTTATCCTTCACCAGTTTCTCTTTAGCATCCTCTTTCTATTCACTCCTCTTCTATGTATCTGATGGCTTATAGAAATGAATTATGCTTGTCTCTTATATAGACATGATATTCCTTAATTCTTGATTCTTTATTCTTGATTCTTGGGGTGAAAAACAATACAGCTAATTTGATTTATGGCTTTAACTCTTGATTTATCTCGTAGTTATCTTCTTGCCAACTGTATAAATCTTCTCTAAATCAATTACTTAACTGTGGTCGAATAAAACAAATAAAACAACCAGTTAAGTCTATCCTTAAGCTCTACCAGGCAGATATTTTGTCATTTTCTGAACTCTCTATTTTTTTGGTCAATTCTCCAATTCATCATTGGTGACAACTGCCAGTTCCGTCAGTGTAACTCCAGTTAGCTTTGGGATCTCTGTCCATCGGGAAACTCTATTTTCAGTTCGTCAGGCATCCTATGATTCTGCTTCGTCGGGCAACACTATCTTCTACTCATCGGGTATCACTATGACCTTTTTCTCTATCTTTATTGATGGTGTCTAGTCCGTCAGTGTTGTCTATCACTTAATGAATACTTGACTTTTATGCATTGCTAAAAGAATAATCATTGTTCCATTGATTCTTTGAAGTATTTGGCATTATGTACATGACCATATAGATGATATCAAGTTGACATCAATGACAACACAAACCATTAACTAATTTAATGTTTTGCATCATCTTCAACTTAACATTATCAAACATTCAATCAGTTACAAGTCATCAATCTCTCCCTTTGGCATTGATGACAACATACTATATTATGACACTATACTATTTCTAATACAATATGAAATATAATTGTTGAGATTCATCAAATTACCAAACAGTTTGTTTTGATAACTGATAGAAATGTCTGACCGCTGGTAAGCTCTTTGTTAGCTTAGATTTGATTCTTGCAGCTTTGTGTGTTTCTTCTTCTGATGTGTTGTGTTCTCTTTTTGTGTCAATTTCTCTCTTTTGACTATTCTTCTTCTTTGTTGTCTCTATCTTTTTCCAGTAAATCTCCCTTTGTATATGATTTCTTCATACAAATTCTCTCCCTGTGGATATGATCTCTCCCTGTTCGGAGTAATATGATAATGAATAGTTTCTGATGATAATATGGAACATTCTCTCCCGTTGACAACAATGCCAAACAAATATTTTACAAATATCTGACATTCATGTCAAACAATTATTTTCTTCTATCCATAATATATTCCTTGAATTTCCCTTATCCATTATCAATACAACAATATGCTCTGGTGCTCATTTCTGATATATACCTTCCTATATATAGATGTAGCTTTTGAAGTTAATCTTTTTCTTGCATCAATCAAGAATGATATTCTGATAATATATGGCCGATGCAGCCTTCATTCCTTTACTGACTGGTAGACATGGGTTTGACCCCTAATATCTTTCTCATGTACTCAAATGAATCCTTGGGTAGTGGCTTGGTGATAGATATCAGCTAATTGTTCTTTTGATTGCACATATTCAAGTATCACCTCTTTTTCTTAAACTTTTTCTCTTAAATAATGATACTTGATGGCAATGTGTTTATTCTTTGCATGCATGACTGGATTCTTGGAAATGTTTATTGCACTGGTGTTATCACAATAGATAATCATTGGTTATGACATCTTCATATGCATACCTTCCAACAACTATTTGATCCATGCAATATATGAGCAGTTTGCAACAGCAGCAACATATTCTGCTTCTACAGTAGACTGAGAGATGCATCCTTGCTTCTTGCTATTCCATGTGACAAGTTTGTCACCTATAAAGAATGCTCCTCCAGTTGTGCTCTTTTGGTCATCAAGATTTCCACCCCAATCAGCGTCGGTAAAAAATTTTAGTTCAAATTTTCCTTCTCTTCTATACCATAAGCCAAATTCCTTAGTATTCTTCAAATATCTTAATATTCTCTTCACAATAGTCATATGTGATTCCCTGGACTTAGCAAAAAATTAGGCAACAATTCCTACTGCATGTCCAATATCTATTCTAGTGTGTACAACATACATGATTTTTCCTATCATTGATCTATACAAAGTCTAATTTACCTCTGTTGTCTTGTCTTCCTTTGTTAATTTGCATCCAATAGCCATCGGTGTTCCAACAGGTTTGGAATCTTCCATCTTGAATATTTTCAGGACCTTTTTAATGTATTTGGACTGTGTAATTCAAAAATACCTTCACTTTGTTGAATGATCTGTAGACCAAGAAAGAACTTGATCTTTCCAAACATAGACATCTCAAACTCTTTTCTCATTTCATAAGCAAATGACTTTCATAGCATGTCACTGGCTCCAGATATGATGTCATCAACAAATATTTCAGCAATCAAAATGTTAGCATTAGTATCTTCTTTCAAATAAAGATTACTGTTTTGACTAGTCTTTATGAATCCAATACTCATTAGATAGGAATGGAGTCATTCATACTAGGCTTTGGGAGATTTTTTTAATACATACAAGGATTTTTGAAGTCTACATACCATGTTCCTCTTGTCTGGATCCTCAAACCCTTTTGGTTGTTCAATGTAAACCTCTTCTTCAAGTATTCCATTTAGAAATTCTGACTTGACATTCATTTGATATAATTTGACTTCTTTATGTGCAGCATAAGCAAGTAGTATTCTTACTCCTTCTAGCCTAGCAATGGGTGCAAAAGTTTCTCCATAGTCTATACCTTCCTCTTGTGCATACCCCTTGCATACAAGTCTTGTTTTGTTCCTTGTCACTTCTCCATTCTTGTTCAACTTATTCCTAAATATCCATTTAGTACTGATGACATTCTTGTCATCTAGTCTTGGCACAAGTGACCATATTTTTTTCTTCTCAATCTATTCAATCTCATCATTCATAGCACTTATCCATTCTTCATTATCTAGTGCAACATTGATAGATTTTGGCTCAAACTCACAAATTAAGCAATTCGTGTTTAAGGATTTACTTCTTGCTCTTATACCAGCTTTCTTATCTCCTATGATCCGGTCCTCTAAATGGTTCCTTCTTACATATCTTGCAAGTACAGGTACAACTCTTTGTGTATTAGCTTGATCTTCATTACCTTGCACATTATTTTGATCATCATCCTAACCGTCGGTAACAACATTCTGACCATTGATTTCAACATTTTGTTGTTCTAGATTTAAGCATCGTTGCTCAGGGAGAGTTATGGGTTCTTCACAATATACAAACTTGTTGTAGTCTTCTAGTTCTTTTGTGCTTTCTAGCTCATTCTTTTTTGCAAATTCATCAATCTTTACATTCGCACTTTCAACTATTTTGTTAGAAGCCTTGATTAGACATTTAAAATATTTTATTTTGGTAGAATACCCCAAAAAAATACCTTCATCACTTTTGGCGTCAAGCTTTCCATCTCTATCATCCTTTAAGACATAACATTGACTACCAAATATTTTGAAGTAACTTACATTGGGTGTTTTACCATACCATAACTCATAAGGAGTCTTCTTTGTGTCCTTCTTCAATTGTACTCTTTTATGTGTATAAATAGCAATGATAACAACTTTCCTCCAGAAGATCTAGGTGATTTCCTTCTCTATCATCAGTATTCTTGCACAATCAACTATTGATCTGTTTCTTCTCTCAACAATCCCATTTTTCCGTGGTGTTCTTGGTGCAGAAACCTATCCTTTTATACCATGCTCATTACATAAATTAGTGAATTTATCTGATATAAATTTGCCTCCTCTATCTGATCTTAAACATTTTAGATCCTTATCACTTTGTTTTTCTACCATAGCCTTATACCATTTAAACATCTTGAATGCTTCAGATCTTTCTTGTAGAAACATGATTGTCATCATTCTAGAGTAATCATCAATAAAGAGAATAAAATATCTATCTCCATAAAAAATATTTGTCCTCATAAGTCCACATAAATCAGTATGGACTAATTCTAGAATATCATCAGATGTATGGGTTTTACTTTTGAAACTAGACTTTGTCATTTTACCTTTTTGACAATTTTTGCACATGATGTTGT
>MU223136.1:3643007-3666330 GCA_018584345.1 Thuja plicata | reverse complement strand
AATTAATAAAAGAATTAATTATTAATGCACCTAAGAGAAAGCTTAAGCACTAAAGAGTAATAACTTAATTAATTAAATCAACATGATTTAATTAATAAGCAAACTAATGATTACTCTAACAATGTGTGCAGTTTCTGCATACCTTTCATCTTCATCTGAATCATTCTTCACAGCTACAAATACCATCTCAATGTCATCATTAGGTTTGGTGTCAGTATCTTCATCTTTGCAAGCAGCTAGGTATCTAGCCTTCTTGTATTTATCCTTGTAGTCTTGGGTATTCTTTCTTTCTGATCCTTGGTAACCTCTATAATCTTTGTTATCACCTCTATCAGACTTCTTCTCAAAAGATCTATCATCTTTTCTTCTGTTAGGACATCTTGCAGCAAAGTTTCCAATTTCTTTACAATTAAAACATACATGTGGTAACTTGCCTTTGTATTTACCTTTGCCTCTCTATATTCTTCTGTCCATAAGTGCTTCTATTTCATCTAGATCTTCTTCTTCACTTTCACTTTCACTGTCCCTTCTAGATGAGCATCTATATTTGCTTATTTTCATAGAACTCTTAAATGCAGACTCTAAACATGGTAAGACACTGTTGTCAAAGTTATTCATCTCAAATGAAATCAGTCTACCAATTAGGCTATCAAGAGTAATTGTATTGTTTTCTACTGCTCTCATTTCTTTAATAGTAGAAACTCTAATAGCATATATATGCAATAAGGTTCTTAATATTTTACTTAGCACTGTCTCCTCTTCAAGTGTACCTCCAACACCTCGTATAGAATTAACTACTTCTTTTATTCTTGTGTTGTACTGTTTGATGTTTTCACCTTCTTTCATTTTGAGATCATAAAACTTTCCTCTAAGGCTTTCTACCTTGGCTCTCAGAACATTTGTATCACCTCCATGTACAAGCTTCAGTTTGTCCCACATTTTCTTTGCAGTTGTTCAATCCTTGACATCTTCAAATTTAGCACCAGAGAGTGAGGAGGAAATCTCTATAACCATGCAGTTATACTCATGCTTCACTCTCAATTGATCTACTATTAATGGTCCTTTAAGTAACACATATTTAGTATCTAAGTATTGAGTGACATCATTACCAATACCTGATAAGTGGAGTCTTATCCTGCTTTGCCATAAAGCAAAGTTGTCTTTATTCAACTTGCGCACATCTCATCTATTCATCTTGTGATCTTTGCTTAGGTCTTGAAACCTTCCTTCTAAGCACACAAGCTTTGATACCAATTGTTAGTAACAAATGAGAGGGGGGGTGAATCAGTGGCCTCAAAATTTATCCTTTAAACTTTAATCCACAAATCAATACACCTCAGATTATTAAGCCCATACAAGATGCATGGCTTGAAATACTTGAAATAATTAACTGTCTATCGGTTTACCTTTTCTGTCCTTATTCTCCTTGATTACCAATAAGAAGTAAAACTTATTTACCGATACTCAGTAAATATGTAGAGTATACTAATCAATCCATAAATGCATATGTGAAATGTAAAACAATAAAGTAATAAACCATACACACATAACACATGGATTTTAATGTGGAAACCCTGTTAAGGGAAAAAACCACTGGGATAGGTACCCCAAATTTTCACTCTTCTCAAGTGATCCCTATTAGGAGCCAACCCTATTAAAGGTTAAAAACACACTGTTAAGTGTGACCTGGTTAGAGGATTTTGTACATATAGGTTGTCACTCAGTATCTGGCATCTATTTTTCAACCATCCTTGAATCAGCCTCCTTCTGAGACTATCAATATTCTTTAGGAAAAATTTTGTAATCGGGAAAACCAAATTAGGTCTAAAACCTAGTGGGAATTAGCATGCACAAATAACTGTACTAGTTTATTATGATCCTTGTTCGAAGATCTTGCAACCCTGTTAGGAGTTTATCTTTACAATGCAATTAGTAAATAGACCTGGTCAAAGGTCAGACCCTGTTAGGAGTTATTAAAAATAACCCTGTTAGGGGTGAGGACACACTTTTCAAGAGCTCACTACTCAAATGGTGAAGTCTACAACCTTCTGTAAGGAAGATATACACTATATCTAAAAATGAACTATTTGAGTAAACATGTTGTCTTGATCAGTTACAGTGAATTGTAATCTTCTTCTGATTCTTCACATAGATCTTCAACTGATGAATAATGTGGTTTTTACTGTCCTACTTTCTTATCTGCTCTGTCTCTTTCTTTTTTCATTCATTCACACTTTGCAATCACAACTGAGCTACTATATGTATCTTTCCCAAGGATAAGGTCATGACAGCTATAGGTAAAACTTCAACAACTTCCTTGTCAACTTAACTAAGCATGCAATCACAATTAGGACTGCACAACTTAAAATGAATAGACACATCGCTTCACATAGTTGGCTCTATCAAATTAAATCAAACATCATGCTTCTATTCAAATGCATTTAGTGCCTTTGGATATTCATCATTAACTCATAACTAAACATGAATACAAAAATAAATATCTCAAAGATAGGCACAACTCAAGAAATAATAAAAATATGTTATCTCTTAACATATAATCTCTAGAAACTGTAACTGCCAAAATAGATTATCATAACTCAACTGCAACTGCATAACTGAATCTGCGTGTATGAGCATTGCATCTAGAACATGTCTACAACATAGATGTAAATGCACAAGGATCCAAAATATATCTACTGATAATTGCTTACAGGACATTTTTGTATATTATATGTTGTCATAAATGAAAAATATACTATCAACTTTTTGTACAGAAGCAAATCTCCAACACAATCAACTTGCAACCTCCATTGTTGTTGCGCTGCTTAGTCACCCTAGCTAGAATAGCTAGTACTCACCTAGGGTATGATTGTTTTCAAGCTTCCCACACACACACACACACACACAAGCCATATGTAAAAATTATATACAAGGTTCTAATGGATTTGAAGTGGTCATGGAGTTTGAACCACGAGAACACCAAAGAAAGTCATTCTTTACATGACTAGACCAAAACTGGCCAGTGAACTTTAAAAATGCAATAATTTAAACAAAACCAAACCAGAAAATAAAATATACTAAAATAATGCCACATGGATCTTAGGAATTATATTTTTGACACTATCCATGCTTTCATTTAATCCATTCAATCCAATAAAGTGATGGATGATGGTTCTGTAACTTAATTACACTGTAAATTATTCCTTCTCAAACACCAGTCCATATAATGTCCAATCTAACTATCATATTAGTGTTTAAATCATCTTATATAATCCTATCCCACCCTTTTGGACCCTCTAGTAAGGATTTGGCACCATAAGAGCCGATTCCTAAAATCTAGGAAATGTTGTCATGACAACTTTTAAAAGTTGTCATGACAACTTTGAGAACTTTTGTCAAAATGACAATTTTTCCACTTTGAGGGTCCTAATTGGTTCCAAACCTTACCAATTGACCCCAAATGACTTAATAACATTAAAAACTTAAAAATATTCCCACTTTGGGACTTTGGTCAACCCTTTGACTTTTGAGTTGACCTCTATGTTCTAGACCCCTAGAATCAAGTAGACTCAACAACATACAAACCCTAATCTTTCCTAACTCTAATCATAACTAAAAAAAAAATAGGGACCTTATATATTAGTCCTTATTCATGGATAGTTGGCGAAACCAACCTAGAAGAAAAAATGTCTCAAGATCTTACTAAAGACCTTAGGGTGCTCCTGCACCATCCTCCCCCTACAAAAAGAAAGTTAAGGTACATGTGGTCTCAGCAACTCCTTAGTGATTCCATGCTTCTTGAAGTCACTCTCAGCTATCCAAGTGGCTTCTAACTCTATTTTCTATGTCCACTTCAGTAGATGCTCCATATAGACTTTGTGTCTTTTCTTCTTCTTCACCCTTGAATCCAATATCTTTTCCACTTGTGGCTTGATTTGTTCCAAAGTCTTGAACTCTCCCATATCCTTATGCACCTCTGTACTGTACTACAACTCACCCATATCTGGCCCCTTATACTTGATCAACTCTTTCACATTGAAGATCGGAGAAATTGACATCTCCTTGGGCAACTCCACCTTATCAGCACTAGGCCCATACTTAGCCAATATCTTGCAAGGTCCAATTATTTTTGTCTGCAAATTACTAGGTATCCCCTTTTGTAGTCTTGCCTTATTTAGGAACACCATTACTAACTCTCCCACTTCAAATTGCAAATCTCTTCTTCCCTGATCTTTTTTTTTTCCTTCAACTTTTGATTGGCCTACATTAAGGTCTTTTGCACTTGTTCATGAACTTCCTTCATTGATTGTGCAAAATCATCAGCATGCCCACTAACTCCCTAATATCCTTTGAGGTCTCTAAGCTCCATCACAACCCTTGTATTTTCCCCATACATAATATCCAATGATATTTTTCCTATAGTCCTATTTGTGCTATCATTATAGGCAAATTGTGCCTGTGGAATAACTTGCTCCCAACCTTGTCTATATTCCTTTGTCAGACATCTAAGAAAGTTCCCAATAACTCTATTGATTACTTCACTCTTCCCATCCATTTAAGGATGATAGGAAGATCCGTGAGATAATTTTGTGCCTAGTCTCTTCCATAGGATCTTCCAAAAGTGACCCATGAACTTTACATCCCTATCTGCAACAATGCTCATTGGTAGGCCATCAATCCTCACTATTTCTTTAAATAACAAGTAGGCAATATGGTTGGCATGATGTATTTTTTTGCATGGTATGAAGTGGCTCATTTTACTAAACCTGTCTACCACTAAAAACATACTGTCTAAACCAGTTGGAGTCCTAGGTAACCCCACTATGAAGTCCATACTTATGCACTCCCAAGGTCTACTTGGGATGGGTAATGGCTGGTAAATTCCTAAATTTGATGAAGTTCCTTTAGCCTTCTGACATATGCCACACTGCTCCACATATCTTCTCACTTCCTTCTACATTTTTTCCAACCAATAGAACCTTTATACTAATTCCAATGTCTTATTTAGTCCAAAATGTCCACTTAGACTCCTAATATGTTTCTCTTGAATGAGGTTCTCCCTCATAGAGTCTTTTGGAACACAAAGTTGATTTCCTTTGAAAAGTAACCCATTCAACAATGTATACTCTGCAAACTCACTATGGAAATGGTTCTCAAAATATTTGCACACTTTGTAAATCTCTATGAAATCTAAATCTCCGTCATATAGGTCCTTAAAACCTTCAACTCCTATACTTTGCAATTGAATTTCTTAGATGGTAAGTAGTGTCCTACTAAGGGCATTTGTAACTTTGTTTTTCACCCCCTTCTTATGTTTTATAGTGAAGGTATATGTCTGTAGGAACTCCATCCACTTTACATGCCTCAAGATAAGCTTGTCTTGAGTGTTTATGTAACTCAATGCTTGGTTATCTGTAAAGACAAAAAACTCTTTAGGAAATAGATAATTCCTCCACTTCTTAAAGGGTTGCATAAGAGAATATAGCTCCAAGTCATAGGAAGAGTACCTAGACTTAGCCTCATTTAGTCTTTCACTGAAAAAGGCCATAGGCCTACCTTCTTGGCTTAAAAAAACTCCTACTGCAATGCTTCTTGCGTCACACTCAACAATGAATGGTTTTTCAAAACTAGGTAACAACAATATAGGATTCATAGCCACTTCCTTCTTCAACCTCTCAAACCCCTCATTAGTTTCCTTGGTCCACACAAACTTTGTTTTTAATCCTCCTTTAATAGTTTCTAGGACTGGAGCACAAATCGCACTGAATCTCCTAATGAGCTTCCTATAGAATTGTGCTAACCCATGGAAGCTCCTAACTTCTATCCATGTCTTAGTGGTAGACCAATTCAATATAGTCTCTACTTTCTCTTTATCCATTTTCAAGTCACCCTTGGAAACTACAAAACCAAGGTAGACTAAATCTTCCTTCATTAACTCACTCTTCTCAAGGTGTATGGTGAGTTTCTCATCCTTCAACTTCTTCAACACTAACTCAAAGTGTTTCATATGATCCTCTTTGGTTTTACTGAATATGAGGATGTCATCTAAATAGACAACTACAAAAACCCTTATATAGTCCTTCAAGACTTCATTCATCACCCTCATAAAGGTGCTTGGTGCATTGGTAAGCTCAAAGGGAATAACTAACCATTCATATAACCCCTATGTAGTCTTAAATGTAGAATTCCACTCATCACCCTCTTTCAACCTAATTTGATAGTACCCACTCTTTAAATCAATTTTAGAGAAGTACTTAGCACCCCCAAGAAATCCATCAAGTCTTCTATTCTAGGAATTGGAAATATATACCTGATAGTTATCCTATTTATTGCCCTAGAATCAGTACACATCCTCCACTTACCTCCCTTCTTAGGAGCCAACACCACTAGGATAGCACAAGGGTTGATTCTTTTCCTAATCAGTCCTTGATCCAACAACTCTTGCACCTGCATGACTATCTCCTTATTTTTCTCTGGTGTCATCTTGTATGAAACTTTGTTTGGCAAGGATTCTCCTAGTATTAAGTCAATCTAATGACTTATCTCCCTCTTTGATGGTAGTGAAGCTGGTGTATCCTCACAAATTATATCTTTGAACTGATCCAACAATTCTCTCACCTCTTTTGGCATAGGTGCTTGTTTATGAGTCTCCTCCTTGTTTGGCTTTAACAAGATTGCATAGCCAAATTCTTCATCTTTCATATCCCTTAGGAATTCTTTTCCATTCATCAACATGGTGCTAGATTGTGCCTTCTCCACTATGTCCTCTTCTATCAAAGACTTTATATTGAAAGTTACCCCATTTTTCTTGAAGGAGTACTTGTTATCTTTCCCATTATGGACAACTTCTTTGTCATACTTCCATGGTCTGCCAAGCAACAGATGGCAAGAAACCATTGGAAACACATCACATTGTATCCTATCTTAATACTTTCCAATGGAAAATTCTACCTAGACTTGCTCATTCACCAAGATATTTTGACCCTTATTCAACCATGTAACTTCATAGGGACACACATGTGTGATTTTGGTGAGCTTCAACTTCTCTACTACCTCCTCACATATGACATTATCTATTGACCCTAAATCAATGATCACCTTGCACACTTTCCCCAATATCTTTCACTTCACTCTCAAAAGATCCCTCATTTTCTTGTGCTCATCTTTTGTGGGTGTCTTGATTAGGATCCTTCTCAACATAAGGTGTTCTCCTTTATCTGAATCTACACTCACCTCTGATTGTTTAGAGTAATATTCTTCTTAGATATAAGCTATCTTATTCTCCCCTTGTGAGGATGTTGGTTTATCCAGCCACCTATATGCAAGATGCCCCATCTGTCCAAAATTGTAACATTTTATGGAAGAAAAGTGAGAGCTTTTCCCAAAACCTCCTAATCTTCCTCTTCCACTGTTGTAAGATCTTATTCCTTTGCTATTGTATCCACCCCTACTACTTTCTTCTTTCCCTTTCTCTACATATCTGGATTCACTTTGTCCTCTACTATCACTGCCTCTTCCACTGGAACCTCTTCTATGGCCACCTCTATTGTCTCTACCCCTTCCTCTATTTCTAGAACTAGAATCTTGCTTCTTTTTGAGTTTCTCTTCCACTTACAAATCCATTTGAAAACAACTATGAATGGAAGTCAGGGTAAAGAGACTAAGTTCTTCTTGAATGTTCCACCTTAATCCATTAAGGTATCTTGCAACTTTGATGCTCTCTATCTCCTAGATTCTTGATCTAAGACAATTTTTTTGAAATTCCTTGGTATAGGCTGGCACATCTAGGTCTTTTTCCCTAAGGTTTTGTCTCTTCTTATGTAGTTGAATGTCATATTCTTTTGGAAGGTAATTCTCCTTCACCTTTGCAACCATTGTCTTCCATTTTTATATGGGCTTCTTTCCCTCTTTCTCCCTTTCCTCCTACAAGAACTTTCATCATGTGAGTGCTTTCCCTCTTAGCCTTGATTTGGCTATCTTCACCTTTTGTTATTATATAATACCATTACACTCAAAGTGATTCTCCATCCCTTCAAGCCATTCCATAACCATTTTAGTGTCCATCTTACCAGACAATACTAGTATTCCTTCTAGAGCTTTCCCACTCAATGCCTTGAGTGCTTTGAGGAATAGTTCCTCAGGTAGAAGAGCATCAGGCTCTGGTTCTACTTCCTCTTCTACTAGTTTATTTCCTTTATCTATCCCTTCATACATTTCTTCTCTCAAATTTCTGACATTCTCTACCACTTCCTCCATATTGATCTTTATTTCCTCCATTTCCTCTTAAATAAGCCTATTCTTGATATTTTTCTCTGACAAATCCTTGGCCAACTCTTCTTTGGTCACCATGATGTTCTCACCTATGGATTCACTCCACTTTGTCATGCACTAATCCACTCCCAAGCCTTTTCAAAGGCTCTGATACCAATTTTATAGGGAGTTCCTCTCCTGGAGCCTTCTAGCTCTCTCCAAGACCTTCACTTGGTCTTTCTTAGGGTCTCTTTCTCTACCCTAACTAGAGGATTATTTCTTAATCCCCTAATTCTCTAGGAACTTCCCACCAACTTCAAACTCCTCTCTATTCTCTCTTCCATAGCTTTCCTGCATCCATGGCTTCACTAGCCTCCTTCCACCCAATGGGGTAAAATTCTCAAGGACTGATTCCCCAACTCCCCTTAGGTCTAATCCAACCTTTATGGATTCAATTTTGTGAATCCTTCACCCATTTTCCAATAGGGTTCCAAAATCAAGTATGTTAGGCCTTATAGCCTTTTTAGGCCTATTAGCCCTCCTAATCCCTGGAAGTGTGATTTTCCTCCTAAAACCCCTTAACAACCCTAGAAACAAAGTACATATTATTTGTGGTTTTTTTCCAGCTCCCCTTCAAGATTTTCTAGGTCTCTAGTCTCAAATCTGTTCGTACAATGGACTTTTACCAAACCCCTAAAAATAAGGGTTTCTAGGGCATGATGGTTGGTCTGGCTTCTTGATCTTCTTCCACTGATCTAATGAGATACTCTAAACTTCTCCTTTCATCAAAAGGTCTACACCTCATGCCCCTACACTCCACTATCATTGATTGGCACATACTAATCAACTTGCAACCTCCATTGTTGTTGCACTACTTAGTCACCCCAGCCAAAATAGCTAGTACTCGCCTAGGGCCTAATTGTTTTCAAGCCTCCCCTGCACACACACAAACACTCCATAAGACATATGTACAAAGTATATACAGGGATCTAATGGATTGCAAGTGGTCATGGAGTTTGAACCATAGGAACACCAAAGAAAGGCATTCTTTACATGACTGGACCAAAACTGGCCAGTGAACTTACAAAATGCAATAATTTAAACAAAACATAATGAGAAAGTACAATATACTAAACTAATGCCAAATAGATCTTAGGAATTACATTTTAGACACTATCGATGATTTCATTCAATCCATTTGATCCAATAAAGTGATGTATGATGGTTTTGTAACTTAATTACACTGTAAATTGTTCCTTCTCAAACATCAGTCCATACAATCTCCAATCTAACTATCAGATTAGGGTTTAAATCACCTTATATACTCCTATCCCACCTTTTTGGACCCTCTAGTTATGATTTGGGCACCATAGGAGCCGATTCCTAAAATCTAGGAAATGTTGTCATGACAACTTTTAAAAGTTGTCATGACAACTTTGAGAACTTTTGTCAAAATGACAATTTTTCCACTTTGAGGGTCCTAATTGGTTCCAAACCTTATGAATTGACCCCAAATGACTTAATAACATTGAAAACTTAAAAATATTCCCACTTTGGGACTTTGGTCAACCCTTTGACTTTTGAGATGAATTCTAGGTTCTAGACCCCTAGAATCAACTAGACTCAACAACATAAAAACCCTAATATTTCATAACTCTAGTCACAACTCAAAATACACTAGGGAATTTATAGATTAGTCCTTATTCATGGATGGTTGGCCAAATTAACCTACAAGCCAAAATGTCTCAAGATCTTACTAAAGACCTTAGGGTGCTCTTGCACCATATATACCCTATTAAAATAATTGATTAGATCTGCCTATTAAGCTTTCCCAATATACAAATAATTATTTAACTCCTTTCTAAGATACAAAAGGTACCTAAAACAAGTAAGCATCAATTAAAATACATCAGATATAATCCAAGATCCACAATCCATGCTTGAAAGTCGGCCCCAAATAGGTCTCCTCCAAAATACACTCCACAACTGATGTCACCAACAATCACATGACTTGAGATCAACAAAAAACATTCCTTAATATTCCTTCTATCATTTCTTAAGTTTGCATAACCTGAATCATCATTTCCCGTAAGATATCCCCAAAAGACAGAGACTCGCTCTGTCAAGCATCAGTATCACAGTCCAGAAATCAGTCTTCACTAAAACATTTGTAACATCTCCAATATGAAATATTAATATAAGAGATCTTAGAAACAATATCATCACACATCCTTCTTCATATCCTTGTCTTCGTTCATTTCGATTTATTTGTACCTTATCTGTACACTTCTATCAGTCATCATACAATACTAATAACCAGTCTATTCTCTCTATAGAAATATATGTTTGCATCAGTGACACAACATGAATGCCAATAGAAATAGTAGTACCCAATTCTAATATCATCCAACAATCTGCCCCTTTGGTATTGATGGAGACATATTTGAAAATCCATCAACCCAAAAGTACTCTCTCTCAATACAAGCTTCTTAATATCCTCAACACAATTCTCCCTCAAGTAGTACGGATTTTAATATAGAATATCTCCCCTTTGACAATAATAGCAAAGGGTTCTATAAATTTTCTTTATTCTTTTGCAAGGTGTAGCTTTTTCAAATCTTCATGTCTAGCAACCAGGTGCAAAATCAACCAAATGTTCTCTATAGTGTTCCTGCGATAAATACCCTAAGGAGTAGATCCATAAATTAAGTAGAGAAAAATATATAGCTCTGAAAGCCACTGGATTGATGCATTCTTGCCTCAATTAATTATCATAGGGAGGGGCTCTCACCCAAAGCATGCTTCTAAGATACTTAAAAACATATTTTGGCAAAGGTTTTCTGAATATATCTGCTATTTGTTCCTTTATGCTAACATAATCGAGTCTAATCTCTTTCTCTGCTACCTTGTCTCTCAAGAAATGATACTTAATAGAAATATGTTTAGTATTTAAAAGCATAACATGATTCTTTGACATATTCACTATGCTGGTGTTATCACAATGGATAACCACAGGCTCTTCAAAAATTATTCCAATGTCCTCCAGCATTTGTTTCATCCAAACAACTTGTGTATAATTTATAGAAACAACAACATACTCAGATTCAGAAGTAGACTAAGCAATACAATCGTTCTTCTTACTTAGCCATGAAACTATCCTTTTTCCAAGGAAAAATGCTCCACCACTTGTACTCTTTCTATCATCCACACTAACTTCCCAATCATTATCAGTATAAGCCTGTAAAATAAAGTCATATGTTTTTTCATACCATAATTCATACTCTATTGTTCCTTTAAAGTATCTAAAAATTCTTTTCATAGTAGCAAGGTGTGTCTCTTTAGGATCTACTTGATATCTTTCCACAATCCCAACTACATTGGAAATATCTGGTCTAGTGTGACTTTGATATTGTAGACCTACAATCATTGACTTGTACTTTTTCTAAAAAATACTCTTAGTTTCATCATTATTAGTAAGTTTATAACTAGTCACCATGGGTGCTCCAACAAGTTTACAATCTTCCATTCAAAACTTCTTCAATATTTCCTTAAGGTACTTGGTCTGAAATCTAAAAATACCATTCTTATTTTGATTAATTTGAAAACCAAGAAAAAATTTCATCTCACCAATCATTGACATTTCAAATTCATTTTCCATTTATTTAGAGAAATTTTTACTGGTTTTATCATTGCCTCCAAAAATGATATCATCAACAAAAACTTCTATGATTAAGATTACATCTTCACCAATTCTTAAATACAAATTACTATCTACATTACCTTTTCTGAAACAAAGATGAAGTAGATACATTTCTAGTCTTGCATACCATGCTCTTGGTGCTTGTTTCAATCCATACACTGCTTTCTTCAACCTACAAACTATGTCTTCATCTTTTGTCAAAGGAAATCCATCAGGTTTCACTATGTATACTTCTTCTTCCAAATCTCCATTCAAGAATGCAGATTTCATATCCATGTGATATACTTTAAAGTCTTTATGTACAACATAAGAAAGACATAATCTCACAGCTTCCAACCTAGCAACAAGAGAAAATGTTTCTTTAAAGTCTATGCCTTCTTGTTGCGAGTAGCCTTTACAAACTAGTCTAGCCTTATTTCTTACCATTGTTCCTTCCTCATCCATTTTATTTTTGAAACCCCATTTAGTTCATATCATGTTTTTTTTTTTAGGTCCTGGAACCAATTCCAAAGTTTTTTTTTCTTTATCTATTCTAGTTTTTCCTTCATAGCTTTATTCCAAGAATCATCTCTACATGCTCATCAGTAGTTTTTGGGTCAACTTGAGAAATAAAAAAAATTTCATCTCTTACTTTTGATCTTGTCATCATTCCTTTACTTACATTGCCAATGATTTAATTTTCAGGATGGTTCTTCTTAATATACCTTAGAGTCTTAGGATTTTTAGTAAGCTAAATTTTTTCATCTTCAATCTCATCATCAATCTCCAAAGGTTCTATGGGATTATCAGTACCTCTTTTATCTCTGCAATCTGACCATGGTCATACATTCTTTCCTAAATCTAAAACTTTTCATCCATCCTCACATTAGTGCTTTCAATCAACTTCCTCAATCTCAGATTGAAACATTTATAGGATTTTCTCTTAGTAGAATAACCAAGGAAGATACCTTCATCACTTATAGCATCAAACTTCCATGTCTCATCATCTCTTTTGATATAGCTTTACTTCCAAATATTCTGAAATATTCGATAGTAGGAGTATGATCAAAACATAATTCATAAGGAGTCTTACTTGTAACTTCTCTGATCTAAATTTTGTTCAAGGTATACACAACAGTACTAATAGCTTCTCTCCAATGAACATGTGATACATTTCCTTCCAGCAACATAGTTATGGCAACATCTAATATAGTTCTATTTTGGTGATAAAGGTAATAAAGAACAGAGGATTTTCATGACAAACAACTAGGGGTTGATTTTTTATTGTTGACATGTTGAATGAGGGTGAAAATTCATGATCAATAGAATGGGATAGCAGAGCAAGAGTAAACTCACCACCTCTATCTGTGTTCAAAAATTTTATCTTCAAACTTGATTTATTCTCAACATTTTCTTTGAATATCTTGAATTTGTCAAATTCCTCAGATTTCTCTCTTAAATATGTAAGCCACATCTTTCATGAAAAGTCATCAACAAAAATTATATAGTACCTTTCACCATAATAAGATCTTGGTCTTGTAGGACCACATAAATATGTATGTACCAGATCCACCTTCCCTTTTGATGAATAAGATTTTCTTTTAAAAATGCTTCTAGTCTACTTCCCCATAACACACTCTCTACACATAGTGTTAGATGGTTTTACAATCTTAGGTAGATCTCTTACTATATTAGTCATACTTTCCTTCACAATTTTATCAAAGTTAACATGATAAAATTTTCTATGCCATAGCCAACTATCATCAACCTTCACAATAAAATAAGAATCCTTAGATGTATTCAATTCAAATACATTGCCTCTAGATTTAGTATGAGATGCAATCAAGTATCCTGATTTACTTCTTATAGAACATTTTCCATCAATGAATTTTAATTGATAACCTTTGTCCACTAGTTATCCAACACTTAATAAATTATGCTTAAGTCCATCAAGAAGTAGTACATTCTTAGTATTAGTTTTTCCATGTAGAGAAATATATCCAACTCCAATGATAAGCTTAGGAGTATTGTCACCAGATCTAACAACTCACAAAATTTATTTAATACCTACTTTGAAAAGGCATGGGATATTCAGAGAGACATGTGCTCCTAGGACACCACAATAGAATGGGATAGCGGAGCAAGAGTAAACTCATCACCTCTATTTGATCTTAAACATTTTATCTTCAAACTTGATTCATTCTCAACTTTTGCTTTGAATATCTTGAATTTTTCAAATTGCTTGGATTTCTCTCTTAAATATGTAACCCACATCATTCATGAAAAGTCATCAACAAAAATTATAAAGTACCTTTCACCGTAATAAGATCTTGGTCTTGTAGGGCCACATAAATTTGTATGTACCAGCTCCAACTTCCCTTTTGGTGAATAAGATTTTCTTTTAAAAATCCTTCTAGTCTGCTTCCCAATAAAACACTCTCTACACATAGTGTTAGATGGTTTTACAATCTTGCATAGATCTTACTATATTAGTCATACTTGCCTTCAGAATATTATCAAAGTTAACATGCCAAAATTTTCTATGCCATAACCAATTGTCATCGACCTTCACAATAAAACAAGAAGCCTCAGATGTATTCATATCAAATACATTAACTCTAGATTTAGTACCTAATGCAATCAAGTATCTTGATTAAATTCTGATAGAACATTTCCCATCAATGACTTTTAATTGATAACCTTTTTCCACTAGTTCTCCAACACTCAATAAATTATGCTTAAGTCCATCAACAAGCAGTACAATGTCAATATTAGAATTTCCATCTAGAGAAATAGATCCAACTCCAACGATAAGCTTAGGAGTATTGTCACCAAATATAACAACACCACTATCATATATTTTGAGACTAACAACCTTGTTTTTATCTCCAGTCATATGATGTGAACAACCAATATCTATAACCCATTCAAATTTATTTTCAACTTGAGATACTAAGGTTTTTTCTTTATGTATAGTTTCATCATCCTTAATAGGAATAAATCAAATCTCATCATAGTAAACAACATCATCAGTAGAAACACCTTCACTAGCATAATAAAATTCCTTTTCTTTTGGATAATTTGATTTTTAAAACTTAGGTTTAGGTTTTGGAACCCCTATAGGACATCAAGATGCAAAATAACATATCTTGTTTCATGAAAAACATTTCAAAGGTAACTTTCCTTCAAATTTACCCTTAAGTCTCTTTTCTCTTTTAGAAATTAGGGCTACCACTTCATCTAGCTCTCTTTCTTCTTCCTGTATCTGATCACATTCATCAACATAGTCTCGAAGTTCTTCTCTTAGTTCACTATTGCTGGTGCTCGCAATTCTAGATAAGGTCTTTTTTTTCTATGCACAATTGCCTTAAATGCTGACTCAACAACAGGTAGATAATCTCCCAGTTCTTTGGCCTCAATAGTAGTTATCTTTCCAATCAACATCTCTCTACTAAATTTCATTGTCAAAGGTATAATCTCCTTTATAGATTGTACTTTAATTCTGTATGTAGGTGTCAGAGATCTAAGAATCTTCACAATCACTTCTTCATCACTATAAGTACCTTCATAGTTTCTGATGCCAGTAACCTTTTCAGTAATTTTCTATTAATATGCTCTAATATTCTCATCGTCTTTCATTTTCAATTATTCCATCTTTGTCTTCCAATTTTTTAGCTTCGCATGTTTTGTAAACTTATGTCCTTCATACAATGATTCCAATCTTGTCCAAATTTCATATGCAGAATCTAAGTCTTTTACTTCTATGAATTCCAATTTAGAAAGTGTGTTGATCAATGATTCCCTTGTGACTATATTACATGAAAATAACTTCTTTTCATCTTTAGTAGCTTTATCCAATTCATCCTCAATATTTATCTTTTTTTTTGTGATCATACAGTAGTTGATTCCCAAACATAGAAAATGTGTTCTCATCTTGTTCTTCCAACTATCAAAGTTGTCAGGATCACATTTTAGACTATCCTTCCTATAGTACGTCATCTCTAGGATCACCTCAAGCTATTAATATTTCTCTCTAAGGACCAGTAACTCTGATACCAATTGTTAGGAATAATAGTCCACCAGAACAACTAAGAGGGGGGTTGAATCAGTTGTGAGACAAATTATTAAACATTAAAATTTATACACCAAAACTTCAATTCAAATGATATCATAGTAAATGCCAACACAATAACATAATCCTTTTTTGTTGAGGAAACCCTGTTAAAGGTAAAACACCGGTGGGAAATAGCACCACCAAATGATGTACTGAGAGTATAGTATCACTGTTAACATATTTAGCCTTGTTAGAAGATTATTACAACATTACAATATACATTCCTTGTTGAAGGACATACCATGATAGGATTCAAGAGAAATAGTGGGCTCACTACCCAGATACACTGCCCAAAGAAGGTTAAATCCACCCTCAAGGATTCATAATCTGAACAAGTGTGTATAAGATATATACAGTCAAGTGAGCTATCTGATAGCAAATATCTTTTCTTTGTCAGTTCTAATGAAGTACTAAAATCACAAACTCTTCTCTACATCTAGCAACCAATAAAGCTTCATAGCTTCCACACTTCTCTATCTTTTTAATTACCTTCTCATCATACCTCTATCACATCTTTTCAAAATAAAAGACCTCTCTTATATACCCTATTATAATAATTTATTAGGTCATCCAATTAAGATTTTCCAATATACAAACAATTATTTAAACCCTTGCTAAGATACACAAGGTACCTAAAAAAAGTAAACATCAATTACAATAAATCTGATATAATCTAGGATCTATAATCCATGCTCACAATCCACAACACACGCAACATCTCTAAAGTCAGCCCCAAATATGTCTCCTCTAGAATACACGCCAAAGATGACATCACCAAAAATCACATGACTTGCGATAAAAAAAAACATTCCTCAATATGCCTTCTGTCATCTCTTAAGCTTGCATAACCTAAATCATCATTTCTTGTAAGATATCCCCAAAACACAAAGACTTTCTCTCTCAAGAATCACTGTCACAGTCCAGAAACCAGTCTTCACTAAAACATTTGTAACATCTCCAATATGAAATATTAAGCTAAGTGATCTTAGAAACAAGATCATCATACATCCCTCTTCATATACTCATCTTCTCTCATTCTAATTCATCTGTACAGTATCTATACACTTCTGTCAGTGACAAAACATAAATGCCAACAAAATCAGTAGTATCCAATTCTAATATCATCCAAAAAAAAAAATCAAATGTGTCTTCACTAAGATCAATCATTTCTTTTATCTATGATCATGATTCACACATATCTTCCCATTCTTCAAGTAATGTGAGACCTACTTATGGCAATCGTATCTTTGATCAAGAGGTTATTTCAAAACATTACACCAATCTGGGTTTTGATCCATTTCATGATGATCTTGAATATAATATATATTTTGAGATCAAAAGTGAATATAAATTTCCATTGGATAGAGCATTAATTCCTTTGGGACAATCTTATGACTCATTTTTGGAAGAACTTCTCAAAAAAAATCTCATCACATTGCCTCAAATCACTTCATGTGGTTTTGTATTCTTGAGAAACTATTGTTCCCATCATAGAAATTGAACATGAAACTTCACATTTCATGGATTTGAAGCATAAGATCCAAGATCTTATTGATGGTGGAATAATTGAAGTAGAAAATCCTAATGATTCATTTAATCAAGATAACGATACTAATCCCAAGCATGATCAAAATCATGAACCTATGTCTAGAAATTATCCACATGTCACCTCCACTTCTTCCACCATTCCTCCATCTCACAAAGCTTCACAACCAACCACACCTCTTCCATTAAAAAATCAACCAAATGAGTATATTTTCCATGTTGACTATGTTTACCCTCAAGGGCTACCTCTAAAAGATATCCAAGCTAATCTAAATCTTGCTGCAAGTCTATTCTATGCTTCCAAGATCAAATACCCTCATATTCCATGTGCTTCAATACCTATCATGCCTATTCCAAATGATCCTCCATCAATTCTTCAAAAATCCCTCATATAGATTAAATCTCCTATCTTTTCCTTATAAGTGGTTCCATGTCAAGAGGATGATCCAAAGTACAAAGAAATAAGTTTTAATAATGATCAAGATCAATATATTATCCAATCCCCTCCAATGTTTGATGAAGATCCCATGTCCCTAGAGTTTCATGATGATCCTCCCATATCCTTTCATTTCTTCAAAGAATACATCCCTCCACCTCAAGAGCTACATAGCCCTACATATCCTAATCAAGATTAATATATTCATTCTACTTCCAATGAGCTTATTGAAAATCAAGAGCAAAGTACTCTCCCTAGATTATCCAAAGATCCTTGTCAACATTGTATTATCCCATCATATCCTTGTCATACTCCTCCATATCCACCTCAACAAAACCATCATTCCTCCAAATCCCTTTCATGACAATAAATCCCTGCAAGCTTCAATGGTTCTTATCAAATTTGTTCCTATTAGTATAAAGATGACTCCTAATGATGAGAGCTTTGGCTATGCCACTCACTCTAATGATTTTTATATGCATTACATGCCTTATCTTCCTCCATTTAAACAAAATAATCTACCATCCCCATCATCCAAATCCATCCTTGGTCCCTATATCCCAAAGTTAAAACCTTCAAACCTTTCATCTATATTGGGTTTGTATATCCCTCCATCCACTATGCCTATCAATTCTAGCTTGTCATCCACTCACCTCATCATACCTCAAGATCAAAAAATACATGCATCTTTTAACTCTCCATATCAACTCGTCCATGTGGACCAGCCATATCATCCTTATTCATCCATAATTCCCAAGTCTTTTGCAAGCAATTTGAATGTCAAAAAAAGAAAGAAGAAATCAAAGAATCCACTTATATATCAATATCATCATGTCCAGTCTAATCAACATGTGAATAAAAAGAAAAAAGAGATCCTAAAGAGACCATAGAGGTCCAACAAGGAAAGAAGAAAATGTGGGTTCGTAAATCTCTCATTAAAGAAGTGCATGTTAAAGAATCCAAAAGAAAGTATTTAATGAAAGCAGTGTGGATTCCCAAGTCATTCTTAAATGACTTGCACACAAAAGAAAAATTATAGTTGGTATCCAAGCTTCCAAAGGCTTCCACTCCATCTCCTTCCAAATCTATTTTTGGTCCTCATATCCAAAAATCCTTTGCTTTGAATACTTCAACATCCATATTGGGTCCTTGTGTACTAAGGTCCATATCCATTCCTACATAAAAACCTCAAGCTATTCCACCCAATTTTACTCCATCATTTTACCACCTTTCCAGATGTGCGTCAATATTGATATTGTCACCCTATCCATCTAGCTCTATGAAAACCTTTCAATACCCTATTCACTATCCAACAACTACACATGCTTCTTATCCTCCTACTTACTATCCTTTCATCCCACCTATCTAATCCATTGCATAAATCCTTGGCTACCATCTACCTTATCTTCCATATAAATATCCTATCATCACCCTATCAACATCTTTGAGCATACTTTCACTAGCCTTGGCACATCATATAATACCCTTCAATGGAGAATTATCCAAACATAAAGAAGCTTAAGGTCTTCCCTAAAATCAAAATTTGAAAAAAAAAGTGGAAAAAGAGGAAAAATGCCTTGGTCAAAACTTGGTAAATAGGAACCTTGGTAGAAAAAGTAAAGATAAATAAATCTGTCCTATGGTCAAAATCACTTCTTGTGGTTTTTTGGATAAGTATGATGATGAAAAATTGGCAAGCGGGCATCATGAATAATTTATTTCTCTTTCTCTCTCTCTTAGAGGAAAGTTCCGTCTATGTTTCCCTATCCATCATGTACTCCATCATGAACTATTTGCATTCATACCCCCTCTTATACATTTGATCTCGACAAGGTAGATTGTATCCATGAGCATTAGGTATTGTGATCTTGCATATTCCCTATCAAATTCTTACTATACATGAACATCCTTGAACTAATCCCAACACATTCATTTATACCTCCATCGCCCCTTATCTTGATCATGTTATCCTATCAGTATCCTCTCTAAATTGACCCCTTGGTCTTGATCAAAAGAAAGAAAAAAAATGTAACACAGGTTGTCAGAACTCTCTTGACATGTCCATTCTTTTGGACCACATGCTTTTCATGACCTCAGGTCATTTCCCTATATTATATCTAGCACCACTTCATGAGTTGACATTTCTATATTCTTTTTTCCTAGCATGGGTAATCCTGAGGAGACTATGCTTGAAGGTCAAATTCCCTCACCTCATCCATCATTACATATCCATTTCTGATCTATCAATTTTCTTATCCATCTGTAATTGTCTCAAACATTCCTAGACATTGGGAGAAAACCAATTTGATCATGCTTGAGAATTGGTAATCTTTAAAAATACCAAAACAACCTTCAAATCTCTAAAAATCCAAAAACATTTTAAAATCTAAAATCCAAACAAATCGTAAAATCTAAAAATCCAAAAACATTTTAAAATATAAAATCCAAGCGAATCGTAAAATTTAAAAATCTAAAAAATCATCAAATCTACATTTATTCTCATTGCTTGTGCATATCTTGTATGTCCTTTGCATCCTTGTTAAGTCTAAGTCAATTTTGTATCCTATCGTCATAGCTTGGAGCTAGTCTACATCTCATCCTTGAGACAGTCATCTTTAGCTAGGGCAAGTTCCTAGTCATCTTGGGGAGTTAGTTCTAGGTTGTTAGGTCATCCATCAGTCCAAGTGGAGTTGGCCACATTTCCCATCAAATATCAAGTGTTCTACCACTACACACTGGTGTTTTTCTTAACAC
This sequence comes from Thuja plicata, assembly GCA_018584345.1. Classification (NCBI taxonomy): domain Eukaryota; kingdom Viridiplantae; phylum Streptophyta; class Pinopsida; order Cupressales; family Cupressaceae; genus Thuja; species Thuja plicata. The sequence goes on along the minus strand of MU223136.1, from coordinate 3,645,552 downwards.
CCACAAAATAATCACACATAATAAACTAACGTTGTTTCTCAATACTACCTATCATGGATAGTATGGTTATATTTTTCTTATCATATCTTTCGAGTGACTCTATGATGTCTTCGTACTAGAGGAACAAGGACAAGGGTCATGATATTTTATTTTTCTGTTGTATACTATCATTTATTGATGATTATCATATATCTAGAGAAATTCCATGAGTCATTGTACTAGAAGATCAAGGAAGGAATATGATATTTTCTTTGTTGATGCAATTGATGCTCCAGACATCATGATCTTTCATATCTTGATTCTTGTGTAAAAATGCAATTTCAAAACTTAACTCATTAGTATACATATCACCAAGATAAAGAAATTATTTTTTGTGGTTTTACTAAGTCAAACATCTAACACAAGTAGTATTCATATTATCATGGTCACCTAAGTACCAGTGATGATTGTATGTACTTGCATCTAAGAAAAGTGATATTCATACTAACATGATCACTTGGGTATCAGTGTTGGCTGTATCAAAATGGTTTTGATAATGCTCAATGAAGAAATATGCAATAAATGAATGACAAGGATGGAGGTTTCATTGCATTCTAGGAGGTGCATTCCATTCTATAAAGGTTGCATTGCATTTTAGGAAATTGCGCTAAGAAGAGCTACTATCACATCATTTCAAGGAGGGAAAATTTGATTAACATCAATTTGTTTCTTTTTTGTTCTCACCACTATCTTTTCTATTGGAATCAAAATATCCATTCAAATCTTATCATTCTCATTCAGACATTTTCACCTGTAAATCAAACAATCTCATGTCAATTTTGATTCCAAGGGGGCATCATAATCAAGTGATCATGTTACCAAATTATTTCAGTAACTAGGGCATTATCAAATTTTGATTTGACTGTTCAATCGATCACGTTATCAAGAAAATAAAATTTCCAAAACCTGGGGGAATATTCATCAGAAATCATATCAAGTTGAGAGTCCTAAATCAAAAAATTAGCTAATCTCTGAACAATTTATTTTCATCGCTTTAAATGCACTACATCAAATTGGTAGTCTCTTTATTGGAACATCAGGAGATAAGTGACATGATCACGATCCATATCAAGTTAGTTATCTCAATCAAATTGTCAATAGTGATAAGTTTCAATGATTCACATAAAAGTAATCATTTGATCAAATCTTTGCTAGAAATCAGTTTCATCGCATAAAATCAAACTGGTTGTCTAGTCAATCTTTTTGAATCAGGTCTTGAAAGATATCAGTTTTATCACTTCACATAAAACTAAGTATTTGATCAATATTTTAGATTTCTCTATAACATTAATCAATTTCATCGCTTCACATTAAATTGATTAGGTGTTAGTATCCTCAACAATCAGGTAGGTAATCAATTTCATCGATTCACATCAAATTGATTATTCTAGTCTCAATCTATCATCTAACATAAAAACAAGATGGGGCATCAATTTCATTGCACCACATCAAATTGATCCTCTGGTCATCACATCGGTTCCATCAAACAATATATAATATCCAGTATCTTCAATTTCTTTTTGTTTAGTCAAGTTTGGAATCAATTTCTAATCGAGAATAGTATCATTGATTCATATCCAGCTATTTGATCGCTAGTCAACATTAGATGTTGTTTGAATAAACATGTTGATCAAGAATAAATTTAAAGAGGGGAAAATATAATCACCTAAAAATGGCTTGATGAACTCAGAAGCCCTAATCTTAAATCAAGTCCCCTAAGTCCTAATCAAGACTTTCAATTTAAAGCTAATCACAATTATATAATTGAACTATATAAGCTAAAATATATAATTCATCAAAAATCAAGAATCCAAGATCACTCACCAAGAGGCATTAATTCATCAATTAATCTTGGTCATTTAAATCAAATCAAAATAAAAAAAATACATGGCTAAGGAAATTAATTAAAAGTAATTAAAATTAAATCAAAACATTTATATTTCTTCAACTTTCCTCAAAATTCAAACCTCCAACAAATAAGAGGTAATCACATGGATCAATTAAGCTTTGTTCTTATCCATCCCTCATGTATTCATCTCAACTTTCAAATTCAAATTTGAATTTGAAGCCTTTTCTCTCCAAAAAAAATCTATATAATGTATCCATTCTAAGCGCATTTCATATAGGTGAATAGTGCTTTTTAGCATCGAATTAATGTCAATTTCACTCTAGCATAATCTAGTTCATTTGTTCTGAATCTAAATATTTTCAATTTCATTCATTTGATCATAAATGGAGCATAATTGAACAACTTTTCATGCATTTTAGGCATTTTCATATAAAATATTTCATCCTAGATTATCTATTTGCTAAGAATTCATGCTTAATGTGAGAGCATTTTATGAATTTCTTGTAAATCTTCTAGCTAGGAAGCAATAGGACATTTTTGACATGTTTATTGGTTCAATTTGGTTAAATTTGATGCTAGCATGTTGATATAAAGTTGTATTGAGTGGTTGTGTGCAACATTCTTATAGGTACAAAATTTACACATCGCATTTTGGTG